>JBBPBO010000003.1:42096404-42604088 GCA_037974295.1 Cicer cuneatum | reverse complement strand
ACTACCGGAAAACTTGCCAAAAAGTTTTCCGGTAGTGTTAAATGTTCGCGTCTTTTCCGGAAAACTTTTTTCCGGTAGAAGTTAAAAAAAGTAAATTTTAATTTGATAAAATAGTAAAAAAAAAAGTGAAGGGTAATTTTGGCATTTTGAAAAATTTGTAGAAGTATAGGTATAATTGTAGGGGTATGAGGTAAACCTTTCATTCATATATTAAAACAATGGATACAATAGCTTTATTTAAAAAGCACATTTCAAACATAACTAACTAAGTCTAACTAACAAACCAACTAACAAATCAAAATTAACCAACTCACTAATCTCCTAAAATACTTACTAAAATTTATAATCTTAACAAATTTTAACAAGGATTTATGTGAGAACAGAGTGTTTGTTTTGTGCATTTTACATACAATATGTGAAATCTTCGTTTAATAGAAGTGAATAATTATCACTGGTGCGAATTGAAACATCAACATTTTTGTATGAGTTTGGACGAAGATTTTGAGAGGAAAGCGAAAATGGAAAAATAATACCTAAATTATTTTCATTTTATTCCATAATTTTTTTTTATAAAAAATGATGACTCAAATGTATAACGATGACATACTATTAAAAATGCCGACTATAAGTGAAAAAATATAAAATTATTTTTAAGGAAACTAAAATCATATATGACTTATATTACCTGGAACAAAAAAATATAAAGATGGTGGAAGTATATATTAAAAGAAAACATGTCTCTCTCTCCACCAACAAAAACAGAGAGAACATGTCATTGTAGTATGCCTTTCTTACCTTTTTTAGTCTAACTCAACGTAACTACGTTTATTATTTTTAGTGTAAATTTGGTTCTACTTTTTGGAGAATTGAAATTAATTTGTCTTTTATTTTGATATATTTAATTGTTCTTTAATATAATTAATTTTATTTATAAAATTGATTATAATTTGAACTTAGAATTTATAGTTTTTTCTTCAAATTTAATTATCTCTCAAATTTAATGTGAAATCACTTTTTCCCCCCTCAAATTTAGATCTTTTGGTGCTGGAGAACTAATCATCTAGTGGATAACTCAACAAGCAAAACTCTAACTAGAATGTGATGAAATATTTTGTTTATTTTTTAATATTTGAAAGTCATGTCTTTATTATTTTAAAAGTATTACTATTAAGCACCACAAAGTTTATATGAAAGCATTTTTTTTATAAAAAAGTTTATATGAAAGCAAACGAAAGAATGAGCAACTAGATAAGGCTATTTCAATTATGCATAAACGAGTTAGGTTGTGTGTGGTATACAACTTTTTCAATGTAGGATAATGAAATCTCATCAAAAGTGATGCTAGGGACACAGCTTTAGAGACACTCTTTTAAACACACTCATATATTGGCCAAGTATTATATTTTTCTAACCTTTTACCTATTAATCTATTTCTTTTTCTAATTTTACTTTTATTTATGATTATTGATTACTCGTGTCTCCTTGTGCAGTTGTTGGGATTTTTGAGAGGCACATAAACAAGATCGGTTACCAGGATTTTTGACGAGGAACAGAACACCATTGTTACGACAGTGGAAGTTTCATCAAGTACATCGGTTATAAAAAAACCTTATAATAAAAAATCCATTAAAAGAAAGTCTCTAATATAAAAAAACGCATAAAATTATGTGGGTTTAGAGGGCTATAGACCCATTAAAAAAATCAATTATTTTTTTGAAATAAAAATATTTTAATTTTTTTGTCGATTTTTTTTTTATTTTTGAATAAAATTAACAAATTCAATAATTTTTCAATTTTTATTTTTTTCATAATTTTATTCGATTTAGAAACTGTCGAATTTTTTTATGTTATAAATAAAATTAACAAATTCAATAATTTTTTAATTTTGATTTTTTTTTCGAATTTTATTCGATTTAGAAATTGTCGATTTTTTGTTTATGTTATGAATAAAATTAACAAATTTAAGAATTTTTCAATTTTTCAATAATTAAAAAATCTAAATAAAATTAAAGTATGTCATTAATGATTTTTTATTAAACTATTTCTTACATGTCATTTCATGTCTCTATCTTCGTTTTTAATTTTTTTTTTCAATTTTAATTTTATTTATTCAAGCTGAAATAAATGATGTTATGAATTCTGATCATGAAAACATGAAATGGACCATAGGCCACCTGGTCCAGGTCCACAAAAACTAAAAAATAGGGGGTTGGGGAAAAAAATCAATTAAGAGGGGCTCAAAATTTGAAGTCTAATAAGAAGTTTAGTAAATGGGCTTTGAGATTAGGGGCTTTTTTGACATCTCTAGTTATAGCTCAACGATGGCGCTTTGCGTGGGTCGTCATTGCCATCTATCATTATCATGGTATGGCAACGGAAGGCAATCTCAGAGCTTTTGTTGGGAAGTTCGGAGTAAAGAGCAACAACCGATTAAATACTTTAAGATTATATGAGAGAGTTTGACATCACATTTCAAAATTTGGGAGTTCAGTATTCATGTATCTTGGAGAATATTTTATAAGAAAAATTGGTAGAGGATGACGATTTTTGACCATTAATGGAGGATGGTTTGAAACCCAACAAATTAAACAAAAAATTTAAAAGTACTTAAAATGTCTAATCGATAACCAATTAACAGATTAAAAAATTGGGCGATGTAGTTCAATGAATAAGAGGGTGTTAGAAAGTGTGACTTTAGCATTTCTGGTCTCATAAAATCTACCATAAACTCAAATCACTACATTGAATTTTTCTTCATCAACTCTAAAGGCTGTTGCTACCACGCCACCCACCTCCATTGTTGTTGGGGGAGTGCCACCATCAGCCACCCTTTCTCATATTTCCCCTTCCCACACCAACCCCTTCAATTGATGGTTCTGTCGTCAAAAGGGAGAGATATACACAAGGCTATGTACCATAACTTTTAAGATCTAAAATACTTAAAAATCTCATATATGAAAAACTCAATGAAACATATTACAACCTTTTTGTACTACTAAAAATTTAAATTAATAAAAAAATTTAGGGAGAAAAAAATGTGAAATATCTGACTGTATTTATTACTAAATTAAGCAACAAATGAATTAGAGAGAGAATTCATTTATTCTATCACTAATTTTACTTTTCCTTATGGTGTTTGAAAACTCCGCCATCTAACTCTCGGTCATCTGCAGTTGTGTGTGTGTCCTCATTTCACACAATGGCGCTGCCGTGCATCTATACATCCACAATCATTAGCGTCACACAATATCCCCTCTCAATAATTGCATGTATTCTCTCTCATTAATTGCAGGATTGTTTCAACTTTTTGTTGTGAATCGGACATCCATGGCTAAAAAGTAGGATCTTGCGAATCCATCACACAAAAATAGGAATCCCAATGTATGTAGCTTTGCCCAAGAAGTACTTGAATCTAAATTGGTTGTTTTTTAAGTTTATGGCACACATGTTCATGTGTTACAAAGAGAAATTTCTGAAAAATCAATTTTTTGAGATTAAATTACACATTTGGGACCTTAACATATTTTATTGTTTCAATTCGATTTCATAAATATTTTTTTTTCCATTTTGACCCTCATTGCTTCTATTAGTCCATTCTATCAATTTTCTCTTAACTTTGCTTATGTGACATTAGTTGTGGATGACTAGAATTTACTTTCATCCACCGTGGTATGCATTAAACGTGTGCAGGGAGAATGTATTGAGGCAAAAAAACAACTTATTACTTTTCAGATATACCGGACAATTTTGATGCTATGACAATGTATAAATTTTTATTTGAAATATAGGGAGGTTGCGGAAGTGGTTATACCCGCAAAAAGAAACAAATATGAAAGAAAGTTTGGATTTGAAAGATTTCTGGTGTAACATATACTGTAAGGTTTGGGGTGAAACTAGCCAACATTATCATTGAAAGAAACACGATTTTTGTTGGTCTACCAAGATTCCAAATATTACTGTTGAAAGTGGTACTCAATTAAGAAGATTTAGGATAGTTACTTACAAACCAGTCTAGTTTGGGGTTGTTAGTTTTCAGTTAATAAGTTGTAACTACTTTTTGTAACAAACTTATATATAAGTAGTTGGGCAGCACCTAGAAAAGAGAGTGAATTTTCAGTTTTGCACAAAAATAGAAAACTGAAATAAAACAGAACATTTTTGTACATTGTAATCATTTCATCTCATATAGTGATAATTCGAAGTCGGATCCAGTCCCCCAGACGTATGAATTTTATCTCTAAACTGGGTTAACAATTGTGTGTGTTCATTTTAGCAAGATTCAATTATGTTTAGATTAAAAGAAACAAAACCAGAAAACGGAGAACGATAAACAATCTCCGTTTTCAAAATTGATCACTCTCCATTTTTAATTCAATCAATCTCCACTGCGAAACTCATTAATCTTTGGTTTTTTACAACAATTACAATTAAAAGGAAATGAGTATGTTCACAAGAAGAGAAATATGAGTCAAAACTAGGATGAAATGAGCACTCGATCATGAAAAAATTGTACAGGGGAGGTCTCATACGCTAAGAATGAGAAAGATAAGAAGCAACATCATGATGAAGTGCACGAGGAGTTGAAGGAAAAAACATAGGCTCTAAACCAAACTTTCGCTCATTTTCATTTAACTACGATAAATGGAAGAAGTAAAAAATTGCGACAAAGCATTTGTGGTTGTGGTAAATCTCAAGAGTGTCTTATTACATAAAGGAGGAGTTCCATCGCCATGGTTATTTTCAAGTTAAGGTGACTGTAACACACCAATTTTTAATAGTGAGAGGGTATTTTATTTAAAAGAAATATTTTTAGAATTTTTCTTTTAATAGCTTTTGCATAAAAACAAGGTAATTTTTTTCTTTTAACATCTTCTTCATACCGTGATAAGAGAAACACACACAATGAAAGTTTGATTTAGGTTTAAAATATAAATCCACATGCACAAATTATGGCGCTAAAGATTATACAATATAAATGCCCCTTAGTCGAATGTATAGTTTTCAAAATATTATAGGTCAAGACATTTCCAAAAGAAAATACACCTATGGTAAGAGTCAATCTCATCCAAACCTTCATAACCTTGGGGTATTCTTGGCATACGTCAACGTAGAGGAAAGCTCCAAAACTAAATCACCCCAACCTTGCCCTAAAAAAATATCACATGGTACCCACCAAAAAGGTATCAACAAGTCAAATACAGATATCTAACCAAAATAAATACAACCTACCTAAATACGCCAATCAGACAGACGAAGATACAAACTAACAGTCTCTTTAGACTCCCATTGCACACACACCAAAAGTTGATGATACGCTACAAAGGCACTTGCCCATTTTACCTCCAAAAACAACCACACAAACTCTTAGAAGATCCACCATCGTCGACCAAATCTGGACACTCAGAAGGATCACTTTCGTCATTATAGGTCAAATCTATCGATAGAATCATCGGGACTAGAAGCTCGATATAGTCATCATTTGAATCCTCTACAATATCACTAAGACAAGGGCAACCCTTTGTTACCCGCAACAACTCCGGCATCATTAGCCTAATCCACAGGCATATCAGGTACAACTACAAGAAGATGAGTAGGGATAACCAACGACACTAATGCATCCCTCTGAACATAGACCTCTAGAGATATTGAGGGTTATGCCTCATCTCTAGCTCTAGAATCTCTCTACTTATGCGATACAGGATCAACAAATGTCTCAACACTCCTTAGTGGTCTAAAGGACAAGATACATATAGAGTACACAATCATCAAAATATCTTGATCGTTAATCCATCCTAATCGCTAGCTCTTAACACTTGTCTCGCCGACACGGAGAACTCGATACTCTTATGTGTAATACTCACAAGGAAATATTATCCATCAATAACACATTCGTCTCGATTGTCAGTCCTATGTTTGTCTTTTAATTATTTAGGACTAAAATTTTAACGTTGAAATTTTTTTAGGATTAGAAACTTATTTAAGCCTTTATATTATTTAATTAGTGTAAAATTTATACTCCATCCATTCCTATTTATAAGCAATTGTGAGTCAACAAAAGTTAATCTATTTGGTTCAAAATTTGGACCAACTACATCAGATTTTGTTGACCCACTTTTGCTTATAAATAGGAACAAAAGGAGTATTTCGAAGAAGTCAAAAGTAAAGATGTTAAGATCCAAAATAATCCAAAAAAACAACCGCAAACCGATCCAAAATAACCAAAAACTATAAAAAACCGAATTTTTTTGGATGTGTTTGTGCCACCGTGAACCAGAACTGATCATTTCGGTTTTGGATTCTCAACTCAAAAAACCTAACCAATCCATACCCTGCATATTAAAATAGTAATAACAATTTTTACTTTACTTATCTTAGTAGCACTAAGTTGACTAACATTTCTTTTTTCTCCCGTACAAAAAAAAGGTTTAATTTTTTTCCTTTGTGAGAAATGTTTCACATTTTACTCTTAAATCCATTTATTCCAAAACAAAATCTTATGCCCTCCTTGTCACGACCCGAAAACTGAACGTTGTGATTGGCGCACAAGCTATACTCCTAGCCTAGAAAACATATCAAATACCTTAACAATTAAATAGTTCTAAATAACCATTCAAAAAATATATATAATAAAATCCTGTTTCAAACTTTTAACTCAATCATATTGTGGAAATGGATGTTTCACCTGCATATTCTGACAATACTCTATTACGGGGTTCAAAAAATTTCAAACGACTATTCTTGGCTTTCCTTCCATGCATCTCTAGGTTAAATTCTGTAAACTATTTGTCTTAGTTGATGGAACTTGGTTGTACGAAAAGTACAAGGGACTCTGTTGCTAGCCATTGCATAGTGTGGGAACAAAAATATTAACACAAAATCTCAATTAATTGTTTTGATGTAAACAAACAAAGATTAATTAAAGACTCTAATTATGATTCTAAAAAATGTGTTATTTAACATGTGCTTTTGAGTGTGTTAATCTAAGATAGGTACTAAGCAAAAGCAAGCAAAATTAGTTTAAGGAAAAAGCAAAAAATGAATTGTCAGAAACCAAGAACGTTTTTGACATATTCCTGAAAAACAAAGAACGTTCTCCACGTTTTTCATTTCATCAAAAAAGTTCGAGTCAGCTATTAATACAAGGAAAGATCCTGCAAATTTCGAATGAATTTCCAATACATCTACAAGGAATGTACATCTCTCATATTAGAAAAATAAATACTCCAAAAGATCAAAGGAGAAAAGACATGACTTAAGGCAAAGTGACACAATCGTTCAAGATCAATGATTCTCCATGTTCAAGAACATTCTCCAGCTTCTGTCATATAAACTAAGAACATTCTTGAAACTAAAACTTCTGCATGACTTTGATACATATATTCTCGTGATAAAAAGGCCCTTAAGCACAGTCCAAATCAAATGACAGAGAATGAATCAGATGAGAAAGTCTTGCAGTCAAAATGAAGAATATTTTAGTCAACGGTCTTGTTTAGAAATCTTATTTTTTACAACTTGACCTTTGACCAAGCGAATTTCTCCAGTGGTCATATTAGTTGTCATGGACCTCCTCAAAGCCTATAAAAGGAACTCCAATCTTAAAGAAAAATAAGACATTCAAGTGGTAAGAAAAAACCATCAATCACTTACATTTATACTTGAAAGTCTCACATTCATCATGAGAAATCAATACCATTCATTCACGAATCTATTGTTATTAGCTTAATGAAATCTTTTGTAAAGAATCTAAACCTCAAACAAGTGTTGAGATTAACCAGATTCTACTAAACACTCTAAATCATTATTGTGTAAACTCAAGACTATAAGAGTTGTTTATAGTTTAAGTAGTTTGTTATAAAATCCTTTTATGGTTAAAAGGTTAAATGTAAAATCCTCTCAAGATTGATACGTTACCTGATTGAACTCCTTTCTGGGTGGAAAGGATTGAAGTTTGTAACAAATCAAGGTTGATCAGAACTAGGTGGTGTAAAACCAAGAAGGTTCTTCGTTTGAACACTTAGTGGAAAATCTCACGATTGTGAGGACTGGACGTAGCCTGGGTTGGGTGAACCAGGATATATCATTGTCTGATATCTCTTCCCTATCTCTATTTACTTTTAGTCTTTTGATTATTAAAGTTAAATAGATAAGTGGACTGTTGTTTTTAACTAACTAAGAACGTTCTCCATTTTCTGTTTCCAGAACCAAGAACGTTCTCCGTTTTCTATTTTCACAACCTAGATCAATCTTGAGTTATTTTCTTAAGTTTTAACAAGGAATTTTTAAATAGGAAAATTTACAATTCAAACCCCCTTCCTTGTAAATTGACATTGCTACTTCAATTGGCATCAGAGCTCGGTCTCAAAAATTAAACACCTAAACAGTGCCAGAGAAAAGGTCTAGAAGAAAAAATGTCAAAAGCCAAATACATTGTTGAAGGAGAATCTTCAAATAGGCCACCTTACTTTGATGGAACAGATTACTACTTTTGGAAAAATAAGATGCAACTGTTTTTGAAATCACAAGATACAGAAATATGGCGTATCATAACTGATGGTGATTACATCCCAAGAGTAAATCAAGATGATCGAACATCAGCTGAAAAAAGGGAAGCTAAATGGACATTTGAAGATAAAACTAAGGTACTCCTAAACTCTAAAGCTCAATTATTTTTATCTTGTGCCTTAAGCAGGGAAGAAAGTGAAAGAGTTGATGAATGCAACATTGCTAAAGAAGTATAGGACACATTACAAACCCATCATGAGGGAACAAGCCATGTAAAAGAAACCAGAATGGATATAGGCATAAGAATGTTTGAACTCTTTGAGATGAATGAAGGAGAAACAATTGATGAGATGTACTCGAGGTTTAGAACCATTGTAAATTAAATGCACTCCTTAGGGAAAGCATACTCAGTGCAAGATAGAGTCAGAAAGATCATGAGATGTCTTCCAACAATATGGAGACCAATGGTGACAGCTATAAGCCAAGCCAAAAATCTTGACGTACTCGAACTGGAAGAACTGATTGGAACTTTGCGAGCACATGAAGTGCTACTACAAGAAGCCAAACCAATCATAAATGGCAAAGCAATAGCCATTAATGCATCTCAAGAAAGTCAACCATCACAAATAGATGAGGACTTAGAAGAAACTGAAGATGCTGATAAATAAGTATCTCTTCTCACCAAAATGATCCAAAGAATTATGAGAAGAAGAGACCAGATCAAAAAAGGATTGCCAAGTAAAAAGGAAAATCCCAAAACAGAAGTGGATAAGAGTCAAGTCACGTGCTTTGGATGTAACAAACTAGGACATTACAAAGTTGAATGTCCATCAAATAAAAAGGCACCAAAAAGGTTTCTATTCAAGAAGAAATCAATAATGGTCACATGGGACTATTCAATAGAATCAGACAAAGATGAAGGAGAAGAAGCCAACATATGCTTGATGGCAAACGCAGAAGAAGATGAGACTAAGTGGGTACCTAAAGTTAATGCAACACCTTATGCAGGTTGGATTTCAAAATGTCAAGAAAAAGTCATGGTTCTTGGACAATGGGTACTCAAGACATATGACAGGAAATAAAAATTGCTTCATGTCATTTGTCAAGAAGGATGGAGGTTCTGTAACCTTTGGGAACAACAATCAAGCTCAAATCAAAGGTAAATGAACTATTGGTAAGAAAAATTCAGCTCAAATAACTGATGTTCAATATGTAGAAGGTTTGAATTATAATCTTTTGAGTATAAGTCAATTATTTGACAATGGCTTTGAGGTTATTTTCAAACCCAACTTATGTGAAGTCAGAAAAACTAAATCTGGTGAAATCGTCTCTTCTGTAACCAGAAAGAAAAATATATATGTTTTATATCTTGAAGAATTACCTGATGCATCTTGCTTCGTGTCCATAAATAAAGACAAATGGATTTGGAACAAACAGACAGGATACATCAGTATGAAAACTGTTACAGGATTTTAGAGAAAAGGATAAGAGAAAATAATAAGAGTTTGAATATTATTGATAATAGCTGACTTGATTACGAAAGAACTAATACTAATCACTATTTATTGAGAAACATAGACTCAATCCTAAATTAGGAACAAATCATAATAATAACGAGAGATATTATAAGATATCTCTATGATTATAAATTGATCCTAGGAAGTAACTCAAGATACTCTAATATAATATAAAAGATATTATAAGATATTTTCTAATATTCTAACACCCATAAGCTTTAACTTGCTACAAGAAAACAATATTTTGCTCCACAAATAAAAAAGATGGAAAGACAACTCAAGGATGCATGTGAAATCGGAGAGAATTACTATAAATATAGCCTAGCCAGATAGTCTGATTGATCATCAGCTTGAGGGAAATTCATGACAAGCAATTGAACAAAGAAAACTCTGTTCTTCTAAAAAAACTGCATTTGGAAGCTTCGAACCAATAATATCGGAGACTAAAAATATTTAAACTTGAATTTACTTCAAGGAGATAGAGGCGTGCTTCAAGGAGAGAAAGGCAAGGTCAGTGCATCTCGGACAAATTGCTAAGATAAAGTGAGACATGAAAATAAAAGACACCGTTAGAATAACCACCAAAGGAAAAAGTCATCACTAGTATGATTCATATGTGGAAAAAGGGGACACCACCACAATAATCGTCGGTGGGAATATAAGCTATTATTATAATCTATTAGTAATAACTAAATTGCATAACAAACATAAAAAAAGAAGCAGTGTGACTCTAACGAAACGAAGCCATGATCAATCAACGAACTAAGAAAATGCGTCCAAAACACGAGAGATAACGGCTGTTTGAACAAAAGCACATATTTTCATTGATCAAAATTGGAGAGTAAGGGCAGATCTGGAACCGTCGAAGAAAGAATAGTCGTGCACCAAGAAAGTAAAAAGAAAGCCAAAAAAGCAGCTAGCCAGAGAAATAGCCTTCAATTTGGTACCACATTTAAAAAAGGATGCTGAAAAACCCGAATTGGTTAATTTAGTGGCACTCTTCCAATTGTAGACTTTCAAGTGATAAAACAGCCTTGGTGAATGAAATCAATCCATTGTTCAAGAGAAATGCACACATAAGAAGTTGATCGCTTTTCAGATTAGGACAACCCTTTCCAATAGCTTCAAGGCCAACATCTGTTACTCATCTGCAGGTGGCAATTGTGAGTGACTTTAGTTTATGCAATCCATTACCATTGCCCATAACACGGAATCCCCTCTCACTAACATTTGGGAGGAAATTAAGGACAAGATCAATAACTGTTTTGCCATAATGTTCAATAACAGCTAGAGAGAGATAAGAAACAGTCAGTGCCCGGAGCTTCACCTTTGTCAGAGCCAAAGAAGTTGAAGAAAACAGGCCAGCAATTCCCTAATCACCAACACTATCACAGTCCTTGATAGATATAGACTTTAGATTGGGGCAACACTTTCTAATGGCTTATAGATCTTCATTGTGAATGTTAGAGCATGACTTTAATGATAGCTCGGTCAGATTTGGACATTTATTTGCAATTGCGATTAAAGCCTTGTAAGAAATTGCAGGGCGTTTGCAAAGGTCAAGCTTTTTTAACTGTTGACGTCCAATAGCAATCTCAATTAGGCCTTCATCACCAACAAAAGAAACATTCCATAGAGAAAGAGCCTATAGAGAAAGGCATCCACTAGCAACTACTTTGAGACCTAGAGCAGTCACCCTGCGACCCGAGTTGTTTCCTCATATTGAAAGCTTCTCCAATCCTCCTCATGATGCAGTTCCAACTGCAATGGCATCAAGTCTAACATTTGTTGCCTTCTTTCCTTCAAAACTCTGGAAAAGGTATCCCTCACCTCCAAACACTTCATTGTCACCTTCCATTTTATTCTCATCATTATTTTTTTCGCTACAGTGAACTCTTTTCTTCACCTACCAGCAACTTTCTAAGGATCTCAATGTGGCACTCATCTGGCAAAGATTTAATAGATGTTTTTTGTTTCTACATGAACCATTCTCCATCGAAAAAAATGGAACGCCGACGCGAGATCTCTTTTGAGGAGGAAAGTAGACATCAACTTGATGACCAAGAGATGGGAAGAAACTTGCTTCCTTGGGGTTTGTGTATATTAACCCAGAAGGGCAAAAGTTATCACCGGAAAAGCCAAAGACTTGACACATGTGTACAGCTGAAACAACTCTCTGCACTGTTTTCCACAAAAGAACCCTAGAAAGAGAGCAAAAAACACAGCAAAGAAGAATAAAAAACTTGTTTTAAAACTTTTCTAGAATCGATGGCAGACAGTAGCAAGAGCTCTTGGTTAGGGTTATGTAAATCTTTCCACAACCCAATGGGGTTTGGGGCTCCAAATCTAAAAGGGTTCAACCTCCAACCTTGTGGTTAATAGCTACAATGCTCTAACCAACTGAGCTATGGATCTTGGAGGTAGCAGCTATAACCATAGTCCGAAACTAGAATACGAGGGCAGATTCCAAACCAGGAGGGAAGATTCAAAAACCAGGGCAAGTTCAAAAACTAGGAGGCCGAGGCAAGTTCAATGATAGAGGTTGCGTCTTAAACGGCTGTCAGAAGCGCAGTGAAGAGCGACGACACCTGGATCTGACGCGCAGTGGACGGTGAAGTGTGTGCATTGCATATGGTGAAGCGCTTTGAGGTGTGGGCCGATCAGGACGATTCGAAGCTCATGGAGTGGTCGTTTTCTGAAAAAGTCACCGGAAACAGTGATGGAGGCAATAGCAAACTGAACGGAAAACGAGTCAAACTAGTGTCGAAATGGGTCACGACAGTGGTTTGAAAAGGGAATGATCACATTGTAAAAGAGAAACTATGATTATATTCCCAAACTGTTGGGAACTCGACAGCGAAATACATGTGTGATCGTTCAAGGAGGATCGAAATAAGCTCTAGATACCATGTTGAAGTTGTGGGATTTTAGAGAAAATGAGAAGAGAAAATAATAAGGGTTTGAATATTATTGATAATAGCTTAATCCTGACTTGATTACAAAAGACTCAATACTAATCTCTATTTATAGAGAAACATAGACTTAATCTTAAATTAGGAACAAATCATAATAATAATGAGAGATATTATAAGATATCTCTATGATTATAAATGGATCTTAGGAAATAACTCAAGATACTCTAATATAATATAAAAGATATTATAAGAAATTTTCTAATATTCTAGCAAAAACAATTTCAAAGATTTCAAAATTAGAACCTGTTAGAGGATTGCGAAAACTAAATTTTGATAAAGATAGACTATGTGAAGCATGTGCTAAAGGAAAACAAGTTAAAAGCAGTTTTCATCCAAATGATTTTATTTCCACAAACAAAATCCTTGAGCTACTTCACATAGATCTTTTTGATCCTATTAAAACAACAAGTTTAGGAGGAATGAAGTATGGTTTTGTTATTGTTAATGACTTTTCACGATGCACTTGGGTTTTATTTTGAAACAAAAAGATGATGCATTCAAAAACTTGTGCAAAAAGGTACAAAATGAAAAAGAATCCAACATCATTTCTATAAGAAGTGATCGTGGAGGAGAATTCATAAATGCCTATTTTAAAACCTTCTTTGATGAACTTGGCATTTCCCATAATTTATCTTGTGCAAGAACTCCTCAACAAAATGGAGTTGTTTAAAGAAAAATCAGAAAGATTATCAACAAAACCGTGTATCACTACTTCATGCTACATTCTAAACCGTGTATCACTAAGAAAGATTATCAACAAAACACTATATGGAATCTTGAAAAACAGAAGGCCAAACATCTCATATTTTCATATTTTTGGATGTTATTGCTACATTTTAAACAACAAAGAAAACCTTGGAAAGTTTTATGCAAAATCAGACAAAGCTATATTCTTGGGTTACTCAACCGATTCTAAAGGATATCGTATTTCCAATCTAAAAACTAAAATTGTTGAAATCAGCATGCATATATTGTTTGATCAATTTGATGATCTTCATATGAGTAAAAGAGATGATGAAGAAGAAGAAGATTCTGGGCAGCAACAGCAGAATGTTCCCCAGGAAATCCAGATTGATAAACAATCTCCATTTCATTCTCCTCCTAAAAGTTGGAGAACGATTAGTGATCATCCTCAAAATCAAATAATTGGAGATACAACTGATGGAATTAGAATAAGAATGTCATTCAAGGATGATGTCAACAACAACATGGCAATGATCTCCCAAATTGAACCAAAATCAATCAAAGAAGCCATACTTAATCAATCTTGGATAGATGTGCTGAAAGAAGAACTTCAGTTTGAAAAGAATGAAGTATGGGATCTTTTTCCAGATCTACAAAATCAAACCATCATTGGAACCAGATGGGTATTCAGAAACAAGCTAGATGAAGAAGGTAAGGTTGTAAGAAACAAAGCAAGGTTGGTTGCTCAAGGTTACAATCAACAAGAAGGTATAGACAATGATGAAACTTTTGCCCCAGTTGCAAGGTTAGAAGCCATATGAATTCTTCTTGCATATGCATCTCATAAACTTATCTAACTTTTTCAAATGGATGTTAAAAGTGCATTCTTAAATGGTTTCTTAAATGAACAAATTTATGTGCGTCAACCTCCCGATTTTGAAGATCAATCAAACCAAATCATGTTTTCAAACTTACCAAAGCTCTATACGGTTTAAAACAAGCACCAAGAGCTTGGTATGAAAGATTAAGTTCCTTTTTAATCAAAAATGGATTTTTTAGAGGAAAAACGACACTACATTGTTCAAGAAAATTGATAAAAATGATTTACTTATAGTTCAAGTGTATGTCGATGATATTATCTTTGGCTCAACTAATGAGGAAATGTGTGATGACTTTTCAAAACTCATGCAAAGTGAATTTGAAATCAGCATGATGGGAGATTTAAGGTATTTTCTTGGCTTGCAAATTAAGCAACATGAAGATGGCATTTTCATTTGTCAAAAAAAATATATAAAAGATCTCTTAACAAAATATAAAATGATCACTACAAGAAATTTTACCTTTAGTGACAGTAAAATCTGTAGGTACAAGTATATAAACCGTAGGGATAACCAAAATTACATATACCGACGGAGTTTTTTTTCGTGGTATATAATTACCTGATACCTACGGATTCTTGCTGTCGCTATAGGATATAGTAGCAGACTTTTTGTCACTGTTGGTATATAGTTTAGCCATAATGTATAAAAGTTATATGTATAATTTTGATTATGTTGCTATACATTTAAGTGACAATTTTTTTTGTTGGTATAGATTTTAATAGTAACAAATTTGCTATAAATATTAATTTTTGTTACCAATAAAAATTATATAATAATTTAGATATTTATTTTATAAAATTAACCAATTGTAAATACACAATAATATATATATATATATATATATATTTAAGAGTCAAAATAAAATAAAAGGTACTCATCGTATAAATTGAAAATTAACATAAAAGTCTTACAAAGAAAATCATATAAAACAATAGTTAAACAATGTGTATAATGCACTGTAGAGTATTTTTGCTTAGTAGTGCAAAATATTGTCTTACTAACATTCAAAATAGACATATTATGTCCTACATAACAATCTCAAAAGACATTAAAGAAATTGAGTCCACTAAATTGCCAAAATTCCATCTTCAACAACAAATTAGCTTTTAATCTTCACCTACAATCAATAAAATAACAAATGAATAAATACACAATTCAACATAAATATATTACAAATAAAATAGAAAAAATATTAATGATTTTAATCAAAATTAATTAGTACTATCTAATTACCATTTTCATTATCTTCATTGTTGTTTGGACTAAGAGAATTCAAATGGTTTTGAGCACTAGTAGCTTCAGGAACCTATCACAAAAAATAGAAAATATTGCTTATGAAAAATACGAGTATGAAATTTATGAAGGAACTTGGATAAGATTAGTAACTTATGATATACTTGTCTTGCAGCTTGTATTATATCATTCACATCTTCTCCAAATAATCGATTTTCAATTAAAGTCATCACATTTGCTAACAAGCTTTCCATATTATTAACTCTTTCGCGCAACTCCTCATTTTCAGATACACAAACCTTCATTTTTTGGAATGAGGAATTTGCCCATACATCGCACACGTTCGTATTTATCAGGTCCTTGTATTTGATAAAATATGCATCCTTCCAAAACATAGAAGCTTGTGTGTTTTGGGTTGATTTGTTTAGTTCTTCCTAAAATATAAAATAAAAATTATTAATGAAAAAACTAAGATGTAATACAAATTTTTAACTATATTTTTATTACATCTCTCAAGGTCTCAAAGAACAACACACTAAACAACAGAACAAGGTCCCAAAGAACAACATATTAAAAAACATAGCATATAATACTACAATAAGCTCCACTTAAAAAACACCAACACTGCTTCTAGGCTAACAAGTACAACATCTCCTAAAAGCTCCGGTAAAAAGCCAATACAATCATCATATAAATAAGTTTTTTCTAGTCAACTATCAGCCTCAAGTACAAATAAAATTGACAACAATTGTTTTGTTTTTTTTTTTACTAATGCCAAGATGGTTAGTTGTCTTCAAAAGGAATTAAGATATATTTTCTAAGCTAATGATCAAGTGTTAGTTAGAAGGCAAAGAAGCAGCAAAAAAAAGTAGTTACAGGTGAAAAGAGAAATCGAAATATGACAATTTGGAAGATAGAATAGAAGTTTTAAAATACCGAATATATTCAATTCAACACGAAGATTACCGATCAGTCAAGAAGTTAAACACAAATAAATTTAACTGTGTAGAATTAGAGAATACTATTCTGAATATTATTTCATGTAACAAGGATACAATCACTAAACCTAATGGGCCTAATTAACAGGCTAAATACAAACTATATAAAGAATTACACTATCAAATAATATATTTACAACAAACTGTACGAATAATGAACCAGAAAACCAGTTCAAAAGATAGTCATACATAATATAAAATAGCACTGTATCATGCAATTATCACATCATATAACATAATGATTGCCTGAATGCAATGCACACCTTTTTCACCGTTTCTTTCTCAGCTGAAGTTAATAATACTGGATACCTAACTTGCCAAATGAGACTATAAATGTGCTTTGTTGAATTTGTGATTTCTGTGTCTAAATGAAAGAATCAGATTAACTTCCCTAATAGAGTTCAATTCACAAATATTTTGAGAGATAGAAACCTTTTCTTCATTGTTGTTTTCTTTGTTTATTTTTGAATTCTTTAATATGGTAAGGGGATTTCTTATCCTCCTACTTTTTCTTAATCATTTTCTTTGTCTTGATGATTTTATTATTATGGACATAATAACAATAATAATAATACATTATGTTGGTAATCATCATATAATGCTTTAATTGACTTCAAGGACTTTGAGCATATTTTAATCCTGAAACCATCTTTTTAGTTTCTTAGTATGAGTTTGGCAAAATATTTTCTTCTAGTAAAGCATCTCTTAGTAAATCAAGAAACGTGGAGAATGACTTGTCACTCCACCCATAAAGAAACTTTAAATGATACAAATGTACCATAAATGATAGCTGGATATACTTCTTACAGTTGGGGTAAAGCATTTGCTCATTCACCTTCACAAATTTGTAAAATTTAGAGTTTTCCCTAAAATGAACCCTAACTCTCAATCAAGCGAATATTCAAAACAACACAGAAACTACATATAACTAAGAAACTATTTCAAATATATATATTTCTTTATGAAGTTTAAACTAACATAGAAAAAGAAATCTAAATTTACCTTTTAGGAAGGCGATATTGTTGGAACCAAGTTGGTTCTGTACTTAGAATTTTGATGTTAACAAAAGGGGAGAAGATGTATTTGATAAAGAATCTGAGGCATTAGACTTAGGGGGAGAAAAAGTCAAAATAAAGCATAGTCCTAGATGGAGTCAAAGTCAACAGAAAGAAAAATAGTTATAAAAAATACAAGGTTTTGTCATCATAAAAAAGGGGGAGATTGTTGGAACCAAGTTGGTTATATACTTAGAATTTTGATGTTAACAAAAGTATTTTATGTAAATAGTATTTTGACTTAGAAGAACAAATCAGAAGCTGTGTAAAATCATAGGATGACACCACCGGAGGATACAACCAGAGGAAGCAACCAGAGGATAGAAATGTCACCAGAAGGTTATGCCAGATAATGCATCTAGAGGGTACCAGAGGATGCATCCTGAAGGCACCAGAGGATACACCTCAATAGGATATCAGAGGATGTCATCAAAGGCAAAATATCTTTCTTGGCCTAGATCAGAAGGAAGCAGAGTCCAGAAGGAGACTTGGTCCAGACCAAAAGGAAGCTTGTCAGAGGGAGACTTGGTCTATACCAGAAGGAATCATAAGTAAGACTTGGTCCAGACTTAGTCCTGACCAGAAGATAGCTTGGTCGTGATTATAAGAATCAGTCCAGACTTAATCTAAACTTGGTCTAGAGCAGAAGATAACTGGTCCAGAACAAATGACTTGGTCCATACCAGAAGATAGATGGTCCATAACATAAGACTCAATCCAGATCAGAAGAAATGTTGTCCAAATTTAATCCAGACTTGATCCAGATCAGAGGATAAATGTCCAAATTAAAATATCATAAGTCCAGATGTAACTCAGATTCAATCTAGACTGAATCTAGACTTGGTCCAGATCATATGGAAAATGTTCAGATCAATGGTCCAGATTTAAGTATCATGGCCCAGTGCTGGCCGAGATCAGAAGATCAGATCATATGGCACAGTGTTGGCCGATATTAGAAGATCAGATCATATGGTCCAGTGTTGGCCGAGATCAGAAGATCAGATCATATGATCCAGTGTTGGCCGAGATCAGAAGATCAGATCATATGGTCCAGTGTTGGCTGAGATCAGAGGATCACAGAATTGGGGCAGATCAGATCATAAAGTCCAGAGTTGGTCGAGATCAGAAGATCATACGTTCTAGATTTTAATCATGATGAAAATCAGTGAGGACTTGATTAAAATTCGAAGAAGACTTGATTAAATTTTGATAGAAATTTGATCAAAGTATTAAGGGGATTTGATTCAAAAATTACTGAAGACTTGAAGAAATTCGAATGCATTCTAAAGCTTAAAAAGATATGGTTGGAAATTAAAAGAAACAAGATTGGTCAACAGAATTTTCGAATGCAATCTGAAGCTAAAAAAATACGATTTTTATTTAAGTGAAACAAGATTGGCCAAGTTATTTTTGCAAGAGAATCTGGACAGATACAGCTCGAATTTGATCATGGAAGAAACCCTAATTTTCATCTATTAAAGGAGGCTCAAGGCAGAAGACTTAGCATCGAAAATCAGTAAAAGAGTCATAAACTTCCAGAAGCAAACACTTAAGTTTTCAGTGAGGTTAATTGTGAGTATCAGCTTTCCAGAAGCAAGCACTCTTGTTTTCGTTCCCCTTGTGTTAAATCTATATTTTTGAAGTCGAGTCTACAATCTGAAAAGTTAGAAGCAGTAGCAGGTTACTTAGCAATTAGATTCAAGGTGTTGTAATTCCTTCTGCAATCTGGGTTGTCAGATTGGTACGAGGAGACTTGACTTGAGAAGTCAAGGTGTTGTGTTCCTCAAAAGTCTAGGATTGTTAGACTGTTTGAGAAGACTGACTTGGAGGATCAGTAGTACTGTTGTAATTCAAAGGTTTTGAATTAGTGGAAAAATCCTTCAAGTTGTAGGGACTGGATATAGCCTAGTTAATGGTGAATCAGGATAAATCCTTGTGTTGTTTATTTTACTTTATCCGCCGCTAACTCTACTTGATTATATTTCAAATTTCAAATAATCATCAAAAACAGAAAAGAATTCAAGTAGTACAAACACAATTCAACCCCCCTTCTCGTGTTTGCACCTTCAATTGGCATTAGAGGTCGGTCTCAAGGTTGAGCACTTAACAATGTTTGAGGAAAGGTCGAAGGGGGTTCAACAAGTCAGAATCCAAAGAAGAATTTGGAAGCAACATCAACAAGCCACCACTGATTGATGGAGATCACTTTGAATACTGGAAAGACAGAATGAGAAGCTTCTTCATCTCCCAAGATCCTGATCTATGGACCTTGGTAGTCAAAGGCTACACTGCACCCACTATACCAGAAGATGAAACAGGTCAAGAACTGGATGTAGAAGATATGAATCCCAACCAGAGCAAGTGAAACAAGTTGCATCACAAGTCGAGAACCATCATGATCAATGTTATCACATTCAAAGAATTTGACAGATGCACCAACAAGGAAACAGCAAAAAGCATCTATGACAGTTTGGTTCTGACCTATGAAGGAAGTCAACATGTTCAAGAGGCAAAGGCAAACATACTGGTCAAACAGTATGAGATGTTCAAGATGGAAGAGGATGAAGACATTGAAGCAATGTTCTGCAGATTCCAGACTCTGGTATCAGGTTTAAAAGTATTAAAGAAAAGCTACACCATCTGCAGATCATGTAAAGAAGATCCTCAGAAGCTTACCATCCAAATGGAGACCAAAGGTTACTGCAGTACAGGAAGCCAGAGATCTGAATACCTTGAGGCTTGAAGATCTGATCAGCTCCCTCAGATCTAATGAAATAGAGCTGGATGCAGATGAACCAAAGAAGAAGAAGAATTTAGCCCTTAAGTCAAAACAGAAGAAAGCTACAAAGGTTGTATCAGAATAAGAGGATAGTGATTGTGAAGATGATTATCTTGCTTACATAACCAAGCAGATTGCAAAGATGTGGAAAAATAGAAAGAAGAATGCTCCCAGGAAAAATGGCAAATACTCCAACAGAGGAAAAGAAGAAGTCGACGAGAAAAGCATCATCTGCTATGGATGCAATGAACCTGGACATATCAAGTCAGAATGTCCAAACATGGAGAAAGGAAAACATCACAAAAAAGGTTCCAGATTCAAGAAGAAGGGTCTGATGGCAGCATTGGATGCATCTGACTCAGAAGAGGAATCATCTGATGATGAAGAGGCATAAATAGCTATGATGGCTCACATCAAGTTTGCCTCTGGACTCCATAAAGGTACTAGCTCTGGAAGAAAAGCAGAAGGTAAGAAGAATGGACAAATCATTCATTCCGGCAAGTCTGGAAGCACATCTGAGGAAGCAGTATTGGCTCTGATGGCACATATCAACTCAAGTTCTAAATCCAGCCTAGACTCTTGTTGGAACCAAGTTGGTTCTAAGTACTTAGAATTTTGATGTTTACAAAAGCACACCATGTAATCTTATTTTGTACCTTGAATTACTATATTAAATGCCACCAGAAGATGAAGTTATCAGAGGCAGAAGTTGAAGTCTCCAGAGGCAGAAGATGAGTAATCAGAAGGTAAAATCAGACCAAAGGATACACCTTTAGAAGTCACTAGATAATGCATCCAGAAGGTACCAGAGGATGCATCCTGAAAGCACCAGAGGATACTCCAAGATGTCAAAATACCATCAGAGGATATATTTCCTGGCCCAGATAAGAAGGAAGCAGAGTCCAGAAGGAGACCTGGACCAGACCACAAGGAAGCCTGACAGAGGGAGAGTTGATCCAGACCAGGAGGATTCATAAAGCATACTTGGTCCAGAATTTATTCTGACCAGAAGATAGCTTGGCAGTGAAATAATAAACAATCCAGACTTGATCCAGACTTAACCAGAACTTCAGATAATTGGTCCAGAACAAGTGACTTGGTCCAGATTTGGCCCAGACCAGAAGATAGCTTGGTTCAGAGTATGAAACTAAGTCTAGACCAGAAGAAATGATGTCCAGATTTAATCCAGACCTGATCCAGATCAAGAGGTAAATGTCCAGAATTAAATATCCTGTCAGAATTGGTCCAGATCAGAGTTAATTTTAGTTCAATTCAGGCCCAGTCCAGAATTGGTCCAGATCAGAGGGAAAGTGTTCAGATCAATAGTCCAAATTTAAGCATATGGCCCAGTGTTGGCCAAGATCAGAAGATCAGACCATTGGCCCAGTGTTGGCTGAAATCAGAAGATTAGAATGTGTGGTCCTATGTTGGTTGAGATTAGAGGATCACAGCAGATCAGATTGCAAGTCCAAAGTGGTCAAGATCAGAAGATCAGAAGGTGTGGTCCAGTGTTGGCCGAGATCAGAGGATCACAACGGATCAGATTGTATGGTCCAGATGTGGATGAGATTAGAAGATCAAACGGTCCAGATTTAATCATGATGATAATCGGTGGAGATTTAATTAAAATTGATCAAAGTATTAAAAGGATTTAATTCAAAAATAAATTGAAGTCTTGTGGGGATTCAGAAGCTATTGGCGGGAAGAAAGATTTGTTCCAGAATTAATAAAAGATAGGATTGGCCAAAGTTATTTTTCAAAGGAAATCTGGAGCTTAAAAGATATGTTTTTTATTTAAGTGAAGCCTGATTGGCCAAGGTATTTTTGTAAGAGAATCCAGCAAGATACAACTCGAATTTAAGCTTAGAAGAGACCCTAATTCACATCTATAAAAGGAGGCCAAAGCTGAAGACTCAGCATCGAAAATCACAAAAGAGTCATACACTTCTAGAAGCAAACACTCGAGTTTTCAGTGAGGTTAATTGTAACACCCCGAGTTTAAAACACAGCGCGAGTGTATTTTTTTTTTTAAATAAATAATTTGAAATGAGTTCCCAGATTTAATTCAAAAAGAATTAAAATAAAGTTTTCACTAAATCATTTCATAAAATGATACGACGTAATTTAATCAATTAACGTAATTAATTAACTTCATCGTAATATCACTAAATACTTAAGTCTAGAAATTTAATGATAAACATCAATACATCTCAAAAGATTACTGTCATAGCATCCCAATTGAAAATATCAGAGTGCGGAATAGTTTAGCGGAAAAGTAGTACAATAATTTCCAAAATAAAACAAATTACATTTCCCAGCTCAAAATCCTATACATCAAATGTAACCGATCACGCACTAAAGCTACAGTAGCACGGATTTCCTCCGCATCCCAAAAAAGTCTCATCCGACTCCGCCGCTCGCCTCGATGTAACCTCCTCCTCTTCCTCATCATATAGAGAAGGATCAGTCTCCTCCGAAGTCAGATCAATGCATAATCTAGGTCGCTTCGGCGGTGCCGGAATCTCATAACAGTCATCGGATATCCTAGATGGACCCGGAATATCAGCTGCCACTGGCTTCGGCTCTTCGTTCTTCTCTTCTGCCTCAGAAACACGTACATCCCCACCAATCACCGGGTTAGGAGTCACCACTCCAACGGTGGCCTCTGTCTCAACCCCTCTAGCTGGGTCCTCCGCTTCATCAAAAATTCTGTGCGCCTCCAATACCAAACGGGAAGGCACAGGAAAATCAATCCTCGCATAGCTGTGCTCCACGTAGTGCACCACTCCATTGGTCCTACAGGTCCTCATCAATCTCCCCGTGTATGTTGCCCTGCTTGAGGTGGGGTCGTATACCCAAGCAATAGGCACAGAACGGTCAATGAAGTGGAGCGACGTTTCCGTCGTCTCGGGTCCCACGGGTGGCATGGGTTTGGGGGGCATCTGAGGGCAAAGCCCAAATTCCACATATAATAGTAAAGGGTCACCGATTGAAATTAACAAATAAACACATAACATTTATATCACAGAACAAATATGCCTATGGTATAACATATGACAATGATGAAAAATAAAGATGCTCATTTTTAATTTCATGACATATATACCTTTTCAAAACAGCAACCAATTAATATGAGAAATATGTTGTCAACACTTCAGCAATCACGATCATTTATCAGAAATTCAGATTTCAAAAGTACTCACACACATCACTTTCCAATCATCATCAAATAATCAAATCGTGACCCATCGATCAATCCCCCAATGCAATATGTATATGCTCATGTATACAATTTCTTGGAATTACCAAGGTGCAGTCGCTCAACAGACCAACACAATATGTTTGACTTTAACGGCCCTCAAGACCAGGGTACAATCGCTCAACAGACCAGCACCAGTGCAGTCGCTCAACAGACCAACACGTTTGACATATACTCAGGTACAATCGCTCAACAGATCAGTACCAGTGCAGTCGCTCAACAGACCAGCACTCGTGTAATCGCTCAACAGATCAACACGTTTTTGCGCATTTCAGGGTACAATCGCTCAACAGATCAGTACCAGTGCAGTCGCTCAACAGACCAGCACTCGTGCAATCGCTCAACAGATCAGCACGTTTACGCATTACTCTGTGGCCCATCGCACGTTTACAGCTTCCTTGTATTCGAATACATAAGCTAAAAACTGAGTTTCTAGAAAAACCCGACTTTGTATTCGAATACAGCTCCCTTGTATTCGAATACAGAAGCAAAAATTGTGAAAGTCAGCATCCTGTATTCGAATACGAGGCTGTCGTAGTCGAATACAGATGCGAATACAGTGTTAAAATTTCACTTCTGTATTCGAATACGACAGAGTCGTAGTTGAATACAGATGCCAAGTCAGAAGCAAAAATCCTTCCTCTGTATTCGAATACAGGGGCCCGTATTCGAATACAAGTTTGAAAACATGAGTAAAACAGAAACTTGACAGGCTGTATTCGAATACACTTATGTTGTATTCGAATACACCTTTGAATTTAGTGAACTTTTCCTGAAAAACTACAACACATTTTCAATCTTTTTCCTTTGAAAAACCAGTACAATCCCAAACAGATTCTGCATGTCTTTAGAACCATAAAACTCAAGCTTTTTCACCAATACAGATTTTCCAGAAGAAACACTTTCATCATTTAAAATCCCTTTTTCCTTTGAAAACATCAGCATCACCAGAATCACTCAAAAATAGAATGTTAATCACACAGAACAGAAACAGAATCATCAACACCAAAAGCAACTTCACAATTTTGCTTAAACCATTCAAACATAATGTCAACCACAGCAAAAGACATTTTTAACCATTTACATTCTGATCATTTCTCAAGACACATGCAAAGCATTTCTAGCTTTCTCACACAAACAGAACAACATGCAAAGCATTTCAGCTTTCTCACACAAACAGAACAACATGCAAAGAATTTCCAGCTTTCTCATACAAACAAAACAACATGCAAAGCATTTCCAGCTTTATCACACATACAGAACCACATTAGTTCATTTCAGCCAAGCACCAACCATCACATAGCAGCAAAACACATCAACAACATGTATTTTCACATTTTATAACAGCCAGCACAACAGCTCTAAAAATAAGCATTTTGATAATTTTCAAAATAATATGCAAGACATTTTTCAACTTTCCCACATGAACAAAATAGCCTTGAAGCAACAACCAGAACAGCACACATTACAGATTATTAAAACCACCAACAGAATGCATTTTCTTCATTTCTTTCAAAATGTCATTGCAAAACAATTTTCTTTTTAAAACAATGATGAAAACATCAGTAATGTCATGAAAGTTATGCATTTATAGCCCTAATGCAACTAGAAAGTGGAAGGTGCCCTTACCCTCATTGCGTTTCTGCTACTTCTCTCGTTGCTGTTTTCGTTAATCGTTTACGCGTCAAAAATCGGCGAAACTTCCACCTGCGTTTGCTGCTACGAAACTAGGTTCTCTAGCTCCGGAATGATGAGGGGAACAACTTTTGTACTGGGGGTTTTCTGGTTTGGTGCTTGGATTTCCAAGTAATGACACTTTTAAGGAACTCCCTATTTTCTTTCTTTTTCTTAACGTGCTGGAATCAGAAAAATTGAATGGAGGGAAGGAGTACTGTTACGTGCAGTATGAGCAGTGAGGGAGGAGGAATGGTGTTCTAATTTCACCATCCTTCTCACTCCTATATATAGGCTTGTGTGGGTGCCACCTCACCCAACACTGGTCTGATTTTCAGCACTTTACCCGCCTCGTCGCAATTAGCCGATAATCCCTTAATTAACTGTACGTTAATTTAATTACTCGTAATTAAGTTAATTTATCCTTAATCCAATAATCTTAATTTATCTTCCAAAATAAATATTTATATATATATATATATATTTACTCAAAACATACGTATATTAAATATTTTACAATATCCCCAAAATACACTTAATATTAATTCCATAATTTTAATTTAAAAATTAAGGGTCTTACATTATTTGTGAGTTTTAGCTATCCAGAAGCAAGCACTCGTGTTTTTCTTTCCCTTGTGTTAGATCTAAGTTGTTGAAGTAGAGTCTACAATCTGAGGGAGTCAGAAGGGGTAGCAGATTACTTAGCAATTAGATTCAAGGCGTTGTAATTCCTTCTACAATCTGAGGTTGTCAGATTGGTAGGAGTAGACTTGACTTGAGAAGTCAAGGTGCTTTATTCCTCAAAAGTCTAGGATTGCTAGACTGTTTGAGAAGACTGACTTGGAGGGTCAGTGGTATTGTTGTAATTCAAGGTTTGGAATTAGTGAAATCCTTCAAAGTGAAGGGACTGGACCTAGCCTCGTTAACTGTGAACCAGTATAAAATTCTGTGTTTTATTTTTACTTTATATTCGTTGCTAACTCTGTTTGATTCATACATCAGGTTTTGTTATAAAACTGCAAAAACAGAAACAGTATTCAAGTTAGTCAAACACAATTCAATCCCCCTTCTCGTGTTTGCACCTTCAACTCTGGAACTGGTTCAGAAGATGAAAACGAAGAGGTATTCTCTGATCTTACTAAATCTGAATTTATTACTGCTCATAAAGACTTTCTAAATGCCAACAACAAAATGTCTTTAAAATTGAAAACTCTTTGGGAAGAAAAGAAAATTCTAACCAAAGAAGTACAAATTTTAAAGAATCAAAATGTTGAGTTTGCAACTGAAAACACTAATTTTAAAACTGAAGTTGCCAGACTCAATTTTGAAAATCTAACTCTAAAAAGTAATATTTGCTCTACTTCCAATACTGTTTGTGAATCTGATATGCATGAACAAGCTTTTTGAAACATTAATGCAAATGGTATGGAAAGAAGTAAGTATGCTTCCATGATTTATGGAATCAGTAACAATAGTAAGAAAGGAATAGGTTTTACTGAATCTGTTGCTGAAATTAAACCTACTCATTCTAATGTTCTGTGTATTATTTGTGCTAAAAAGGGTCATTTTAAATTGTCTTGTCCTATGATAAAATCTGGGAAAGACAAGAGACCTGTTAAGTCTAACAAACCTAGACCCAACCAGTTTTGGGTACCAAAGAACAAAATTGTTTATGTTGCAGATATTTTGAGCAACCAGAAGGAAACACCAATCCAGGTGCCTGGTCAATGGATGTTGGCAATGCCCAAACAGAAAAATGTGTATGTTCCAGTTTCCACTAGACAGAAGCAAAATGAGTCTGATGAAAGAAGGTCTGGTCAGTACAATTCACACCAAAATCAGAACCAGAACCCGTATCAGAACTAGAACCATTATCAGTATCAGAATCAAAGGTTTAGCCACAAATAGCAGAATCACACACATCAGCTTCAGTATTACCAGAAGAAGCAGAATTACCAGAATTACCATAAGTTCCAGAATCATCAGAGGAACCAGATATATCAGCAGAAAGAGAAGAATCAAAATCAGGAGAGTTCTTCAAACACTCCGGTAAAATTCATCAAGACTACAATCCAGGAAGGGAATTCAAATCCCTTAACCCAAACCATATAATCACCGAACATACAAATTCAGAATCTGAAAATTAGAAACAAGAGGATTTTTAGAGTAAAACTGAAACTGTTGACATAGAGGTTACATCTTGCTGTAAATACTATTATTGTTTGATATTTATGTTTACTGTGATAACAAGAAGCTTGATCTTAAAAATCAAAGCTGGATAAGTATTCTGCAGGTTTTCAAACTATCAGAGGAATCAAGTGATCCATATAATATGAACACTTCAATAGAAATAGCATGCCAGTGGTTTCAAAAACAAGCAAAGACCACCAGAAGCAAAACTGATGTTCTGGTTGTATTAATTTCACTTTTAAATTATTTAAGTTGTATTATGTTATATGAAAAATAGCTTGACCTAAAAAGTTAAAGCAAGATGAAGCTAATGCAGGTTAACCAGAACTAGAGTTAACTAATGCTAGTTTACTAGAACCAAAGGAAACCGAAGCTGGTTTACAAGAACCAAAGGAAACCTATGCAGGTTTACCAGAACCAGAAGTTGATAGCTTCTGAACCAAATCTTTCTTCCCATCAATAGCTTCTCAATTCCCACAAGACTTCAATTTATTTTTGTATCAAATCCTCTGAATACTTTGATCAAATTTCTATTAAAATTTAATCAAGTCTTATTCGAATTTAATCAAGTCATCACTGATTTTCATCATGATTAAAATCTGGATCATTTGATCTTCTGATCTCGTCCACATCTGGACCATACAATCTTATCTGCTATGATCCTCTGATCTCGGCCAACACTGGACCACACGTTCTGATCTTCTGATCTCGGCCAATCACTGGACCATATGATCTCATCTTCTGATCTCGGCCAACACTGGGCCATGATGCTTAAATCTGGACCATGGATCTGAACATTTTTCCTCTGATCTGGACCAATTCTGGACTGAGTCTGGATTGAACTGAAATTAAATCTGGACTTCCATTTCTTCTGGTCTGGACTAAATTTTATAATCATTGCCAAGCTATCTTCTGGTCAGAATAAAGTCTAGACCAAGTCTGACTTGTGATTCCTTCTGGTCTGGACCAAGTCTCCCTCTGGCAGGCTTCCTTCAGGTCTGGTCTAGGTCTCCTTCTAGACTCTGCTTCTTTCTGATCTGGGCCAGGAAAGATATCCTCTGATGATGTTTTGACATCCTCTGATATCCTCATGAGGTGTATCCTCTGATGCCTTCTGTATGCATCCTCTGGTATCTTCTGGAGGTGTATCCTCTAGTCTGATTTTAATGTCTGGTAACTCATCTTCTGCCTTTGGTGACTTCATCTTCTGCCTCTGGTGACTTCATCTTCTTGTGGCATTTAATATATTAATTATAAGTACAAAATAAGATTACATGGAGTGCTTTTGTAAACATCAAAATCCTAGGTACTTATAACCAACTTGGTTCCAACAATCTCCCCCTTTTTGATGAAGACAAAACCTTAACTTATTTTGTTAGCTTATAACTCGAAGTACTTGAAATACTCCCCATCAGACCAATCTCTCCCCCTAAGTCTAATAATGACTTTTTCTTCTCCTTTTCAACTCCTTGTTTATTCTCTCTTTCTTTTCTGTCTTCACATTGCCTCTCCTTTTCAACTCCTTTTCTTTTCACTCTTTCTTTTTCTCTCTTTATTTTTGTCTCTCCCTGTTTCCTTTCCTTTTCAACTCCTTCTCTTTTCATCTATTTCTTTTTCACTTCTCCTTTCTTTTTATCTCTCCTTTTATACTTATTTCTCATTTTTCTCTCTCTCTCTCTCTCTCTCTCTCTCCCCCTTTTTGTAATCAGCCAAAAAAAGGTCCTACTATTTTTGTATTTTTGTTTTTCTCTTTACAAAGTACAAAAAGTAAAAACAAGAAAATAAAAGACAAAGTAAAATTACAAGAAAATTAAAAACTCCTAATATGACTACTTGAGCTAGTCAGATATGGAGATAATGTTGAGATGCTTCTTGATGAACTCGAACCTATCTTCAGGTAATGCTTTGGTGAAGATATCAGCCCATTGATGATCAGTGTCTACAAACTGGATGCTTAAAGTCCCTTTTTGAATATGGTCCCTAATGAAATGGTGTTTTATTTCAATGTGTTTGGCTCTAGAGTGTAAGATAGGGTTCTTGGTTAGGTTTATGGCTGAAGTGTTATCACAGAACAAAGGGATATTGGTTTCAAAGATGTTGTAATCTTCAAGTTGGTGTTTCATCCAGATTAACTGTGAGTTGCATCCTGCTGGTGATATATACTCAGCTTCAGTTGTTGACATGGCAATGGTGATTTTTCTTTTGCTTGACCAAGAGATCAATTTATCACCTAAGAATGTGCAGTTGCCACTTGTACTTTTTCTTTCCAACTTGTCTACAACATAGTCAGAATCACAAAAACCTCTTAGTTTAAAGGTGGGGGTTTTCTTGTATAACAAGGTAAGGTTGGTGGTTCCTTTAAGGTATCTCAAGATTCTTTTGACAGCAATTAAATGGGATTCCCTAGGGTCAGTTTGAAAACGGACACAAACACAAACACTAAACAAAATGTCAGGTCTAGAAGCAGTTAGGTAAAGAAGCAGTTAGGTAAGCAGGTTGGGTGCATGGGGGTGGCCATAGGCTTACAGTCACTCATCTTGAAATTTTTGAGAAGTTCTTTAGTGTATTTAGATTGGTGAATGAGTATACCTGATTTACCTTCGTGAATCTGAATTCCTAGGAAGAACTAGAGTTCTCCCATCATGCTCATTTGGAACTCTTACTACATTAGGTCACAAAACTCCTTGCACAAAGTGCCATTACTGGATCCAAAGATGATATCATCAACATAAATTTGAATAATCAAAATATCATTTTTAATGGATTTCCTAAATAGAGTATTATCAATCTGGCCTCTATCAAATTCATTCTTAAGAAGAAAGTTACTAAGTCTGTCATACCATACCCTTGGTGCTTGTTTTAAACCATATAAAGATTTTTTAAAAACATGGTTTGGAAACTCAGAATTTATAAATCCAGGGGGTTGTTTGACATAGACTTCCTCACTTATATAGCCATTTAAGAATGCACTTTTAACATCCATTTGATACAGAATTATATCATGATTAGCAGTAAATGATAAAAGAATTCTAATTGCTTCTAACCTGGCCACTCGAGCAAAAGTCTCAGTGTAATCAATACCTTCCTGTTCACTGTATCCTTGAGCTACAAGTCTGGCTTTGTTCCTTACCACTTCACCTTTTTCATTGAGTTTATTCCTGAACACACACTTGGTTCCAATGATATGTTTGGGTGGTCTTGGAACTAGATCCCAAACATCATTCCTTTATCTCTCCATGCATTGGTAGACTCCATCTATATCCTTCTTCTTCAGATTTAAAGATTTGTCATATTCTTGCTTGAAGCTTCTGCTTTTTCATGTTCTTTTGCTTGCATCAGCTTCTGGTTCTGGTAAACCAGCATCAGTTAACTCTTGTTCTGGTTAACCTACATTAGCTTCATCTTGCTTTGACTCTTTAGGTCGAGCTATTTGTCATATAACATAATACAACTTAAATAATTGAAAAGTGAAATTAATACAACCAGAACATCAATTCTGCTTCTGGTGGTTTTTGCTTGTTTTTGAAACCACTGGAATGTTGTTTCTGCTGAAGTGTTCAATTCGTGTGAATCACCCGGTTCCTTGAAATCTTTGAGAAACTGCAAAATACTTATCTAGCTTTGATTTTTAAGATCAAGCTTCTTGTTATCACACCAGACATAAATATCAAACAATAATATTATTTACAGCAAGATGTAACCTCTATGTCAGCAGTTTCAGTTTTACTCTAAAAATCCTCTTGCTTCTAATTTTCAGATTCTGAATCCGTATGTTCTGTGATTAAATGGTTTGGATGAAGGGTTTTGAATTCCCTTCCAGGTTTGTAGTCTTGATGAATTTCACTAGAGTGTTTGAAGAACTCTCCTGATTTTGATTCTTCTCTTTCTGCTTCGGCTGATACACCATGTTCCTCTAGTGATTCTGGAACTTATGGTGATTCATGTAATTCTTCTTTGGTTGATAGATCATGTTCCTCTGATGATTCTAGAACATGTTTTGGTTCTGGTAACTTGGATGAATCTGTTGATTATGATAACCTTGATGATTCTGGTGATTATGTATCCTTTGACTACCAGCTTCCATAATTCATGATCTTGAGATATGAAGAAACTTCTCATTCTGTCCTTCCAATACTCAAACACTAGTTAAGTGCTCAACCTTGAGACTGAGCTCTGATGCCAATTGAAAGTGCAAACACGAGAAGGGGGGTTGAATTGTGTTTGACTAACTTGAATACATTTTAGTTTTAAAACAAAACCTGTTAAAACAGAGTTAGCAGCGGATATAAAGTAAATAAAAACTCAGAATTTTATACTGGTTCACCGTTAACTAGGCTTTGTCTAGGCCCTTCACTTTGAAGGATTTCACTAATTCAAAATCCTTGAATTTCAAAGTACCAATGACCCTCCAAGTCAGTCTTCTCAAAAAGTCTAACAACCCTAGACTTTTGAGGAAAAGAACCTTGAATCTAATTGCTAAGTAATCTGCTACTCCTTCTGACTCTCTCAGATTGTAGACTCTACTTCAACAACTTAGACCTAACACAAGGGAAAGAAAAACTTAGAGTACTTGCTTCTGGAAAGCGGATACTCACAATTGACCTCACTGAAAACTCAAGTATTTTGCTTTTGGAAATGTATGACTCTCAAGTATTTTCGATGCTGAGTATTCTGCCTTGAGCCTCCTTTTATAGATGAAGATTAAGGTCTCTTCCATGATTAAATTCGAGCTGTATCTTGTCTAGATTCTCTTGCAAAAATAACTTGGCCAATCGGGTTTCACTTAAATAAAAAACATATCTTTTTAGCTCCAGATTTGCATTCAAAAATAACTTTGGCCAATCCTGTTCTTGATTAATTCTGGACCAAATCTTTCTTCCCGCCAATAGCTTCTGAATTCCCACCAATTTATTTTTGTATCAAATCCTCTCAATACTTTGATCAAATTTCTATTAAAATTTAATCAAGTCTTATCCGAATTTAATCAAGTCATCACTGATTTTCATCATGATTAAAATCTGGACCGTTTGATTTTCTGATCTCGTCCAGATCTGGACCATACAATCTGATCTGCTGTGATCCTCTGATCTCGGCCAACAATGGACCACACGTTCTGATCTTCAGATCTCGGCCAATCATTGGACCATATGATCCGATCTTATGATCTCGGCCAATATTGGGCCATATGGTCTGATCTTCTGATCTCGGCCAACACTGGGCCATGATGCTTAAATCTAGACCATTGATCTGAACATTTTCCCTTTGATATGGACCAATTCTGGACAGAGTCTGGATTGAACTGAAATTAAATCAAGACTTCCGTTTCTTCTGGTTTGGACTGAATTTTATAATCACTGCCAAACTATCTTCTGGTCAGAATAATTTTTGGACCAAGTCTGACTTGTGATTCCTTCTGGTCTGGACCAAGTCACCCTCTAGCAGGCTTCCTTCTGGTCTGGTCCAAGTCTCCTTCTGGACTCTGCTTCCTTATGATATAGGCCAGGAAAGATATCCTCTGATGATGTTTTGACATCCTCTTATATCCTCTGGAGGTGTATCCTTTGGTGCCTTCTGTATGCATCCTCTGGTATCTTCTAGAGGTGTATCCTCTGGTCTAATTTTAATCTCTAGTAACTCATCTTCTGCCTCCAGTGACTTCATCTTCTGCCTCTGGTGACTTCATCTTCTGGTGGCATTTAATATATTAATTCTAAGTATAAAATAAGATTACATGGAGTGCTTTTGTAAACATCAAAATCCTAAGTACTTAGAACCAACTTGGTTCCAACAGATACAGTCAGCAAGAAGGTATTGACTACACTGAGATTTTTGCTCCAGTGGCTAGGTTAGAAGCTATTCGTATCCTACTTTCCTCTGCTGCTAATAATAACATCTCATTATTTCAAATGGATGTTTTTAAATGGTTATATAAGTGAAGAAGTCTATGTTGAACAACCCCCAGGTTTTGAAAGTTCTGAATTTCCAAATCATGTTTTTAAACATAAAAATCTTTGTATGGTTTAAAACAAACACCTAGGGCATGGTATGATAGACTTAGTAACTTCTTACTTAAAAATGACTTTGAAGGACGACAAGTAGACAATACTTTTTTTAGAAAATCAATAAAAGATTATATTCTTATTATTCAAGTTTATGTTGCTGATATTATCTTTGGATCTAGTTATGGCACTCTCTGCCAAGAATTTTCTAAATTGGTGCAGCAGAAATTTCAAATGATCATGATGGGAGAGCTTAAGGTATATACATTCATACATCAAAATATACAAAAGAACTTCTCAAGAAGTTTAAGATGAGTGACTGCAAACATATGGCTACCCCAATGCACCCTACCAGCTCAATTAAAAAGGATGACTAAGGCCGGAAAAAAAATCCTACAGAGATACCTAAAAGGCACCATCAATCTCACCCTGTTCTACAAAGAAACTCCTACATATCAACTTAGTGGATTTTGTGACAACACTTTTAGCCATTAACCTAACCAAAAACCCTATCTTTCATTCTAGAGCCAAGCACATAGAAATCAAACACCACTTCATCAGAGATTATGTTCAAAAAGGAACACTCAACATCCAGTTTGCAGACACTAACCATCAATAGGCTGACATATTCACTAAACCACTACCTGAAGATATGTTTGACTTCATCAAGAAAAACATTAATCTTACTTTCATTCCTAACAAATAGATAAGTTTAATTTCTTTTATGTATGTTATTATCATGTATTGTTTTTCAATAAAAAAAAAACTGAAGATCTTATTTCTTCCTACAATCCTTTTTGTCTGATGACAAAGGGGGATAAGATGTATTTGATAAAGAATCTGGGGCATTAGACTTAGGGGGAGAAAAAGTCAAAATAAAGCATAGTCCTAGGGGGAGTCAAAGTCAAAAGAAAGAAAAAGAGTTATAAAAAATACACGGTTTTGTCATCATCAAAAAGGGGGAGATTGTTGGAACGAAGTTGGTTCTATACTTAGAATTTTGATGTTAACAAAGGGGGATAAGATGTATATGATAAAGAATCTGGGGCATTAGACTTAGGGGGAGAAAAAGTCAAAATAAAGCATAGTCCTAGAGGGAGTCAAAGTCAAAAGAAAGAAAAATAGTTATAAATAATACAAGGTTTTGTCATCATCAAAAGTATTTTATGTAAATAGTATTTTGACTTAGAAGAACAAATCAGAAGCTGTGTAAAATTAGAGGATACATCTAGAGGAAGCAACTAGAGGATAGAAATGTCACCACAAGGTTAGGCCAGATAATGCATCCAAAGGGTACTAGAGGATGCATCCTGAAGGCACCAGAGGATACACCTCTAGAGGATATCAGAGGATTTCATCAAAGGAAAAAATCAAAGGACAAGTAACATTCTCAGAGGATATCTTTCTTGGCCCAGATCAGAAGGAAGCAGAGTCTAGAAAAAGAGACTTGGTCCAGACCAGAAGGAAGCTTGTCAGAGAGAGACTTGGTCCAGACCAGAAGGAATCATAAGTAAGACTTGGTCGAGACTTAATTCTGACCAGAAAATAGCTTGGTCATGAATATAAGAATCAGTCCAGACTTAATCCAGACTTGGTCCATAGCAGAAGATAACTGGTCCAGAACAAATGACTTGATCCAGAATTGGCCTAGACCAGAAGATAGCATGGTCCAGAACATAAAACTCAATCCAGATCAGAAGATATGTTGTCCAGATTTAATCTAGACTTGATCAAGATCAGAGGAAAAATGTCCAGATTAAAATATCATAAGTCCAGATTTAATTTAGATTCAATCCAGACTCAATGCAGACGTGATCCAGATCAGAGGGAAAATGTTCAGATCAATGGTCCAGATTTAAGTATCATGGCCCAGTGCTGGCCGAGATCAGAAGATCAGATCATATGGCCCAGTGTTGGCCGAGATCAGAAGATCAGATCATATGGTCCAGTGTTGGCCGAGATCAAAAGATCAGATCATATGGTCCAGTGTTGGCCGAGATCAGAGGATCACAAAATTGGGGCAGATTAGATCATAACGTCCAGAGTTGGTCGAGATTAGAAGATCAAACGGTCCAGATTTTAATCATGATGAAAATCAGTGTGGACTTTATTAAAATTCGAAGAAGACTTGATTAAATTTTGATAGAAATTTGATCAAAGTATTAAGGGGATTTGATTCAAAAATTACAAAAGACTTGAAGAAATTCGAATGCAATCTGAAGCATAAAAAGATATGGTTTAAAATTAAAAGAAACAAGATTGGTCAACAGAATTTTCAAATGCAATCTAAAGCTAAAAAGATACGATTTTTATTTAAGTGAAACAGGATTGGCCAAGTTATTTTTGCAAGAGAATCTGAACAGACACAGCTCGGATTTGATCATGGAAGAAACCTTAATTTTCATCTATAAAAGAAGGCTCAAAGCAGAAGACTTAGTATCAAAAATCAGTAAAAGAGTCATAAACTTCCAGAAGGAAACACTCGAGTTTTTAGTGAGGTTAATTGTGAGTATCAGCTTTCCAAAACCAAGAACTCTTGTTTTCGTTCCCCTTGTGTTAAATCTATATTTTTGAAGTAGAGTCTACCATCTGAAGAGTCAGAAGAAGTAGCAGATGACTTAGCAATTAGATTAAAGGTGTTGTAATTCCTTCTGCAATCTGGGGTTGTCAGATTGGTAGGAGAAGACTTGACTTGAGAAGTCAAGGTGCTGTGTTCCTCAAAAGTCTAGGATTGTTAGACTGTTTGGGAAGAATGACTTGGAGGGTCAGTAGTACTGTTGTAATTCAAAGGTTTTGAATTAGTGGAAAAATCCTTCAAGTTGAAGGGACTGGATGTAGCCTAGTTAATGGTGAACCAGGATAAATCCTTGTGTTGTTTATTTTACTTTATCCACTGCTAACTCTACTTGATTATATTTCAGATTTCAAATAATCATCAAAAACAGAAAAAGAATTCAAGTAGTACACACACAGTTCAACCCCCCTTCTCGTGATTGCACCTTCAGATATAACAAAGATGTCGCGAGTCAGAACAAATATGTCAGTCGTCTAGCTCAGATCAAAATGAAGATGTTAGGCATCGGGTTCAGATCAAAACGAAGGTGAGAGAACGGAGGTCGCTGGTCAGAACGGTTATCGCAGTGAAGGCGAAGGTGAGAAAGTAAAAGATTAGGGCTCGAGATTAACCGAAGGTGAGAAGGCGATGGAGTGGGGCTCGGGATTGAGATTGTGAGAAGGCAATGGAGTGGCGATTGATTTGGGTGAGAAGGGGGAGAAGGAAGGTGATGTTTTGGCTCAGTGATTAATTTAGGATTTACATATTCCATTGAAATTTTTTTCGTTTCATTGAATTTTCATTTTTGGCTCCATTGAAATTTCTTTGGTTCCATTAAAATTATTTTTGGCTCCATTGAAATGTTTCAATGTTCATGTCTATAGCGACATATTTAAGCGTGTCATTATAACAATTACTAGCAAATTTATGTCACTAAAGGTATAAGAAACCTATACCAACATCAAATAGTTTATGTGTGGGTATATGTTATCTATACCTACAGTTTTTAGTGTTGTCACTATAAACTTCTGTAGGTATATGTCAGTCTTCTTGTTGTGGAACGAAGCCAAAATCATGACTACTCACATGCATCCATCTTCTTTATTAGACAAAGATGAAAATGGAAAATCTATTTCTGAAAAATAATATAGGGGCATGATATGATCTTTGCTTTATTTAACTGCCACTAACCTGATATTGTGTTTGCAGTAGGATTATGTGCTAGATTTCAATCTGCACCTAAAGTATCTCATTTAACAACTATAAAAAGAATCTTTATAAAGGGTTCTCATTTTGATCTTCAAGACTTCTTGGCCTTTGCTATAGAAAAGGTTCTCATTTTGATCTTGTACCTTACTACGATGCTAAATATGCCATAGATAAAATTGAACGAAAAAGCACAAGTGGCGCATGTCAATTTCTTGCAGAAGCTTTAATAAGTTGGTCGTGCAGAAAACAAAACACGATTGTATTATCAACAAATAAAGCAAAATATGTCTCAGCAGGAAATTGTTGCTCTCAAGTCATTTGGATAAAAAATCAACTTTAAGACTTCTCTCTAAGTTATTCAAATATTCCAATTTATTGTGATAATACTAGTGCAATAAATCAGTCTAAAAATCCCATTCAACATTCTAGATCCAAACATATTAAAATAAAACATCATTTCATCTGTGATCATTTTAATAAAAGAGAAGTTGAATTAATCTTGGTTGATACTCAAAAACAACTTGTTGATATCTTTACAAAACCTCTGGTAGAGGAGAGTTTCAACTTCATCAAAAAGAAACTGAAAATCATTAAAAATCCAATATGTGTGCATTAAGAAAATTCTGCTTCTACAAAACCATGAACGTTCTGGGTTTTACAATCATTCTCATTTTTCACGAATCATTCTCCATTTTTCCTAAAAAACTAAAAAAAATTCTTTTTGCGTGGCATTTATTACACTTGTATGCTTGTCTGGAAACAAAAGTATTTTATGAAAATAACATATTTGACTTTGAAGAAGAATGCAAAAATCAGAGGATGACGTCACCAGAGGATGCCACCAGAAGATATCACTAGAGGATACCATAAGATATCACCATAGGATACTTCCAGAAGATAGAGCCAGAAGATGTCACCAGAGGATATCATCAGAAGATATCACCAGAGGATACAACCAGAAGATATCACCAGAGTCTAAAATCAGAGGATGTCATCAAAGGCAAAAATTATAGGATATCATCAAAGACAAGAAGCAGATGACATCATCAGAGGATATCATTCATGGTCCAGAAGAAGACATGGTTTAGATCAAAAGCAAACATGGTCCAGAAGAAGAGATGGTCCAGATCAGAAGAACACATGGTCCAGATTTAAAACGTGATTCAGATTCGTGGAAGACTTGATTCAAATTCAAAGAAGACTTGAGTCAAATTTGAAAGAGATCTGATCAAAGTTTTAAGAAGATTTGATTCAAAAATCAAAGAAGACTTGATGGAAAATTGAAGGAGATCTGATCAAAGGTTAAAGAAGATTTGGTTCGAAATTAAAAAGAAACATAATCGGGCTGAAGAGTTTTCAAAAGAAATCTGAGCAAGATACAATTCGGAATTAAGCTTGGACAAAGCCCATATCTCATCTATAAAAAGAGGCTTCATTCAGTAGAAGAAATCATCGAAAAACACAAGAACTCAAGCTTAAAGTTCAAAGTCATCCGATAGTTCAAAAGAGAGAAACACTTGTGTGAAAGAGAAATATTGTCTAAGTGTTTTTTCGAGCAAGAGAATCGTTGTTATAATTAGCTTTCCAGAAGCAACTACAAAAAGTTCCAAACCCTTGTATCAAACCCGATAGTGGTGTAAGTTCCTTCTACAATTTGGGGTTGTCAAATTGTTAGGAGAAGACTTGGCTTGTAGGATCAAGGTGGTGTAAATTCTTTCTTCAATCTGGAGTTGTCAGATTGGTAGGAGAATACTTGGCTTGTAGGGTCAACGTGTTGATTGTTCTCAAAAGTATGGGGTTGTCAGGCTGTTTGGGAAGGCTGTCTTGGAGGGTCAGGTGCTATTTAATTCAAAGCATTTAAATTAGTGGATTAAAGCCTTATGAATGAAGGGAATGGATGTAGCCAAGTTAATGGTGAATCAGGATAAATCTTTGTGTTCAAATATTTATGTTGTTATTATTCGCTGTTGAGTCTGATTGTTCTATCTCCAAGTAATTTACATCAACAATCATCAAAAATAGCAAAAAGAATTCAATTTTAGCAAACATAATTCAACCCCATCTTCTCGTGTTTGCACCTTCCATTGGCATCAGAGCTCGGTCTCAAGGCTGAGCACTTTATAGTGTTGGAGAAAAGATCCAAGGGTTCAACATGCCTAGATTCAGTGAAGAAGCTGCCAGAGAAAACATCAACAGACCACCTCTATTTGATGCAGAACATTTTGAGTATTGGAAAGGCAGGCTGAGAAGTTTCTTTATTTCACAAGATCCTAAACTTTGGGACTTGGTGGAAGATGGCTATACTACTCCAAAGGATGCTGATGGTGTTGAAATTCCCAGAAAGGATATGGATGCTGACCAAAAGAAGATGTACAAGATGCATCATAAATCTAGAACGTTCATGATAAATGCAATGACCTTCAAAGAATTCGACAAGTGCACCAACAAAGAGTATCTATAATAGTCTGAGTTTGACCTATGAAGAAAGCAAGCAAGTTGAAGAAGCAAAGGCCAACATCCTAGTCAAAAAGTATAAGTTGTTCAAGATGGAAGAAGATGAAGACATTGAAACCATGTTTTACAGATTCCAGACTCTAGTCTCAGGATTAAAGGTACTCCAGAAAAGTTACACTACTGTTGATCACGTGAAGAAAATTCTTAGGAGCCTACCAACCAAGTGGAGACTAAAGATCACTGCAATTCAGGAAGCAAAGGATCTGAATACTCTAAAGCTGGAAGAATAAATCAGCTCCCTCAGATATCACGAAATTGAGCTTGAAGAAAATGAGCCGAAGAAGAAGAACAAAACCCTAGCCTTGAAATCCAAGCAGAAGAAGGTTCTAAAAGCAACAGTAGAATCAGAAGATAGTGATTCAGATGATCAGAATTTGAAACTAGAGGAAGAGGAGATTGCTTTTATTACCAGAAAGGTTCTGAAGATGTGGCACAACATAAAGAAGAAGTTTCCCCAAAGGTATTCCAAGCATTCCAACAGAGGAAAGGATGAACATGACAAGAAAAGTATCATCTGCTATGGATGCAATGAACTTGGACATATCAAGTCAGAATGTACAAACTTGAAGAAATGGAAACACCCGAAGAAAGATTCCAGACCTAAGAAGAAGAATTTGATGGCTACATGGGATGATTCTGATGAATCTTCATAAGATGAAGAAGAAGAATTGGCTATGATGGCTCACACCAACACTGCCTCTGGATCCAACACATATTCTAACTCTGGAAATGAATAAGAAGATGAAGAAGCAGAATTGGCTATGATGGCTTACACCAACGCTACCTCTAGATCCAACACAGACTCTAGCTCTGGCAGTGAATCATAAGATGCAGAAAAAGAGGTATTTTTTGAATTTACCTGATCTGATTTAAATACTGCACTGAATGATATTTTAAATGTCAATAACAAATTATTTTTAAAACTGAAAATAGTTAGGAAAGAAAATACAATTCTAACCAAAGAAGTCAATGTTTTAAAGAATCAAAGTGCAGAATGTAAAACAGAAAATGCAGCTCTAAAATTGATATTCCTGAACTTAAGACTGAAAACCTAACTCTAAAAAGTAATCTTTGTTCAACATCAAGTAAAAATACTATATGTAATTTGATATGCACGAACAAGAATTACAAGACTTTCTTGCTAATGGTATGGAAAGAAGCAAATATGCTTCTATGATTTATGGAGTTAGTAACAATGGTAAAAGAGGTATAGGATTTGAAGAATCTGTAACTGAAACTAAACATATTTCCTCTGATGTTTTGTGTGTTGTATGTGCTAAGAAAGGTCACTCCAAATTGTCTTGTCCCATGATAAAATCAAGGAAAGACAAGAAACCTTTCAAGACTAACAAACCAGGACCCAACCAGATTTGGGTACCTAAAAACAAAATTATCTTTGTTGCAGATGTCCTCAGTAATCAAGTTGCAACACCAATCATGGTACCTGTACAGTGGATGCTCGCGACATATGACGGGAGAAAAGTCTATGTTCCAAGAACTAACCTTGAGCAAAGGAGGCACAGTGACTTTTGGAGGAAAGCAAAAAGGCCAGATCATTGGTCAAGGCACAGTTGGTAATGGTACTTCTTCTTCTATTAAAGATGTCTTGTTAGTTAAAGGTCTTGAGCATAATTTATTAAGTATTAGTTAGTTAAGTGATAATAATTATGATATTATATTTAATAAAAAAACATGCAAAGCAATTAGTCAGAAGGATAGATCTGTACACTTTACAGGTCAGAGGCAAAACAATATTTATAAGATAAATCCGTTTAGTCTAGAGAAACAAAAGGTTAAGTGTCTTATGTCAGTAAATGAAGAGAAACTAATTTGGCACAAAAGATTAGGTCATGCAAACCTTAGATTAGTTTCAAAACCTATCTAAGTTTAGTTACAAAACTGAAATTATGTGTGAAGCTTGTCAAAAGGGAAAACAAACAAAAAACTCCTTCAACCCTAAAAACTCAATCTCTACCTCAAAGCCCCTTGAGCTCTTACATATAGATTTATTTGGGCCACTGAAAACAACATCTCTAAGTGGAAAGAAATATGGTTTTGTTATAGTAGATGATTACACTAGGTGGACATGGGTAAATTTTTTAAGAGATAAGGATGAATCCCACAAAGTGTTTATCACATTTTGCAAACAAATCATAAATGAAAAAGGTCTTAAGATTATATTAATTTGAGAACAAATTCTTTGAAAGTTTTTGTGATGAGAATGGAATCTCTCATAAGTTTTTCTCTCCTAGAACACCCCAACAAAGTGGAGTTGTAGAAAGAAAGAATAGATCACTCCAAGAAATGGCCAGAACCATGTTAAATGATATAAATGTTGCAAAACACTTTTGGGCTGAAGCAATTAATATTGCATGTTACGTTCAAAATAGAGTCTACATCAGATCCATATTGAATAAAACACCATATGAATTGCACTTGTTATATGTTGAACACTAAAGATAATCTTGGAAAATTTGATTCACGATCTCAAAAGTGTACCTTCATTAGGTACTCTTCAAGATCCCTGGCTTATAGAGTTTTTAACAGGGAAACTAATATTGTGGAGGAATCCATACATGTTAAATTTGACGACAAACAGCTTGACCTTGAAAAGTCAAAGCAAGATGATGACAGTGCAGTTTACCAAAACCAAAGGAAGATGATGTAGGCAAACAAAGAGAACTTGAAAAGGTAAAGGATGAAAGCAAAGCAAAAGAACACGATAAATCTTGAAAGGATGAATCTGAAGATAAGTCAGAAGGAAGATGTGGATGGAAGTACAAATCATCACATCCTAAAACTCTAATCATAGGGAGTGCAAGTGATCCCTTAAGGACCAAATCATCACTTAAAGAAACAAGTTTGTTTGGCTTACTCTCATCTATTGAGCCTACTTTTGTTGATGAAGCATTGGGAGAAGATGGATGGATTCTTGCCAAGCCATTAGAATTAAATGAATTTGAAAGGAATGATGTTTGGGATCTAATTCCAAGACCAGAAAAGAAATTATTGGAACCAAGTGGGTTTTCAGAAACAAGCTGAATGAAAAAGGAGAAGTTGTCAGAAATAAGGCACGACTTGTTGCACAAGGATACAGTCAGCAAGAAGGTATTTGTTGGAACCAAGTTGGTTCTTGCAATTAAAGTTTTGATGTTAATAAATGTATTTTATGAAAATAACATATTTGACTTAGAAGAAGAATGAAAAATGTCATCAGAAGAATAAATCAGAAGATGACGTCACCAGAAGCAGAAATCAGAGGATGATGTCACCAGAGGATGACATCACCAGAAGCAAAAATCAGAGGATGACGTCACCAGAGGATATCATCAGTGGAATCTGTGAGAAGAATATGTTAGAGAAAAATGCTCAAAACAGAATTGGAGCAAAAGACTCGAGAAACAGAATCTAGTTAAAAATATGCTCAAAACAGAATTGAAGCAAAAGACTCGTGAAACAGAATCTAGCTAAAAGCATGCTCAAAACAGCAGTGGAGCAAAATGCTCAAATCAGATTAATTGAAATACACTCCAGAAGTAAAGCATCAGTGAGCAAAAGACTCAAAACAGAATCTGAGCAAACTACTCCAGAATATTCTCAAAATAGATTAATTGAAATACACTCCTGAAGTAAAGTATCAGTGAAGCCCTAAATTTCAACTATAAATAGAGGCTTAATACTGAAGAATAAAGTATCAAAAAATAGAAGAACTCAAGCAAAAATTCATAAGTATTCAGAGAGTTCCAAGGAGAGAAACACTTGCTTAAAAGATAAATATTTTCTAAGGGTTCTTTTCTTAGAGTGTGAAGCTGATCGTCATCATAAATTACTCAGAAGCAAACACTCTAGTTCACTTTAAGCATATTGTGAGTATCAACTTTCCAGAAGTAATTACTCAGTTTTAATTTCGATCCCTTATATTAAATCCTATAGTGTTGAAGTTTCTTCTAAAATCTGGGGTTGTCAGGTTGTTAGAAAAGGACTTAGCTTGTAGGTTTAAGGTTGTGAAGTTCCTCAAAAGTCTGGGATTGTCAGACTGTTTAAGAAGACTTGGCTGGTTTAGTCAAGGTGTTGTTGTTCCTCAAAAGTCTGGGGTTGTCAGGCTGTTTGAGAAGACTTAGCTGGTTTAGTTAAGGTGTTGTTGTTCCTCAAAAGTTTGGGATTGTCAGGCTGTTTGAGAAGACTTGGCTGGTATAGTCAAGGTGTTGTTGTTCCTCAAAAGTCTGGGGTTGTCAGGCTGTTTGGGAAGATTGGCTTGTAGGGTCAGTGGTGTTGTAATTCAAATGAGTTTGAATTAGTGAAAAGGCCTTCTGGAGGAAGGGACTGGACGTAGCCTAGTTAACGGTGAACTAGTATAAATTGTTGTGTTATTATGTTATTATTATTCGCTGCTGAATCTGATTAGTTATATATCGAATAATTCACATTAACATTCAACTAAACAGCAAAAGTAATCAAATTTGACAAACACAATTCAACCCCCTTCTCGTGTTTGCACGTTCAGTATTGACTACACTGAGACTTTCGCTGTAGTGGCTAGGTTAGAAGCTATTCGTATCCTACTTTTCTTTGCTTCTTATAATAACATTACTTTATTTCAAATGGATGTTAAAAGCGCTTTTCTAAATGGTTATATAAGTGAAGAAGTCTATGTTAAACAACCCCCAGGTTTTGAAAGTTCTGAATTTCCAAATCATGTTTTTAAACTTAAAAAATCTTTGTATGGTTTAAAACAAGCACCTAGGGCATGGTATGATAGACTTAGTAACTTCTTGCTTAAAAATAACTTTGAAAGAGGACAAGTAGACAATACGCTTTTTAGAAAATCAATAGAAGATGATATTCTTATTATTCAAGGTTATGTTGATGATATCATTTTTGGATCTACTAATGGCACTTTTTGCCAAGAATTTTCTAAATTGATGCAGCATGAATTTCAAATGAGTATGATGGGAGAACTTTAGTTCTTCCTAGGGATACAAATTCAGCAAAGTCAAAAAGGTATATACATTCATCAAATGAAATATACAAAAGAGCTTCTCAAGAAGTTTAGGATGAGTGATTGCAAACTTATGGCTACCCCAATGCACTATACTTGCTCACTTGAAAAGGATGATTCAGGCCAGAAAGTTGATCAAAAAAGCTATAAAGGTATGATAGGCTTTCTACTTTACCTTACTGCTTCTAGACCTGACATCATGTTTAGTGTATGTGTAGGTGCAAGATTTCAATCTGACCCTAGGGAATCACATTTAACTGCTGATAAGAGAATCCTTAGATACCTAAAAGGCACTACCAACCTTACCTTGTTCCACAAGAAAACTCCTACATATCAACTTAGTGGATACTGTGACTCTGACTATGCTGGAGATAAACTTGAGAGAAAGAGCACAAGTGGAAACTGCACCTTCTTGGGAGACAACTTAATATCCTGGTCAAGTAAGAGACAAAGCACAATTGCCATGTCAACAGCAGAGGCTGAATACATTTCAGCAGCTGGATGCAGTTCTCAACTCATTTGGATGAAACATCAGCTGAAAGACTACAAAATCATGGAAACCAACATTCCCTTATATTGTGACAACACTTCATCCATCAATCTAACCAAAAACCCTATACTTCATTCTAGAGCCAAACACATAGAGATCAAACATCACTTCATCACAGACTTTGTTCTAAAAAGGGGTACTCAATATTTAGTTTGTAAACACTGACCACCAATGGGGTGACATATTCACCAAACCACTACCTGAAGATAGGTTTGACTTCATCAAGAAAAACCTAAACCTCACCTTCATCCCTGACAAATAGCTTAGTTAGTTTTCTTTATTTTTTATTATTTTCTTGTACTATGTTCATGTTATTAAAAAAAAGTATCTCCTTCATTCCTTTTTGTTTGATGACAAACGGGGGAGAATATATATTTGATAAGGAGAAGATATATTTGATAAAGAGAAGATAAATTGGGGCATTAGACTTAGGGGGAAAAAATATAAAGTGAAGCTTAGTCTTAGGGGGAGTCAAAGAAAGAAATATTGTTATAAAAAAATACAAGTTTTATCATCATCAAAAAGGGGGAGATTGTTGGAACTCAGTTGGTTCTTAAACTTTAAGTTTTGATGTTAACAAAATTATTTTATGAAAATAACATATTTGACTTCGAAGAAGAATGCAAAAATCAGAGGATGACGTCACTAGAGGAAGTCACCCGAGGATGTCACCAGAAGATGCCACCAGAAGATATCACCAAAGGATACCTCCAGAAGATACAGCCTGAAGATGTCACCAGAGGATACAACCAAAAGACATCACCAAAGGATCCCATTAGAGGCAAAAATCAGAGAATTCCATCTCAACCGTCTCCACACTCTAAATCCACTCAACAAACTGCGGTGTCTCAATCCTCCATCCCTACTGAACCTTCTCAAGCCAGTCCCGTGAACCAGAAACGAAAATCTATCAACGAGATTTTTTCTTCTTCCAAACCCTAATCTTCATATCCTCAAAAACAAATTTTAAAACACAAACCCTAAAGGTTAAAACAACCCCCAAACTAGCCCAGTTTCTGGCTAAAAACAAGCTAAGAAACCCCCAGAAAAAAAAAAATCAAAAACCACTGCTCCAAAGAAGAAACCTAGAGAACATTATCCTTCTCAACAATCTCCACCTGCTTCTCCAAAACATTTTGCTCCCAACACTAACCAACTAGAACGTTCTACATCAATCTCTCCCCCACTAAAACTGGCCCCAAACTTCACTTCCCTTCATTGATTCCTTCCACCTACAAAAAAATTACACTGAGTGTTCATGCCGGACAATCTCACTCTAGAAGGTACATCCATCAAAAACCACACAGACTCTCTTGGCTGAACTTCTTTTCTTCAGCTCTCAAACTTCTATTATCCTGACGTGGTTAGGGCTTTCTATTGCAAGGCTCAAACCTTCCCAGACAAATCTCTTTTAGTGTCTAACATCAAAGGAATTGAGATAAGCCTGACCCTTGACATTTTAGCCTCTATTCTTAACCTCCCCACTAAAGGACCTATTGTCTTTAGAAATAACTGGTATTCAGTTCTGAACCTTAACAGAAAGGAAGTATTGTTTGACATCTTCCAAACAGGATCCAAAAATTACCTATCCACCTCTCTCAAACCTCTGTGCAAAGTGTTCAATAGCATCAGCCAACACTCTGTCTTGCCACACTGTGGCAGCCATGAGTATGTATGTGATAATGATGCTCTCATTATCTATCACCTCTTCCACCCTCAAAATCTCCAAGTTTTCTGCAAAAAACATCTCCCACATGAAGAAAGCCTCTTATGCTCGAAACCTTCCTAAATCTATTTTAGCTCCATCAACCAACAGAAGAAAACGCTCAGCTAGGCCAAGAGCTGCAACTCTTTCTATTCCCGCTCCTGCTGAACAGATTCCAAGAGTTACCCTGACTCAAGGACACTCTCCTTAGAATCAAAATTCTCAACCCACTCGAGAACGTTCTCCAGCCATTCCTCAAGAACGTTTTCCACCTCCAACCATCATTCTCCCTCCAGATGTTCTCCAACGTCACTTGCCTCCACTCTTCACCCAAACCATATCTAGACCTTCCACCTTCCATTCAAAAGCCTATTCACTCCAAAGCGACAACTGCACTCAACTACCCTTCCATCAAACCTCCCATATGTCACCCAAATTCATCTCCCCACAAAAAACCAGCTCTTCCATTTTTGGAATCAGCCAGTTTTTAGTTTTTCCTAACACTTCTGGTCCTTCTGTCAATAACCCCAAATCCTCTTCTGATCTCTCCCTGCCATCCCCACCTTCTTTTCCACCCTTTCAACCTTTTGGATAACCACCCTCCCTTCTACTCCCAAAGATGACACTACACGGCCATCTAAGTGAAGGAAGACTACAGAGGACTCCACCAACTCAGCAATCTTGGCTGCCCTTCAAACAATGATGGCCAACAGACCTATCAAGATAATGAATCTGCCATTTTGCGAGAATGGATGGCAGCACAGCTTGCTCCCAAACTCGGGATTGATCTTCCTCTGTTGAATCCTTCTCCTTCTTTTCAGGCTCCTGTAGATCCTTCTTGATCATCATCATCAGAAGGATCTTTGTGTTTTTACTTCTCCCATTCTTGTTTTCCTTGACAAAGGGGGAAAATTAGTTTAGATTTTATACTACTTTTAGTACGCTGATATTTAAAGAAGTCTTTTTGTAAATTGAACTTCTGTTTTTATTTTGAACTTGTTGTATAATCAATGTTCATGCATTAATGGAATTTTATATGTTTGGTTCAAATATCTGTAGCATACTCTAAGGGGGAGTTTTTAATCTCTCTATGATTAAAGTTAGAATCAAAATTAAAATCTAAATTAACTATGTTTGACATCATAAAAAATGGGGAGATTGTTAAGACAAAATCTCAATTGATTGTTTTAATGTAAACAAACAAAGACTAATGAAATACTTTAATTATGATTCTAAATAATTTGTTATTTAACATGTGTTTTTGAGTATGTTAATCTAATATAGGTACAAAGCAAAAGCAAGCAAAATCAGTTTAAGGAAAAAGCAAAAAATAAACTGCCAAAAACCAAGAATGTGCTTGACATATTCTTGGAAAACCAAGAACGTTCTCCACATTTTACATTTCATCAAAAAGTTCAAGTCAGCTTTTAATACAAGGAAAGATCCTGCAATATTTGAATGAATTTCCAGTACATCTACAAGGAATGTACAACTCTCATATTAGCAAAAGAAATACTCCAAAAGATCAAAGGAGAAATGACATAACTCAAGGCAAAATGACATAATCGTTCAAGATCAATCATTCTCCATGTTCAAGAACATTCTTCAGCTTATGTGATATAAACCAAGAACATTCTTGAAACTAAAACTACATCATGACTTTGATACATATATTCTCGTGATAAAAAGACCCTCAAACACTGTCCAAATCAAATGACAGAGAATGAATCAGATCAGAAAGCCTTGTAGTCAAAATGAAGAAAGTTTCAATCAACGGTCTTGTTTAGAAATCTGATTTTTTACAACTTGACCTTTGACCAAAGGAACCTCTCCAATGGTCATATTAGCTGTCATGGACCTCCTCAAAGCCTATAAAAGGAACTCCAAGCTTAAAGAAAAATAAGACAAGTTGACTTTTGTTTATATCTCTTCCCTATCTCAATTTACTTTCAGTCTTTCGATTATTAAAGTTAAATAGACAAGTTGACTTTTGTTTTTAACTAACCAAGAACGTTCTCCATTTTCTGTTTCCAGAACCAAGAACATTCTCCATTTTCTGTTTTCACAACTAAGATCAATCTTGAGTTATTTTCTTAAGTTTTAATAGGGAATTTTTAAATAGGCAAATTTACAATTCAAATCATCTTCCTTGTAAATTGACATTGCTACTTCAAATATAATTTCCATTTCTTATGCACTTGTGGAAGGTGAGATAGGGGGTGCTTGAAGATTTTTTTTGAAAAATATGAGAAGATACATCACATCTCAAGTCAATGTTTGTTTGATTTCAGATAGACACATATCAATTAAAAGTGCTTATAATCCTCCAAATAATGGTTGACATGATCCTCTGCCAACATATGTGTATAGTATTCGACACATTGCACAAAATTTCATGAGAGTTCAAGGATAAGGAACTTCAGAAAACAATTGTTTGTATGAGTAATGATCTAATTCTTCTTATTATTTTTTCCACTTATCACTTTAAAATACTTGACAATTTTTACCTCATTTATAACATGATATGCATTAAGTGAGTCATCATTCAAATATTACTGCAAATGAAATTAGGATGGAAAATCCAAAGGCTTTAAGATGGGCCGATAATATCCCCCCTGAAGAATGGACTATGGCGTATTCTCATGGTCGACGATGGGGGCACATGACCATAAACATTGTCGAGTCAATAAACGCAATGCTCAAGGGTACACACAATTTCTCAATCACTACTTTGGCCAAATCAACTTAATATAGATAGGAAGTTTTCGATGCAGAAAAGGGACAACAAAATCAGACATCATTAGCTTATGGTCGAGTATACACATAAAATTGCATGGACAAGATTAAATATGAAGTTGGTAAGTCTAACACTCACCAAGTCATGCGATTCGACCGAAATTGTTATTCTTTCATGGTTCATGAAATAGTAAACCCAAGAGAGGTGCGACCAATTGGTCATTTCGAAGTCAACCTTCAAAGAAATGGTGAGATTGTGGAAAATTTCAGGCTATACACGTGTCTTGTTCACATGTCATAGCTACATGTTCTTATGCTCGTCAAAACTATTTAGTGCATCTGTCTGACTTGTACAAGGTTGTTAATGTATTCAACATCTACAAAGAAGAGTTTCTACCTATACCCAATGAAGGATATTTGTCCACATATGAAGGTGACAGTGTATCACGATCCTGAATGCGGAGAATTAAAAAATGTTGTCCAAATAGTACCCATATTAGAATTGAAATGAGTGTTAGAGAAAAAGTGCCAAGAAAATGTAAACTATGTCGTTTAACTAGTCATACTAAAAAATATTTTAGCAAAAATTTGTGTTGTTGTTTTTTATGAGTAAATTTTAATGAATTATATATATATTTTTTGGTTAAGTTTAAAAAAGAAATTGGATGTTAGAAGTCCATTTTTCAAAAGACAACTTTTCTATTTAAAAAAAAAACATACAAAAAAAAAATTAAATTTAGACTTTTTTTAGGAAATCGCTTTTGCAAATGACAACTTCTAACTATGGCAAAAAATGAAATAGTTTGACATATGTTTTCAAAAGGGAGTATTTTGATATTTCTTTTTTTGAAATTTGAGTTATTTAAAAAACAAAACTCTGATTATGAGCACTGCGAAATGCATTATAAACTTAAAAATTATGAACTATTTGAATGCTGGAACATATAATTTATTTAAATTGTATTGTGTTGTTTTTCTTGTAATTTGGTTTGGTGTAAGTGAAGTAATGCTTCTCACAATGTTGCTGGTCTGATTAAGTAATTTGACTTGGTTAGTAACATTAATAAAAAAATAATAATTTTTACAATTGTAATAATGAGAATCGATTCAAATCAAACTATTAAATCAATATTTTTTTCAAGATGCCATCCAAACCAAATCAAACTACAACTATTTTTTTTTTTTCTCAATTATTTTTTGGTTCAGATGGTTTTTTTGTTCAAAATTGCTTCAAACCGGAGTGGTAACATCCTTCGTCCAAGCAAAAAAGCAAAGGCCACGTAGAAAAGCCCTAATATAAATTTTTGAAAACTTAAACCCGCAACGGCTCGTCAGATTTCAATTTGAATTGAATTTGCATATTTTTGAGTGGTGACCCTCGCGTCCCTTTATTTACAGTGTACCACTCTCCGTCTCAGGCCTCAGCGATATGTAACCACTGATTTTGAACCTTTCATTTTTCAGCAACAATAACAATGTCACTTCCTCCTGAAATCGACAACTATATCAAGCATTTCATCGATCACTGTCTAGGGCTTCCGATTTCTTCTGAAACTCTCGACATCAAGCTTCGTGCTTCCAAAGAATCCGAACAGAAACTCCTCGATCAGAATATTTCACTTCTCCAAAAGTTAAAGGAAAAAGACGAACTAATCGAAAAATCTAAAGTTCGTTTGTTTCGGATCCTTCCATTTTTCCTTCGATAATTTCTGTTATTGCTTTTCAATTTTTAATTTCTTTTTTATTTTGAATAGAATGAAGCGTGTGCGAGTGCGCTAACGTTAAAGAAATTCGTTGAGGAGAATCAGCAATTGGCGGCGGAGTGTGAGAATCTAGTGGCGCATTGTCGAAAATTGGAAAAGGAATGTGCGCTTTATGATAATGACAGGGAAGCGTTGATGAATTTTGAGAATGAAGCTGAAGAACGTGCGAGGGAGGCTTATATGAGAGTTGAAGAGTTAGAACGCGATTTGATCATGTATGAGATGAAATTGAAAAAATGCCAACAAGAGGACGAATCGGTATAGCTCTTTTCATCCTTTATGTTTTCTTCGATTATTTTCTGTTTTGAAGTCATGATTTTGAGTTATTAATTAATTAGTTAATGAATTTATAATTTAGACAACTAATTGCGTTGCATGGTAGAATGTTTTTAAACGGCTTCTGCGTAATGCTTTTGTTTTTATCAAGATTTTGTGATTTTGAGAATGCTCTTAATCATTGGTGTACTGTAGAACTTTTTAAGAGATACAGGTCATCTAGAGTTTTTGAATAACTGCACTATTTTCAGAGTTTATCCATGCTGTGATTTAAAAAAAAATTAATTGATTTTTGTTAGTATTTTAGTATAAAAATAAGTTGTTTTTGGGTTTGTTTGGGAGAGGGTCTTAGGCAGGCAGTGTTGTCAATTGTGGATTGCGCAGGAACTAGCGGTTTCTTCAAATTCTGCAACACAGTGTTTTATCGCCACTATATTTCCTTTTTTTTTCTATCCCTCTCACCCCAATCTCTCCATTTCATTTTCCTCCAAAAGCTGCTATAAAAATTTTAGTCAATCGCACAAGCAACACATAGTGTATGTCTTTATAACATCATTATCTTACTTATCGATTTAATTCCACATTATGGGTGAATTTACACATATTTTACACCATGTCTTTACATATGGCTCAGGCTTATATAAAAAGTTAAGCCAGACATGGTAATGGTAATCTGGCTCCATCCCCGAGTAGTTGAAATGTCATTTTAATAATTGTTTTACTTGAAAATCATACGAGGTATCTTCCTTGGATGTTCTTGGATTTCTTAAGGGAATAATTGAGTCAAAATCTGGTATGAAGAACTTCAAAACATGCAAGTGTTAGATTTTGATAGTACGGACTTTAGAACTTAATGCACTCAGCTTATTATGCAATATCCAAGTTCTTTACACCATTAATTAGTCAACATGCTTACTCTCCTTTCAATTTGGATTTTTCAGGATTCTATTCACTGAACACTTTTATTTAACCTGCAATCATTCTATCAAACATAGCACTATAGTGTAGCTTAATTTAAACAAACTGCTAATGTTGCACGATATGCTAGTTAGTACAAAACGTTGTCAAATGGGGACTATAGCGGCGCTTTAGCACTGTTTTTTAGCGGAACTTGAACAAATTGCTATTTTTGCAATCTGCGATTAACAAGCTTCGTAATCTAATTTTGATTTCCATTAGTATCATGAAATTGAAATTATTTTTTACACAAACTACTTATAACAATACCAAATTTTGGTACTGCTAAGTCAGGAAACAACTTGGACTACTACTTCTACTAGAATAGGAATATACTTGTCTATAGTTTTGTATTTTTACCCTTTCACTTAAAACATGAAATGGGGGTGGGGGCTTTTACAAGCTCTAATCCTTTGGTCCTGAATGTTAGCTGCTGATATTTAATTTTTTTTACTAAGGTTGATTTTTCTTCGGCAAGCACAGTTGGGGAGGAGAGTTTGCTTGACTCCCTTTTCGCAACAGTTGCTAGTAAAGATGATTCTTCTACATATGATTTCTTGGACGCAAATAGAGAAAATGAGCACTGTAAGAAGTTGCTGTCAATGTGGAGCTGGTGAGCCTTGTACTGCTTTGTTCCTCCTATTCTCTTGTCAAGTTTCCTTATTGTTACATTATTCTTTAGACATATTTTAGACAATTAACATGTTAATATCCGGAGAATTAAGATTTAACATTTAACTCTCAGAAGCCTTAATATCATTTGGATTTTGTAGCTTACAGCAATCAACTCGGAAAGTTTTGTCTCTTGTTGCTGAATTGATGTCTCTAGAAAAGGATAAAGAGCATCTAAGGATTAACCTTGACAGAGCTGAAGAGGAGGTGAGGATTGATGAGCCCCTTATATTGTGTACTTTCTCCAGTTTTTGGATTATAATGCAATAACTGACTTGGCTTGGTAAACCACAGGGCAAACTACTGTTTGATGAAAATAGCATATTGGAAAAGGAGAACAGAAGGTTAGCGATGAAATGCAAGGAAAGGAGTCATCCAGATTCTGGTGGGAAACTTACCAACAGTACATCAGCCCAGGTAAGAATCATTGGAGCATGTTGAATTTACTTTGCATGTTCAGTTTCGTTTCATTTCATATCTATAATCTGTTTAATTTATTAATTTGAATTTTGCAGTCAAACAAGAGAAAGTCTAGTCCCAAGACAAGTAGCCCAATGGGAAAGAAGATTGATTTTGATAATTCAGATTCAGCTTCGCCTAGGCAACCATTGTCACCCTTGCAAAGTAACTCTCCAGACCATCGTCAACATTGTCTAGATTCCGCTTCACCTTGACAACCATTTTTATTATTGATATTGGTGATGTTTCAAAGTGATCTATTGAACTGTTTACAAAGATAATATGGAAAATAAGGCTAATTGACTTGAAAGTAACTTATTTCTTGATAGTAGTGTGTTTGTGAATATAGTTTGACACAGTTATCTTTTTCTTTATTTGTTAAAATTGGTTTTGATTCTTGAAAAATAGTGGGGTGTTATGTGCCTGAAAATCTCTACATTGTTGTGTAGTAGGGTGGTATGGTTTTAACTAGTTGAAATTCTTTTATAAATAAAAATGAAGAAGTTAATTATTACAGTTTTGAAGTGTTAGTACATAGAAGTACATATAATGAAAATTGGTGGCATTAATTGAGTATTGATACACAAAAGTCTAAGTAAAAGAGATATAATTTCTTTTATGAAATGGATAGTTCAATATCTATGATCATGGTTTGACTTTTATTGATTGAGTTAAATTTTAATGTTTGACCGTTTGAATAAACAACTTATTTAATAGATTTATAGCATAAATTCCAATAGCATAAGCACTAATATTTAAGCTATTTTTACTACACAAGGTAAAATAAAATTAAATTGTTTTTATATAAGTTATAAGTTGTTTTAATAAACTGTCCACAATAGCTTATGAAAATTAGCTAAAAGTAATTTATGAACATGCCATAAATTGTATCCATAAATTATCCCAAATAGTTTTACAAGTGGATATGCTAATATATAAACTTAAATAAGTCAATTCAAATAGGCCATAAATCAACTCCCTTTTTACAATTTATAGTTTGCACAAGTATTGCTTGTAATTTTTATAGATGAAAAAACATGAAACTACTACACTTGACAACCACTAGTAGCACAATAACCAAAGCAAATGAATAAATTCATGGCAAACGAGTAGCGGTACCATATCCTTGAAATTTAAATTTGCATATGGATTAAATTAAACACTACAAGAAAAAAATATGATTTGCAACGATTGAAAAGCATATTTGTGTGCATCGCAAGGCCACTTTGCGATGATTCAGAAAACTGTGTTTCTAATTGTAGGCAGTATTCATGACGGTTACTAAACAACTTTTTTTTAGTGTTGCGATGGTTAGCAATTGTCTCTATGTATGTTTTGCGACGGTTAGAATCGTCGCAAATTTGTGTTCTTTTTTTTTTGGGTAGTATTTTTATATATTTTTCATTAATTTAACTTTGATAGCTTATTAAATAACAATAGTCTTAAATTAAAATGAAAATATTCATAAATATCATTCTTATAACTGAAATAAATATATAATTATAAATAACTAAATCTCATTCATATAATCTATTTAAAAGTACAACATTCATACATCAAACTTAATTAAACCAATAAATAAAATAGTTTAAATATTCAAAAACTAAAACATTGGTGTAGTAGCTAAACATACAAAACAACTACATAATACTTAGAAGTTCATAAAAACATCGAAGTAGTATTTAGTGATGTTGCTTCATGATTCTTAGGCCGGTAGCTAAACTCAGATGAACTCTACCATCTTTTGGCAATTCTACATTTTTTTCCTGAAAAAAAATATTAAACTCAAATGCAACCTACTTTTCACACATTAATATTAAAGTCAAACTAATCAAATTTAAGCAAGATCAAACACTCAAAATCAAAACATTCAAGCATTAAAATTGATCGAAACACATTGTTAGAAGTCAAGCTATGCTACATAGATTCCCTACTAAAATATAGCATGGTAGAAACTAATTAAACTATAATTCAACAAATAAAACATCATGTTAAAGAAGTTGTTTGTTCTTTAACAATCAATTGAATTAAAGCATAAAGAAACTAATTAAAATACAATACAATAAAACTCTAAAGCTGCTGCAACATGAATATATTATATATAAATAGTCCAACATACAAATTGAGAACAAAGTCAATAAAAACTCTACAAAAGGAGCACTAGTTATCCATGTTATTTACACTTGATTTATATTACTAAAACCAATAATCAAAGATATTAATGATGAAAGGCATATATAGATATCATGAAAACACTTCATAATCTCATAAATAGTGTATCATCATTAAAGGTTCAACATCAATGCATATCAGATTTTGTGAAGCAACAACTAGTGAACAATGGGAGTTTCATCTCAAGTTGTATCTCACATGTTAAACATTTAACTTCACATATCAGTAACTCAAATGTGTTGTACTTGCCTCTTACATCAATCGACATAGTTGACTTGAATTTCAAATAGAACTCCAAAGTTTAAGACTCTCACAAGAGTTGCTTATTCAAGTTTTTGTCGTTGAAACAAAAAAACAAGTCCATTGAACTACTTCGACACTCTTGAGGAATTTGAGACCAAGAACCATAGAAAATTCCATATGACACATTCAGGGAGCATAGTAGATGGCTTCTGTAAGACTTGTAATTTATCTGTCAATTAGACTGCGACAAGAGTAGATATTTTTACTAAAGTAGATCTAGAAGTGAGTGATGTGATGTGATTATGACTAAGTGTCATAAAAGATATTGTGAGATTTTAGGATTAAATTTATGTGATTAACTTTTGTGGTTACAAATTTTTGGAGATTAATTTAGAATTGAGTTAGTAGATTAATTAAGGGAAGGAGAAAAAAAACACATTTCCCCCACTTTTTGATATGTGTTTTAATGACAACAAACCTTATGAAATAAATGTTAAGTTTTCTAAATGGTTATCTACTGATTTTGCATTTGAGTTTTTGTTGAAAGAACAAAAGTGGTCAAGCTTAAAGTCACTCACATAAACAAGTGTGTTGTATCAACTCAACAATGAAAGAATTGAGGAGCCTAATTCATTAAATAAGATTATCCTCAAGCCGAGGATGACCATCCCAATATGTTGCATTTGAATCACACATAAAACCTCTTGGAAGAAGTCAAGAAAAACTATGCATAAGTTAAGGGGGAGCATTTTTACAAAAAGCTCTAATACAATTTCATTCAATAGAATCATAATCTAAAGAATTTTGTCATCATGAAAAAGGGGGAGATTGTTGAGACAAAATCTCTCTCAAATGTTTTAATGATAACAAAATTATTTCAAAGATTATGATTATGTTTGTTATCTAACATCTGCTCTTGAGTGAATTAATATTAGAAAACATATTACTATTCAAAAGGAAAAATCTGAGTCAATCTAACAAGTTTTTCAAACTAGAGGATGGACTAGAGGATGAACCCTCAAAGAGAATGAAGCAACAATTATGCAAAATCTTCAGAATCACGATAACATTGATTTCTTGTCAAAAGAGAAGTTAAATCAGTGTTATAGTTTAAAGAAAAAATAAAGTCAAATGAAGAAAACAAAAGTAGAGGATGAACATAGAAGAATGAAGTGTAAGAGGATGGACCTCCAGTTCTCTTCATCCTCTTATGATGAAAATGGTTCTACCTTTTCAAAGTACATAAAGGTTGTCTTGAACAAGACCAAAATGTAAGCTAACATGTCTTGGAGAACGCAAAAGCAAAAGACAGCTAAGGCCCAAACTTCAAGGAGGTTTGAACCTCCTATACGAGGATGGACTGTATTCCCATCCTCCTGCGCTCAAATAGCTAGATGGAATTTCTGGAATAAAAAGTGCAAAAGCACAAATAACAATGTCCTTGATTGATAAATCAATACCCTCCAGCTGTTGGAAAAAGGAAAAGTCAAAAAACACAAGTCACATCACAAATGAAAGCTTCATCCTCCTACAACTCAAACATGAGGATAAAGGCTAAATGACAGCTTTGCAAACAAAGACAAGTCCAAGGAAACTTAGCAAAGCTTCCAACAGCTATATTTTACTAATCCATATGCTTGAATCTCAAAAGGCAAAAGTACAAGTCATGTCCTAATTTATAGAAGCTCTAACCTCCTGTCCAGAGGATGAACATTTATAAAGACAAAATAATTTTCACTGATCTAAGTCAAAAATTAAGTGAAGAAAATTTGTTGGACGAATAGCATAAAGAAACAAAGTCATCAGCGCCAGAGGATGAACACCAGAGGATGAACACTAGAAGATAAAAAAACTGCCTATTTGTCCTCCTGCATTGGAAATGACTAAAAGTACCAAAGTACAAAAGGTTGCACTGGTCACGAAAAGAAAGATTACATATCTTGGAAAAGAAAAAAAGGAAAAAGTACTTTTCAGTTGTCAAAACGTATAGAAAGATCTAACCTCCAAGACAGCTTCGTGAAAATAAACCTCCTAAGTGCAAGGCTGAATGAGGACAGATTCAATGACATTTTTGCAAATAAAGACAAACTTCAAGGACCATTACAACTTAAGATAACGGTCATAAAGGACAACTTTCTTGAAGAAAAAGTTTCCTTATCTCCATAAAATAAAGGCTGCTCTTCTTCATTCAACACACACAACTAAGCATAAAAAGAAAAAAAATATAAGGCTATCAAGAGCATTTCCATCCTCTCTTCATACTTTCTTTAAATCTTACACTAGATCTTTGAAATATCTTTCTAGAAAGTGTGAACAAAGAGAAACAACCCAAACTACATCATATCATCTTGTAATTTCCAAGTGAGATACACTTGAGAGAAGTTGAAATATGAGAGAAAAGATTGTAAGCTTGGTGAAGCTCTAGAATACACAAATTGTAACCAACCTCAGTGAGAGGTTGATCGTTTTTTATACTTAGTGAAATCTCACAAGTGTGTAAGGACTGGACGTAGCCTTCATTGGGTGAACCAGTATAAATTAGTGTGTGTCATTATCTTCTTTCTATCTCTTTATCATTTGGTAATCAACTAAACCTCTACGCTTTAAATTTAAAACCTCTGATATTCATCCTCTCGAAGAGGATAAAACTTTAAAACTCAAAAGAATTTTTAAAACCACGAATATCTCTATTCAACCCCCCCTTCTAGTGATATTCTACCTATTTCAATTGGTATCAGAGCATGGCCTCTAAGGTTTGAGCACTTAACAGTGTAAGAGGAAAAGCTCTAGGAAGAAGTGATGTCAAAAAGTAATGGAAAACATCACAAAAAGAGAAAGATGGTTGAACTAAAAAATCTCCAAACAAAAATCCTTCCTCAGAATTAGAAGGGGAAAAAGCTATCATGTGTCTAAATTCAAATTCAAATACTAATGAGGTAATTGTTTGTGAACCTTGTTCTTTATGTAAAGTCGTGATAGTAGAATTAGAGAGTCTTTTAAATGACTAAAATATTTTATCTGAAAAGTGTACATTTCTAAAAAACCAACTTTTTGAGATAAAACAACAAAATGAGGAGCTACAAACTAAGAATGATGAATATGTTAAAATCATTCAAGATTTGCAGCAGTCTCATTATAAAATGTCTGAGCAACAAAAAACTCTTAATGAGAGGATAGTTGAAACTCATCCTCAACCTCCAAAAACTCAAAAAGAAAACATTGTCTTAAAAAATAAAGTTGAAAACTTACACAAAACATTACTAACTTTGTAAAATCCACTGAGACCTTTCAAAATATTATGGGATCTCAAAGTGGAATATTTGACAAAGCTGCAATTAGTTTTGAAAGTTCTCAAAAACAAAAACTTTATGAAAATTTCGTTTTACCTCAAAATATTGAGATTAAAAGGAAATGCTCTCACTACAAAAAAATTGGACACCTTCATAAAGATTGTTATTTCACGAAAAAGGTTTAGAAAGTAAAAAGAATATGTTCTTATTGTGGGAAGCATGGAAATTTTGAATCTACATGTTACCATAAGAAGAAAACATCTTCAAAGAAAACACTAACCATCAAGGACCCAAATCAATATGGGTACCGAAATTACTACTAACTTGTGTTGTAGGAATGTCCTCTATCAATCAAGAAAAAGCCTTAATACTTGGGCAATGGATTCTCAAAACATATGATTGGAGATAGATGGTGCTTCATCTCAATGAAAAGTATATGGAGGATATGTAACCTTTGGAAATAATGACAAAGCTCAAATAAAAGGTGCATGTATCATTGGTAAAAATAAATTTTATAAAATTGAGGCTATTCAATAAGTGGAAGGTTTAAAATATAATTTTTTGACATATGTCATCTATGTGACAATGACTTTTTAATTATATTCAAATTCCACTAGTGTGTGGTAAAACAAATATCCTCATGAAATATTATTTTTCCTAGGTTTAGAAAAAATAACATTTGCATTGTATATTTAAATAAATTGTCATCCAAATCATGTTTTATCTCTTTTGAAAGTGATAAATGGTTTTGACATTAAAAAGAGTTTGTCATATAACTTGCAAATCATCCAAACTTGATCAAGTGAAAGGTCTTAAAAAAATAGTTTTGAAAAGGATAAAAGCTTTTGAAGCATTTGTGAAAGGAAAATAAGTATTAAAAAAAATGGTCTTGTAATAATTGGTGATTATTCAAGATTAACTTGGATTCTATTTTTAAAGCATAAGTATGATGACATCCTCTCTTAATGTTGATCCTCAAAAGAGTAGCAAGAAAATTTGTCTTCTCTTTCCTTTTTTTTTCTTCCTTTATCATTGGTTTTGGTTGTGCTTTGTAATCAGATTTTTTGCCTCTGTTTTGAAACATATTTTTATTTATTTTTAGTTTTCTTGTATGAATCTATATTACTATTTTTTGTATATTTGTTTACTATGTTAATATTCTACACATGATTCTTTATTTTAATTTTTAGTATTATTATTATTATATTTGTTTATCTTCTTTGCTTAATATCATCCTCTCTACGTGAACGTTGTTTTTTTTATTAGTTTAATTTAAAAAAAAAAACTTTCTTTCATTATCCTATTTCTCTAAAAAAAAAAATCATCTCCTTTCTAACACTAGTTTCTCATAACAAACTTTTTGTGTTATCTTCATTGTTTGGTATGTGTACTCTTTTTATCTTTTAATAAATTTTATATTTTAGTTTACTTTTTCTTTCAAACTCATAAGACTAAGATGTATGTCCAAAATGTAGTAATTTATCTTACGAGATTATTATTTCATTACATGAACATATATCATGAGAAGAGGTATACTAATTTATAAGGACCCATTAAGTCTTGGGTACCAAAAGTATTTGTATCTCTTCATGCAAGATTACTAGTCAAATCTCTTGAATAAAAAGAGAGAATGAAAAAGGTTGCTAAGGAAAGTCAAATGCTTTGAGGCAGCGTTTGTGAGCAAAATCATGAATAAGATTTTGAACTTGTTCAAGGGGAGCATACTAAGAGATCAAACTCAGAAAATGATCGTGAGGATGAAGAAAAATATCATTATGAAGATCATCGATATTTGAAAGTTAAGCTTGCTTAAACTCATACTCCTTTAATGGAATCTCCATAATCATCAATTGAAATTTGAAAAGATAGAGCCACAAATACTCTTACTATGATGATGAGTTGTAAGTAAATTGATATGAACATGTCTTTCTCTCTCTATCCTCATCACCTCAAGCTATTATTCAAGAGGATGATCATCTCTAGTGAATATTTAAGAGGATAGACATACCCAACATTTAGAAAATGTTACAAAAGTTGAAATATCCATTCATAATCAGCAACAAGTGTCCTCACAGTAAAATGAATGAGAATGGGGAGAGGCCAACAAAAAAAAAATTGAAGATTCTCATTTCATTAATCCTCAAATAAGGAAAGTCACTAAAGGAAGTACACTCAATCTCAATTCTTATGATGTTAATCTTATGATGCAATCATTTTATGTGATTGATTGGATGATTTTAAAATTAGGAATACATGCTATAAATTTTGATGCAATTATATTAATTTAAAGATAAATGTATTGCATTACTTTTTATCATAACTTATATATATGCCTAATGAAATCCATTTGCAAAACCTCTAAAGTAGTCATTCTTATACTGTTATTGAAATGCATAAATAAATAAATAAATAAAGGGATTTGTTTGTTTATAGCATGGTGTTTTAATAACATGTTAAGAATGCATTTCAAATGAATTGATGTTCTTTAATGTTTTTTTTATAAAAAAAAGGAGGACTATTATGTTAAGCATAGTTTATTGCATGATATTTTCTCATGCATTGCAAAATAATCCATGATTTAATTATCATGTTATCTTTGCGTAAGCCCGAATTATAGGGAATTGTTTATGACATATCCTATTTATATAAGTCTTATGCACGTGCATTTATCTCAATATAAATTTTGGATGAATCCAACTTAGTGTACATATATGGATTAACATATACTTTGTTTGATGCCTAAGTATGAAATTTTTATTTGGCTTTTCAAAAAATTGAGATTCTAACATTATACATCAAATATCCTTCTTTAACATGTTTTAAATGGATATTCTAATTTAGGATTTATATTTCTAAAAGAAATTCAACAAGAGGATATATGATTGACATTAATGATTAGAATTGGTGTTATTGTCTATTAATTTCAAATCTGGTCCAAGAAGCTTGAAGTTCTCATATTGTGTTCTTAAGCTTATATTTGACTCATTCTTCAACATAAAAATGTGGTTAAAACTCAGAGGGAGTTTTATATATTTGAACAGAGTTAACATCCTCTAAAATCAATAATTTCAAAATATTAGAGGTTATACATCTCATAAAACTCAGGGGGAGCTTTATATATTTGAAAATGTTATTTCTCTTGAAACATGCATTGAATTTGAGGTCAAATCACTTATTCTAAAATTTTGGAGAGTATAAAATCAATTACTAAAACTTTAGATGTGCTGAAATGGGGTATAATTTTTTAATACGATTTGAGTATATTATTTTAGTTATCATTGTCTATATCTTGATTGCAATGTTAACTAAAATAATTAATGGCTTTCTTACATACTATGTGGCTTAATGTTAAATACAAATTTGATATGAGAATGAACCTCTCAACTACGTGATGATATTTATGTGATCAATCCATATTCTTGTTACCTATAATTATCCTTCACCCTCTCACACTTTTTGATAGATGTCAAAAGGGGGAGAGTATATAAAAGAAAAGTATAGGATGTAAATGATTAATGAAGAATGTTAACAAATTAAACCTCTTGCATATGTTTAGGAGGAGTTTAATTGCATATCTATGAACATTCTTTCATTTGTTATTTTATCCATCTAGAAAACTAAGGAAAAGGTTTGTCATCATCAAAAAGGGGGAGATTGTTGAAGTAAAAAATCTTTTTGATATGTGTTTTAATGACAACAAACCTTATGAAATAAATGTTAAGTTTTCTAAATGGTGATCTACTAATGTTTGCATTTAAGTTTTTGTTGAAAGAACAGAAGTGGTCAAGCTTAAAGTCACTCACATAAACAAGTGTGTTGTATCAACTCAACAATGAAAGAATTGAGGAGCCTAATTTATTAAATATGATTATCCTCAAGCCGAGGATGACCATCGCAATGTGTTGCATTTGAATCACACATAAAACCTCTTGGAAGAAGTCAAGAAAAACTATGCATAAGTTAAGGGGGAAATTTTTTACAAAAAGCTCTAATACAATTTCTTTCAATAGAATCATAATCTAAAGAATTTTGTCATCATGAAAAAGGGGGAGATTGTTGAGACAAAATCTCTCTCAAATGTTTTAATGATAACAAAATTATTTCAAAGATTATGATTATGTTTGTTATCTAACATCTGCTCTTGAGTGAATTAATATTAGAAAACAAATTACTATTCAAAAGGAAAAATCTGAGTCAATCCAACAAGTTTTTCAAACTTGAGGATGGACTAGAGGATGAACCCTCAAAAAGAATAAACCAACAATTATGCAAAATCTTCAGAATCACGATAACATTGATTTCTTGTCAAAAGAGAAGTTAAATCAGTGTTAAAGTTTAAAGAAAAAATCAAGTCAAATGAAGAAAACAAAGGCAGAGGATGAACATAGAAGAATGAAGTGTAAGAGGATGGACCTCCAGTTCTCTTCATCCTCTTATGATGAAAATGGTTCTACCTTTTCAAAGTACATAAAGGTTGTCTTGAACAAGACCAAAATGTAAGCTGACATGTCTTGGAGAACACAAAAGCAAAAGACAGCTAAGGCCCAAACTTCAAGGAGGTTTGAACCTCCTATACGAGGATGGATTGTATTCCCATCCTCCTGCGCTCAAATAGCTAGATAGCATTTCTGTAATAAAAAGTGCAAAAGCAGAAATAACAATGTCCTTGATTGATAAATCAATACGCTACAGTTGTTGGAAAAAGGAAAAGTCAAAAAACACAAGTCACATCACAAATGAAAGCTTCATCCTCCTACAACTCAAACATGAGGATAAAGGCTAAATGACAACTTTGCAAATAAAGACAAGTCCAAGGAAACTTAGCAAAGCTTCCAACAGCTATATTTTGCTAATCCATTTGTTTGAATCTTAAAAGGCAAAAGTACAAGTCATGTCCTAATTTATAGAAGCTCTAATCTCCTGTCCAGAGGATGAACATTTATAAAGACAAATAATTTTCACTGATCCAAGTCAAAAATTAAGTGAAGGCAAATTTCTAGACGAATAGCAAAAAGAAACAAAGTCATCAGCGCCAGAGGATGAACACCAGAGGATGAACACTAGAAGATAAAAAAACTGCCTATTTGTCCTCCTGCATTGGAAATGACTAAAAGTATCAAAGTACAAAAGGTTGCACTAGTCACGAAAAGAAAGATTACATATCTTGGAAAAGAAAAAAGGAAAAAGTACTTTTCAGTTGTCAAGACGTATAGAAAGATCTAACCTCCAAGATCTAACGGTCATAAAGGACAACTTTCTTGAAGAAAAAGTTCCCTTATCTCTATAAAATAGAGGCTGCTCTTCTTCATTCAACACACACAACTAAGCATAAAAAGAAAAAATATAAGGCTATCAAGAGCATTTCCATCCTCTTTTCATACTTTCCTTAAATCTTACACTAGATCTTTGAAATATCTTTCTAGAAAGTGTGAACAAAGAGAAACAACTCAAACTACATCATATCATCTTGTAATTTCCAAGTGAGATACACTTGAGAGAAGTTGAAATCTGAGAGAAAAGATTGTAAGCTTGGTGAAGCTCTAGAATACACAAATTGTAACCAACCTCAGTGAGAGGTTGATCATTTTTTATACTTAGTGAAATCTCACAAGTGTGTGAGGACTGGACGTAGCCTTCATTGGGTGAACCAGTATAAATTTGTGTGTGTCATTATCTTCTCTCTATCTCTTTATCATTTGGTAATCAACTAAACCTCTATGCTTTAAATTTACATCCTTTGATATTCATCCTCTCGAAGAGGATAAAGCTTTAAAACTCAATAGAATTTTTAAAACCACGAATATCTCTATTCAACCCCCCTTCTAGTGATATTCTACCTACTTCATATATAAGGGTTCAAACTTTGTATATCAAAAAGGTTTGAAAGAGAAATATTCACTTTGTGAACAATGTTTCAATCTTAAGTTTTGAAGTTAAAAGTTTTAATTTTAATAGTAAGGATATCAACTTTATGCTAAAATTCGAGGTTGAAAAAGTATTTAGGTATTTTAAAGAAAGAATGATTGATTATAATTTTAGGTTTTTATATATGATTTTATTAGGAATGAAGATTTTAGTTAGAGATTTAAAAGAAAATTGTGAACTTGGGAAATATTTGGTGTGATGAGAAAATGTGATTTTTAAGTGAAAATTTATATACAAAGCATAACTGATAAAGATTAAGATTTGAAAAATGTCAAATTGGAAAATCATGATTGTGAATAGTTAGAATATTGGAGCTCTTAGTATTTGAGTTTTTTTTATAAGTTTTCTTGATACAAACCTTCTACTAGTTTTTCAAATATTAAAATGTTGAAATTTATGTAGTAGATTGATGATTTAATCGAAATTTCAAACCGTGTGAGTGTGTTTGTCTTTGATTGATTTTGGTTAAGAAAATATTTTGTCCTAAGTTGTTAAAGACATAGATTTGAGTTGAACTTCAATAAGTTTGAAAAAACAATTTTGAGGTTTTCAAAGTGTGGCATAAATGTTTTGAAATTGGTTTTTGTCAAAGTACTTAAACCAAAGTCTTTTTGAAGTTAGGGAACCTAAGAGAAAAGTCAAACGCTAATTGATTTGGATAGTGGCCGAACCTAGAGTTCATTTGGGGGTTGGTTTAGAAACTTGTATTGATTAAATTAATTGATTGGTTTAAGGTACAAGGAAATTGAGAGGTGTCATTGGAATCTTCAGATAGGTTATGCTGGTGTAGCATAAGTTGCTTTTGTAATAAAGGACTGTCGAGGTAAGGGTGCTTTCTAATGATATTATATATGCTTAATATAGAGTGTGTCTATATACATGTTATTTGTGCTTGTGGTGAATAAATGTGCACACGATTGTTTATGTATTTGATGTGATTATGTATTCATAACTGATAATATATGTGCTATAAATTTTATTGACGAGAATATGTCTCAAGTATACTATGTGAAAAAGTATTAAAAATTATTAGTGTTTAATGAGTATTAAAAGGGGAGTCTTTTAACAGCTGCATTTACATAATGATTGATGTGGGAGAGTCAGTGTATGCTCATGCATTTCATAGTTAGTGGTGACCGTGATGGGCCACAGTGTTAGTGGTGACCGTGATGGGCCATGGGATGGTTCCTTTAGTTGATTGGTCCACCTTATCCTTACGAAGATTTTGGAGTCATGAAGGTTTGTGATAGACTGCACTCTAGTAAATCATGCTGATATGTGATAGGTGGCACCTCGATAATTAGTATTGGTCTGTGAGAGGCGGTACATTTATGATTTACGCCCCTCGATGAGGGTGTAGAAATTCCGGAATCATGTGCACTAGCATATAAGCATTGCATTAGGGTGCTTTGTCACACAAGTCATGTTTGTTATAGGATAATATTTATATGCATGTTCGTTTATCACTTGATGCCATGCCATGTTATGCTTTCGTGCTTTGTTTTTACGTATGTATGTAGTTTTTAGATCGCGACCCTCTACTATTATTTTGGATCGGGCTTACGCCCCAGGCTCTTAGAGTTTTGAGTCGTGTGGGAATTGCAACGACGTCGAAGACGTGATAGAGCGATGATTTTGAATTGGCAATCAGAAGCAGTGACGCTTGATGCCACCCGTGGAGCCTTAGTACCAAGCCATCCTCAGTTAGAGTTAATGATTAGCTTAGGGTTTTATTTAAGGATTTTAGTTATTCTCCCTTGACGGTGCAAACACGAGAAAGGGGGTTGAATTGTGTTTGACTAACTTGAATACTTTTCCTATTTTTACACTTTTAAAACAAAACTTGATGTATGAATAAAAACAGAGTTAGCAGTGGATATAAAGTAAAAATAAAACACAATTTTTATACTGGTTCACTATTAACGAGGCTACGTCCAGTCCCTTCACCTTGAAGGATTTAACTAATTTAAACCTTGAATTACAACAATACCACTGACCCTCCAAGTCAGTCTTCTCAAACAGTCTAACAATCCTAGACTCTTGAGGAATACAACACCTTGACTTCCTAAGTCAAGTCTTCTCCTGCCAATTTGACAACCCCAGATTGTAGAAGGAATTACAACGCCTTGAATCTAATTGCCAAGTAATCTGCTACCCCTTCTGACTCCCTTAGATTGTAGACTCTACTTCAACAACTTAGATCTAACACAAGGGAAAGAAAATAACACGAGTGCTTGCTTCTTGAAAGCTGGAACTCACAATTAACCTTACTGAAAACTTGAGTGTTTGCTTTGGAAGTGTATGACTCTTTTGTGATTTTCGATACTAAGTATTCTGCCTTGAGCCTCCTTTTATAGATGCAGATTAGGGCCTCTTCCAAGCTTAATTTCGAGCTGAATCTTGCTGGATTCTTTTGCAAAAATATCTTGACCAATTGGGATTCATTTACATAAAAAACATATCTTTTTTTAAGCTTCAGATTTTCTTTCAAAAATAACTGGCCAATCATGTCTTTAGATTCTTCCCGCCAACAGCACCTGAATTCCATAATACCTCACTTTATTTTTGTAACAAATCTTTTCAATACTTTGATCAAAATAAATTTAAATCTCCACCGTTAATCCTCCTGATTAAATCTGGACCAATTGATCTTCTGCGCCAGTCCACATCTGGACCATACTAAGTGATATGCTGTGATCCTCTGATTTCGGTAATCCCTGGACCACACTTCCTAACCTTCTAGTCTTTTGATCTCGGCCATCCTGGTCTAGCAAATTGATCTGCTGTGATCCTCTGATCTCAGCCACTGTTGGACCACACATCCCGACCTTATGATTTCGGCCAACACTGGGCCATGGTCTGATCTTCTGATCTCGGCCAACACTGGGCCAAATACTTAAATATGAACCATTGATCTGAAAATCTTTCCTCTGATCTGGACTAATTCTGGACTTGGTTTGGATTAAACTGAAATTAAATTTGGACAAATAATATTTCAGTCTGGACATTTTACCTTCTGTTTTGGATCAGTTCTGGAGATCATTTCTTCTGGTCTGGACTTAGTTTCATACCGTGAACCATGCTATCTTCTGGTCTGGGTCAAATCTGGATTAATGCCTTTGTTATGGACCCATTAATTTACCCTCTAATTAAGTCTGGATCAAGTCTGAGCTGTTTATCATTTCACTGCCAGACCATCTTCTGGTCAGAATAACTTCTGGAATAAATCTGACATTTGACATATTCTTGTCTGGAACAACTCTCCCAATGGCAGGCTTCCTTCTGGTCTGGTCCAGATCTCATTCTGACTTTGCTTCCTTCTGATTTGGGCCAACAAAGATATCCTCTGGTAGTGTTTTGACATCCTGGTGTATCCTCTGGTAATTCCAGGATGCATTCTGGATGCTTTTTCTGCCTATGCAAACTTCATTTTCTGGTGGTATTTAATGTAATAATTCAAGGTACAAAATAAGATTACATGGAGTGCTTTTGTAAACATCAAAATCCTAAGTATTTAGAACCAACTTGGTTCCAACAATCTCTCCCTTTTTGATGATGACAAAACCTTAACTTATTTTGCTAGTTTATAACTCGAAGACTTGAATTACTCCCCCTTAGACCAATCTCTCCCCCTAAGTGTGATACTGACTTTTTCTTCTCCTTTTCAACTCCTTCTATTTTCACTCTTTCTTTTCTTCTCTTCTCCTCTCCTTTTCAACTCCTTCTTTATTCGCTCTTTCTTTCCTCTCTTCACATTGCCTTTCCTTTTCACCTCAGTCTCTTTTCACTCTTTCTTTTCCTCTCTCCCTGTTTCCTCTCCTTTTCAACTTCTTCTTTTTCACTCTTTCTTTTTCTCTCTCCCTGATTCTTCTCTTTTTCAACTCCTTCTCTTTTCATCTCTTTCTTTCTCACTCCTCCTTTCTTTTTATCTCTCCTTTTCTACTTATTTCTCCTTTTTCTCTCTCTCTCCTCCTTTTTGTCATCAGCCAAAAAGAGGTCCTACTATTTTTGTAATTTTTTTTTTGTTTTTCTCTTTACAAATTACAGAAAGTAAAACAGAAAATAAAAGATAGAAAATAAAATTACAAGAAATTTAAAAACTCTTAAGATGAATACTTGAGCTAGTCGGATATGGAGGTAATGCTGAGATGCTTCTTGATGAACTCGAACCTATCTTCTGGTAATGCTTTGGTGAAGATGTCAGTCCATTGATGATCAGTGTCCACAAACTGGATGCTTAAAGTACCTTTTTGGACATGGTCCCTAATGAAATGGTGTTTTATCTCAATGTGTTTGGCTCTAGAGTGTAAGATACGGTTCTTGGTTAGGTTTATGGCTGAAGTGTTATCACAGAACAAAGGGATATTGGTTTCAAAAATGTTGTAATCTTCAAGTTGATGTTTCATCCAAAGTAACTTTGAACTGCATCCTGCTGCTGATATATACTCAGCTACAGCTGTTGACATGGCAATGGTGCTTTGTCTTTTGCTTGACCAAGAGATCAAATTATCACCTAAGAAAGTGCAGTTGCCACTTGTACTTTTCCTTTCCAACTTGTCTCCAGCATAGTCGAAATCACAAAAACCTGTGAGTTTGTAGGTGGGGGTTTTCTTGTATAACAAAGTAAGGTTGGTGGTTCCTTTAAGGTATCTCAAAATTCGTTTGACAGCAGTTAAATGGGATTCCCTAGGGTCAGCTTGAAATCGGGCATACACACAAACACTAAACAAGATGTCAGGTCTAGAAGCAGTTAAATAAAGAAGGGATCCTATCATACCTCTATATGTTTTCTGGTATACCTTTTGGCTGGTTTCATCTTTCTCAAGTGAGCAGGTTGGGTGCATGGGGGTGGCCATAGGCTTACATTCACTCATTTTGAACTTTTTAAGAAGTTCTTTAGTGTATTTAGATCGGTGAATGAGTATACCTGATTTACCTTGATGAATCTGAATTTCCAGGAAGAACTTAAGTTCTCCCATCATGCTCATTTGGAACTCTTTCTGCATTAGGTCAGAAAACTCTTTGCACAAAGTGCCATAAGTTGATCCAAATATGATATCATCAACATAAACTTGGATAATTAGAATATCATTTTTAATGGATTTCCTAAATAGTGTATTATCAATCTGGCCTCTATTAAATTCATTCTAAAGCAGAAAGTTACTAAGTCTGTCATACCATGCCCTTGGTTCTCGATTTAAACCATATAAAGATTTTTTAAGTTTAAAAACATGGTCTGGAAAAACAGAATTTTCAAATCCAGGGGGCTGTTTGACATAGACTTCCTCACTTATATAGCCATTTAAGAATGCACTTTTAACATCCATTTGATACAACATTATATCATGATTAGCAGCAAATGATAAGAGAATTCTTATTGCTTCTAACCTGGCCACTAGAGCAAAAGTTTAAGTGTAATCTATACCTTCCTGTTGACTGTATCCTTGAGCTACAAGTCTGGCTTTGTTCCTTACCACTTCACCTTTTTCATTTAGTTTATTTCTGAACACCCACTTGGTTCCAATAATGTTTTTGTTTGGTCTGGGTACTAGATCCCAAACATCATTCCTTTGGAATTCATTCAGCTCTTCTTGTATTACAAGTATCCAACCTTCCTCTGCCAAAGCCTCATCAACATTGCTTGGTTCAATTGTTGAGAGTAAACCAAAAAGATTGGTTTCTCTACTTGATGATCTAGTCTTTAAAGGTTCTGCTGCACTACCAATAATGAGAGATTCTGGATGTGAAGACTTGTACTTCCATCCATTCTTTCCCTCTGACTCCCTCAGATTGTAGACTCTACTTTAACAACTTAGATCTAACACAAGGGAAAGAAAATAACACGAGTGCTTGCTTCTTGAAAGCTGGAACTCACAATTAACCTTACTGAAAACTTCAGTGTTTGCTTTGGAAGTGTATGACTCTTTTGTGGTTTTCGATAATAAGTATTCTGCCTTGAGCCTCCTTTTATAGATGCAGATTAAGGCCTCTTCCAAGCTTAATTTCGAGCCGAATCTTGCTGGATTCTCTTGCAAAAATATCTTGACCAATTGGGCTTCATTTAAATAAAAAACATATCTTTTTTTAAGCTTCAAATTTTCTTTCAAAAATAACTGGCCAATCATGTCTTTAGATTCTTCCCGCCAACAGCACCTGAATTCCACAATACCTCACTTTATTTTTGTAAAAAATCTTTTCAATACTTTGATCAAAATAAATTAAAATCTCCACCGTTAATCCTCCTGATTAAATCTGGACCAGTTGATCTTCTGCGCTACATTCACTCATTTTGAACTTTTTAAGAAGTTCTTTAGTGTATTTAGATTGGTGAATGAGTATACCTGATTTACCTTTGATCTGGACTAATTCTGGACTTGGTCTGGATTAAACTGAAATTAAATCTGGACAAATAATATTTCAGTATGGACATTTTACCTTCTGTTTTGGATCAGTTCTGGAGATCATTTCTTTTGTTCTGGACTTAGTTTCATACCCTGAACCATGCTATCTTCTTGTTTGGGTCAAATCTGGATTAATTCCTTTGTTATGGACCCATTAATTTACCCTCTGATTATGTCTGGATCAAGTTTGGGCTGTTTATCATTTTACTGCCAGGCCATCTTCTGGTCAAAATAACTTCTGGAATAAACCTGACATTTGACATATTCTGGTCTGGAACAACTCTCCCTACGGCAGGCTTCCTTCTGGTCTGGTCCAGGTCTCCTTCTGACTTTGCTTCCTTCTGATCTGGGCCAGCAAAGATATCCTCTGGTAGTGTTTTGGCATCCTGGTGTATCCTCTGGTAATTCCAAGATGCATTCTGGATGCTTTTTCTGCCTATGCAAACTTCATTTTCTGGTGGTATTTAATGTAATAATTCAAGGTATTAATAAGATTACATGGAGTGCTTTTGTAAACATCAAAATCCTAAGTATTTAGAACCAACTTGGTTCCAACATCCATTCCTTAATGCAATGTTGTTGTCGCAATGGAATTTATGTATTTGACACAGTTGCGATTTTTTTTGGGTCAATGTGAATTGTTTGGTTATAAGTAACTCCATTGTGTCGAAACCATTTTATATAATGCAACAATGATTCTAATCAACTTTTTTTTTTTTGAAAAAGAATTTTACAATTAAATAATTTACTCTAATTTAAATTAAAGTACGATTACAAATATTTTATCGAAAAGTGTTTAATTATTTAAAAAACAATTACACTCTTTGTTAAAAATCGGGGTGTTATAGCTTCCTAATTAATTCCATGCATGGGGAGAATAAGGGGAAAAATAAATTAAACAAAATCATGCATGACATGCAATTCAAAGCAAACAACCTTTGTTGGAACCAAGTTATTTTATTTTTAATAATAACAAGAATATAACAGTTTACAATAAAATAAAATAAGATAAAAACATACTAAGCTATTGGTCAGGGATGAAGGTAAGGTTTAGGTTTTTCTTGATGAAGTGAAACCTATCTTCAGGTAGTGGTTTGGTGAATATGTCGGTGCATTGATGGTCAGTGTCTACAAACCGAATGCTGAGTATCCCTTTTTGAACATAGTCTCTGATGAAGTGATGTTTGATCTCTATCTGTTTGGCTCTGGAATGGAGTATAGGGTTTTTGGTTAGATTGATGGATGAAGTGTTGTCACAGTATAAGGGAATGTTGGTTTCCATGATTTTGTAGTCTTCCAGTTGATGTTTCATCCAAATGAGTTGAGAACTACATCCGACTGTTGAAATGTATTCAATCTCTGCTTTTGACATGACAATTATGTTTTGTCTCTTGCTTGACCAGTATATTAAGATGTCTTCTAGAAAAGTGCAGTTTCCAATTGTGCTCTTTCTCTCAATTTTGTCTCCAGCATAATCAGAGTCACAGTATCCACTAAATTTGTATGTAGGAGTTTTCTTATAGAATAGGGTAAGGTTGGTAGTGCCTTTTAGGTATCTAAGGATTCTTTAAACAGCAGTTAAATGGGATTCCCTAGGGTCAGACTGAAATCTTGCACATACACAAACACTAAACATGATGTCAGGTCTAGAAGCAGTGAGGTAAATGAGAGATCCTATCATATCTCTATAGGTTTTTTGATCAACTTTTTGACCTGAGTCATCCTTTTCAAGTGAGCTTGTAGGGTGCATTGGGGTAGACAAAGGTTTGCAATCACTCATCTTAAACTTCTTGAGCTTGTAGGGTGCATTGGGGTAGACAAAGGTTTGCAATTAATGTGTGTGAGTGTTGTTCAGAATCTGAAATTCTGAATTAATGATTGTGTTTTGTTGACGTGTGTTTGTACTTACCGCATACTTCATATTCATTGACTGCTGTTTTGAAAAGGCATGAAAGTCATAAATTTTCAAATGAGCATGATTATTTCCTCATCATCATATGTTATACCAAGATTATACATGTTTTTGTGCAATATATGCTATGTGATTATCTGTTATTTTCGGTCGGTGACCCCTTGCTATATATTGTGGACTTTAGGCTTTGCCCTCAGATGCCTCCCAAACCCACACCGCCCATGGGTACCCGAACGACGGAAACGTCGTTGAATTTCCTTGATCGCTACTCGCGCACTGCTTGGGCTTTTGACCCCCTCTCAAGCAGAGCGACTTATACGGGGTGGCTGGAGCGGACAAGTAAGACTGATGGCGTGGAAGACTTCGTAGAGCGCACTCACGCGAGCATAGATTTTTCTGTGCCTTCCCGCCTGGTGTTAGAGGCGCACAGAGTTTTTGACGATGTTGAGGAGCCTACTGAAGGGGTTGAGGCGGAGGCCACTGTAGGAGTGGTGACTCCCAACCCTGTGATTGGAAGAGAGATACATGAGTCTGATGCGGTAGAGAAGCGTGATGAGCTGAGACCAGTAGCGTCTGAGATTCTGGGTCCATCTAGGATTTCCGAGGATTGCTACGAGATTCCGGCACCGCCAAAGCGGCCACGAGTGTGTATTGACTTGACTTCGGAGGAGACCGACCCTTCTCTGTATGACGAGGAAGAGGAGGAGGTTACGTCGAAGCGAGCTGCAGAGTCAGAGGAGACTTGCGTGAGATGCGGAGGGAATCCGTGCTACTGCAGCTTCAGCGCATGATCAGTTAGACTTATTGTATTAGGTTTTGGGTTGAAATTGTAATTTGTCTTATTTTGGAAATTATGTACTATTTTCCGCTGAACCATGTACTCTGATATTTACTGTTGATGTATTATGACAATGATATTTTGGGATGTATTAATGTTTAAAAACTAATTTCTAAGATAAGTACTTAGTGATAATCCTGATGAAGTATTTGGTTTACGTTCATCGATTAATCTATAACGTACTATTTTACGAAAAACTTTATTTTAATTCTTTTGAAATAAATTTGGGAAAACTTATTTTAATTATTAATTTAAAAAAAAAAATGCACCCGCGCTGTGTTTAAACTCGAGGTGTTACACTCTTTGTCGTCTCTTTGTTGGTGCACTTATCGTATTCCTTGAATGTGATTGCATTGATCATGAACGTTCTAGATTTGTGATGCATCTTGTACATCTTCTTTTGGTCAGCATCCATCTCTTTTCTGGGAATTTCAACACCATCAGCATCTTCTAGAGCAGTATAACCATCTTCCACCAAGTCCTAAAGTTCAGGATCTTGTGAAATAAAGAAACTCCTCATCCTGTCCTTCCAGTACACGAACCATTCCCCATCAAACAAAGGTGGTCTGTTGATATTTCCTCCAGAAGCTTCTTCGTTGAATCCATACACATTGAACCCTTGGATCTTTCCTATAACATTGTAAAGTGCTTAGCCTTGAGACCGAGCTCTGATGCCAATTGAAGGTGCAAACACGAGAAGGGGGGTTGAATTGTGTTTGCCAAACATGAATTCTTTATGCTATTTTGTTGAATGTTGATGTAAATTACTTGATGAATAAATAATCAGATTCAACAGCGGATAATAACAGCATAAGAACACAACGATTTACCTTGGTTCACCATTAACTTGGCTACATCCAATCACATCATTTCGAAGGCTTTAATCCACTAATTCAAAACACTTTTGAATTACAACACTTGACCCTCCAAGCCAGTCTTCCCAAGCAATTTGACAACCCCAAATTTTTTAGGAACAACCATACCTTGACTATACAAGTCAAGTCTTCCCAAACAGTTTGCAATCCCAGACTTTTGAGGAACAATAACTGCACCTTGACCCTACAAGTCAAGTCTTCTCCTACCAATCTGACAACCCCAAATTGAAGAAGGAATCTATACCACTATCGGGTTTGATCACAAGGGTTTAGAACTTTGCAATGTTGCTTTTGGAAAGCTAATTGTTTCTCACTCTCGAAAAATCACTTAGAGAATATTTCTTTTGCACTCAAGTGTTTCTCTCTTTTGAACTCTCAGATGACTTTGAATTTGAAGCTTGAGTTTTCTGTTTTTTGATCTCTTTGAACTCTAAGATGAATCTAGATTTTATGCTCGAGTTCTTCTACTTTTTCGATGGTTTCTTCTACTGCCTGAAGCCTCCTTTTTTAGATGATATATGGGCTTTGCCCAAACTTAATTTCGAGATGAATCTTGCTCAGATTTCCTTTGAAAATTCTTTTGACCAATTATGTTTCTTTTTAATTTCGAACTGAATCTTCTTTGCTCAGATCTCCTTCAAATTTCCATCAGGTCTTCTTTGATTTTTGAATCAAATCTTCTTAAAACTTTGATTAGACCTCTTTTAAAATTCAGTCAAGTCTTCTAATTTTAATCAAGTCTTCTATGAATTTGAATCACGTTTTAAAACTGGACCGTGTGATTTTCAGATTTGGACCAAGTCTAGAACTTGTCTTCAGATCTGGATCATGCTATCTTCTGATCTGGACCAAGTCTGGATCATGTCTTCTTCTGATCTAGACCATGTTATCGTCTGATCTGAACCATGTTATCTTCTGGACCATGTTTGCTTCTGATGTGGACTATGTTTCCTTCTGATCTGGACCACGAATGATATCCTCTGATGATATCATTGATTCTTCCCTCTAATGATATTCTTTGATTGATGATATCCTCTGATTTTTGCCTTTGATGACATCCTTTGATTCTTGCTTCTGATGAGATCCTCTGATGATATTCTCTGGTACCCTCTAATGACATCTTCTAGTATCCTCTGTAGGTATCCTTTGGTGATATCTTCTAGTATAATCTAGGGACATTTTTTGGCTTTATCTTCTAGAGGTATCCTCTGGTTACTTTATCCTCTGGAGATGTCATCCTCTGGTTGACGTCATCCCCTGGTAATGTCATCCTCTGGTGAGGTCATCTTCTGGTGTCATCTACTGATTTTTGCATTCTTCTTCGAAGTTAAATATATTATTTTCATAAAATACTTTTGTTAACATCAAAACTTTAAGTGAAGGAACAACTTGGTTCCAACTGTTATCTTCTGGACCATGTTTCCTTCTGATGGACCATGTCTCCTTCTGGACCAAGTATTCTTCCGATCTGAACATTGAATGATATCCTCTGATGATGTCATTGATTCTTGCCTCTGATGATATCCTCTATTTTTACCTTTGATGATATCCTCTGATTTTTTCCTTTGATGATATCCTCTGATTTTTGCCTTTGATGATATCCTCTGATTTTAGCCTTTAATGATATCCTATGATTTTTGCCTTTAATGATATCCTCTAGAGATATCCTCTAGTGATATCGACTAGTATCCTCTGTTGATATCTTCTGGTATCCTCTGGAGGCATCTTCTGGAGGTATCTTCTGGTGACGTCATCCTCTAATGATATCCTCTGGTGACATCCTCGGGTGACGTCATCCTCTGGTGGTATCTTTTGGTGACGTCATCCTCTGATTTTTGCATTCTTCTTCTAAGTCAAATATGTTATTTTCATAAAAAACTTTTGTTAACATCAAAACTTTAATTGGAAGAACCAACTTGGTTCCAATAGAAACAAGAGTTTTTTAGAGTGAAACTGAAACTGTTGAGATATAGGTTATGGCTTTCTTTAAATATTATTGTTTTAATATTATGTATATTGTGATAACAAGAAGCTTGATCTTAAAAATCAAAGCTAGGTAAGTATTTTGCAGGTTCTCAAACATTTAGAGGAACCAGGTAATGTCAAAAACAAGTTGAAACCACCAGAAGCAGTAGAAACCACCAGGAGCAGAATTGATGTTTTAGTTGTATTGATTTCATTCTTAAATTATATAACTTGTATTATGTTATATGACAAATAGCTTGACCATGAAAATTCAAAGCAAGATGATGATAGTGCAGGTTTACCAGAACCAGACGACGCTGATCCAGGAAAAAGGACTTGAAAAAGCAGAAGATACAAGCAAGAACACGACAAATCTTCAACAGATGAATCTGAAGATAAGTTAGAAGGAAGATGTGGATGTAAGTACAAGTCATCTCATCCTGAAACTCTAATCATTGAAAGTGCAAGTGATCCTTGACGGACCAGATCATCACTTAAAGACACAAGTTTGTTTGGCTTACACTAATCTATTGAGCCTTCCTCTATTTATGAAGCATTGGCATAAGATGGATGGATTCTTGCAATGCAAGAAGAGTCAAATGAATTTGAGAGAAATGATGTTTGGGATCTAGTACCAAGACCAGAAAAGAATATTATTGGAACCAAGTGGGTTTTCAGAAACAAGCTAAATGATAAAGGTGAAGTGGTCAGAAATAGGCACAACTTGTTACACAAGGCTACAGTCAGCAAGAAGGTATTGACTACACTGAGACATTTGCTCCAGTGGCCAGGTTAGAAGCTATTCGTATCCTACTTTCCTTTGCTGCTAATAATAACATTACGTTATTTTAAATGGATGTTAAAAGCGCATTTCTAAATGGTTATATAAGTGAAGAAATCTATGTTAAACAAACCCCAGGTTTTGAAAGTTCTGAATTTCCAAACCATGTTTTTAAACTTAACATATCTTTGTATGGTTTAACACAAACACCTAGGGCATGGTATGATAGACTTAGTAACTTCTTGCTTGAAAATAACTTTGAAAGAGGACAAGTAGACAATACACTTTTTAGAAAGTCAATAGAAGATGATATTCTTATTATTCAAGTTTATGTTGATCATATCATTTTTGGATCTACTAATGGCACTTTTTGCCAATAATTTTCTAAATTGATGCAGCATGAATTTCAAATGAGTATGATGGGAGAACTTAAGTTCTTCCTAGGGATACAAATTCAGCAAAGTCAAAAAGGTATATGCATTCATCAAACGAAATATACAAAAGAGCTTCTCACGAAGTTTAAAATGAGTGAATGAAAACCATGGCTACCCCAATGCACCCTACCGGCTCACTTGAAAAGGATTATTCAGGCCAAAAAGTTGATAAAAAAATACATATAGAGGTATGATAGGATCTCGCCTTTACCTCACTACTTCTAGACCTGACATCATGTTTAGTGTATGTGTATGTGCATGATTTCAGTCTGACCCTAGGGACTCCTATTTAACTGCTGTTAAGAGAATCCTTAGTTACCTAAAAGGAACTACCAACCTTACCTTGTTCTACAAGAAAACTCAACATTCAGTTTGTAGAAACTGAACACCAATGGGCTGACATATTCACCAGACCACTACCTGAAGATAGGTTTTACTCATCAAGAAAAACCTAAACCTTACCTTCATTTCTGACTAATAGTTTAGTTAGTTCCTTTTTCTTTTATTTTATTTTATTGTACTTTGTTATGTTCATGTTATTAAAAATAAAATAAAAAGAGCAGAAGATGAAAAAAAAGAGCAAAAGATGAAAAAAAACGATATCCTTCATTCCTTTTTGTCTGATGACAAAAGGGGGAAAAATATATTTGATAAAAGAGAAGAAAAACTGGGGCATTAGACTTAAGGGGAGAAAAATACAAAGTGAAGCTTAGTTTTAGGCACAGTCAAAGAAATAAATAAAAAATTAGTTATAAAAAATACAAAGTTTTGTCATCATCAAAAATGGAGAGATGTTAATAAAAGTATTGCCAAGTTGGTTCTCACACTTAAAGTTTTGATGTTAATAAAAGTATTTTATGAAAATAATATATTTGACTTCGAAGAAGAATGCAAAAATCAAAAGATGACACCAGAAGCAGAAACCAAAAGATGATGTCACCAGAGGATGTTACCAGTGGATGACGTCACCAGAGGATACTCTAGAAGATAAAGCTAGAAAATGTCACCAGAGGATACCAGAAGATATCACCAGAGGATACCTCCAGTGGATACCAGACGATATCACCAAAGGATACCTCCAGATGATACCAGATGATGTCATCAAAGGATACCAGAGGATATCATCAAAGGATCCCATCAGAAGCAAAAATCTGAGGATGTCATCAAAGGAAAAAATCAGATGATATCATCATAGGCAAGAATCAATGACATCATTAGAGGATATCATTTGTTGTCCAGATCAGAAGGAAACATGGTTCATAAGAAGATATGGTCCAAATCAGAAGCAAACATGGTCTAGAAGATAACATGGTCCTGATCAAAAGATAACATGGTCCAGATCAGAAGCAAACATTATCAAAAGATATCAATGGTCTAGATCAGAAGAAGACATGGTCCAGATCAGAAGAATGCACGGTCCAGATTTAAAACGTGATTCAGATTCGTAGAAAACTTGATTAAAATTCGAAGAAGACTTGAGTGGAATTTGAAAGAGATCTGATCAAAGTTTTAAGAAGATTTGATTCAAAATTTAAAGAAGACCTGATAGAAATTCGAAGGAGATCTGAGCAAAGAAGATTTGTTTCGAAATTAAAAAGGAACAAAATTGGTGTAAAGAATTTTCAAAGGAAATCTGAGCAAGAAACATCTCAAAATTAAGCTTGGACAAAGCCCAAATCTTAGAGTTCAAATCAATTGAAAAACACAAGAACTCAAGCTTACAATTCAAAGTCATCCAAGAGTTCAAAAAAGAGAAATACTTGTGTGAAAGAGAAATATGCTCTAAGTGTTTTTAGAGAGTGAGAGTCAATGCTATAATCAGCTTTCTAGAAGCAACTACTCAAGAAAGTCACTGCAACAATAAGGTTTTTAGAAGCAACATTGCAAGTTCCAAACCCTTTTAATCAAACCCGATAGTGGTGTGAATTCATCCTTCAAGCCGGGGTTGTCAGATTGGTAGGAGAAGACTTGGCTTGTAGGGTCAAGGTGTTGTTATCCCTCAAAAGTTTAGGGTTGTCAGACTGGCTTAGAGGGTCAGGTGTTGTAATTTAAAGTTTTGAATTAGTGGATTAAAGCCTTCTGAATGAAGGGACTTGATGTAGCCAAGTTAATGGTGAACCAGGATAAATCTTTGTGTTCTTATGTTGTTATTATCCGCTGCCAACACTAGTGCAATTTAACCTTGTTACATCGGTTCCTATGTACATGTTAAATCGGTTACTTGCCCGATCTAACATCAAGCGTTGTAATAAATAGTTAACTATTAAATTGGCTAAAATAAACCAATCTAACAAGTCAAATTCAAAATTGATTTATTAGATCGGTTAAATTTGAACCAATCTAACAAGTCAAATTCAAAATTGATTTATTATATTGATGAGCCAACTGATTTAAATAATTAACTTTCTAAATTTTTTTCTTCATAACTTTGATTCGTCACATATGCATAATCAAAGTTTCACATTTTACTATATTAACTAGAATTTCTCATTCAACCATAAATCATGAAACTTCGTACAAAGCTTTACATTTAAAAATCAATGATAATGAGTCATAAAAATCTTACAAAATCAGAGCTATCAAATTCAGAGTTACATAATCATCACTACTTGTTCAAAATAAAATACATGATCTTCTATTAACAGTCTAAAGATACTAAAATGATACAAGTGTTTCAAACATTTTCGATTAGTTCAAGAATCAAGCTTAGAACGTGATTCAAAGTATTGTCGAATCCCCACACTTCAACCAACAACACGAACACGGCTAGGGTGCTCAGGTATCCCAATGGCCTCCGTCAAGATAATGAATTATTAAACTTATTGTAGATGTAATCCTGATTGAAAATATAAAATTAAAAAATAATAAGTTGTTAGAAGCAGTTTACCTTGATAAAAAAAGAAATAAGTTAACAGAATCAAATAAGAAGTCAGGAGCACAAGAAGGCCCACCTGAAATTAGTATTTAATTATAATATTAGTAATAATTTCTTTTGAATTTAAATTAACTTTGAGAACTATAGTGAGAAAAATGTTTGAAATGTCCAACACATAAATTTCCCCTTTTTGCTAGGTTCCACCATGTTTCTTGTGTAGGAGATAGTAAAAGATCATGGGCTTAGTCTAATACAATTTCGCATGTTTCATTATCTTTGTCCAAATAAGCAGTCAATCCAACAACCGAGCTCCCCCTTCCATTGGTGTAAATACCACGTGGAGATAGTTTGTGTATGTACTGAAGTAGCTGCGACTTGCTTGTCCCCGGATCACCAACAAGGAGAATATTTATATCACCACGGAAGCTAGCACCTGATGTCAACTTCAAAGCCACCAAAAAGCTGCAACAAAATGAAAACTAGCATCCTTAGAATATTTATCAAACAAATGAAATAGTAGCTAGAAAGATATGTTACCTGGCAAAGAAGACCTTTCTTTACATCATCTAGCTCCCAGATGTTCAGCGCCAATGACTTAGTCAATCTTTCATATATATCCGGTTGTTTTGAGAGCTCCTTCAGTTGAGCAACCTGAAATTCACACAAGCATGCAATTAGCAGGTGAGTATAACAAGCAGATATTTCATTCAACAGACATACACATTGTACTTTTTCTTCGTCAAATAGAACCTCTTCTGCATTTCTACCCTGGCTATTTTCAACCTCGATAACATCCTCAACTAACATCCGAGACTTTGATGTATTTTTAATGTGAAGACAATCAATATACGTCTAACACATGAAGGGGACAACAAAAATGTCAATTAGGCAAGATAAAAATTGCAAAGGTGAAGCTCTAAACGCAAATGAGTTGAGAAGGTGGCCCATACTTTGAACAACGACTTAACAGTTCTCTGAGTTGGTCCCACTCTAACACTCATTGCCCTGTATATACCAGTCACCTGATGCACAAAAAACATTTATAGTGAGAAAAATAAATATAGAAGTCTCCTGAAAGTATGTGAAAGCTATGACATAAAACAAGAATGCTCACCCGCTGACGAAAATGCATAGTGGTTTCCTTATCATCCAGGGGTGAAATGACAGGAAGATATTCTACCTGTTCAATTTAAGACAAGTTATAAATTACTTCAAGAAATTAAGTTCTGAGAAAGTCTTGAAGACGGTTCCATCTTGATCCGTGCACATATACATGAAAGTCTTTTCATGAACATAGATCCCTGCAACAATTTTCAGAATTTGTAAGCACAGAAAAGGATACTGGTCAATTATCATCAGGTATGAAGTGTCCGTAGGATACGAATTGCTTCTAACTTGGCCACTGGAGCAAAAGTCTCAGTGTAATCAATGTCTTCTTACTGACTGTATCCTTGTGCCACAAGCCTAGCTTTATTCCTGACTACTTCACCTTTTTCATTGAGTTTGTTCCTGAACACCCACTTGGTTCCAATGATATTTTTGTATGGTCTGGACACCAGATCCCAAACATCATTTCATTCAAACTCATTCAGCTCTTCTTGCATTGCAAGAATCCATCCTTCTTCTGCTAGTGCTTCATCAACAGTAGTTGGTTCAATGGTAGAAAGTAAACCAAACAAACTTGTTTCTTTAAGTGATGATCTGGTTTTCAATGGTTCAGTTGCGCTTCCAATAATCAGTGTTTCTGGATGTGAAGACTTGTACTTCCACCCATTCTTTCCTTCTGACTTGTCTTTAGGTTCAGCATTATCTTCGAATTTGCTTTCATCCATTTCTTTCTTTGGTTCTATTGTTTGATCTGCTCCTGGTTCCTGTGCTTCTAATAAACTTGCAATTTCCTCATCTTGCTTTGACTTTTCAGAGTCAAGCTGTTTGTCATCAAACTTAATGTGTATGGACTCCTCCACAGTGTTAGTTTCTTTATTAAACACTCTATAAGCTTTTGATCTCTCAGAGTAACCAATGAAGGTACACTTTTGAGATCTGGAATCAAATTTTGCAAGATTATCCTTAGTGTTTAACATATAACAAATGCAGCCAAACTGTTTGAAATAGGAAATATTAGGTTTCTTACCTTTCCACAGTTCGTATTGAGTTTGGTTTAGAATAAACCTGATGTAAACTCTGCTCTGGATGTAGCATGCAGTGTTGACAGCTTCTGCCCATAGGTAGGTAGCAATATTCATGTCATTCAGCATGGTTCTGGCCATCTCCTGCAGTGACATGTTCTTCCTTTCAACAACTCCATTCTGTTGAGGTGTTCTGGGGGATGAGAAGTTGTGAGAGATACTATTCTCATCACAAAATTCTTCAAAGTACCTATTCTCAAACTCACCTCCATGATCACTTCTAATAGTTATGATTTTAAAAACTTTTTCATTCATAACTTGCTTGCAGAAATAAATAAATACATTATGGGATTCATCTTTGTTTCTCAGAAACTTTACCCAAGTCCACCTTGAGTAATCATCAACTATGACAAACCCATACTTCTTACCACTAAGGGATGCAGTTTGAACAAGACCAAACAGATCTAAATGAAGCAGTTCAAGAGGTTGTGAAGTAGAAATATAGTTTTTAGGTTTAAAAGAGCTTTTGGTGTGTTTACCTTTTTGACATGCTTCATACAGAATCTCAGATTTGGTACTTAGTTTGGGGAGACCTCTCACTAGCTGAAGTTTACTTAACTCAGAAACCAGCCTAGGGTTTGCATGGCCTAACCTTTTGTGCCAAATTAAATTTTCCTCCCTAACAGATATAAGACACTTAACTTTCTGCTTAACTAGATTAAACAGATCTATCTTATAGACATTATTCTGCCTAACACCAGTGAACAAAACAGATTCATCTATTTGACTAACAGCCTTGCATGTTTTCTAATTAAACACAACATCATACTTGCAGTCACTTAGCTAACTAATGCTTAATAGATTGTGATTCAGACCTTTAACTAATAAAACATTTTTAATAAATAAGGAAGAAGAAATGTTACCAACTGTGCCTGTACCAATGATCTGACCTTTCTGGTTTCCTCCAAAGGAAACCTTGCCTCTTTATTCAGAGTCAGCTTCTGGAACATTGATTTGTCTCCAGTCATATGCTTGGAGCATCCACTGTCTAGATACCATGCTTTGTGTTGCAGATCAGACCTTTCTTCTTCTGATACTTCACTGTCACAGTCAGAGTCAGACTCAGTGCTGTAATCAGATTATGTACGAGCAATCAGAGCCAGTTATGTTTCTGGCTTGTTCAGACTGGTTGAACTGTTCCCTTGATTTTGCTTCGGCTGATACACCATGTTCCTCTGGTGATTCTGGAACTTATGGTGAGTTTGGTAATTCTGCTTCTTCTGGCAATACTAAATCTGATGTGTGTGATTCTGCTGTTTGTGGCTGAACCTCTGATTCTGATACTGATACTGGTTCTGGTTCTGATTCTAGTGTGAATTGTACTGACCAGACCTTCTTTAATCAGACTCATTTTCCTTCTGTCTAGTGGAAACTGGAACATACACCTTTTTCTGTTTGTGCATTGCAAGCATCCATTGACCAGGCACCATGATTGGTGTTTCCTTCTGGTTGCTCATAATATCTGCAACATAAACAATTTTGTTCTTTGGTACCCAAAACTGATTGGGTCCAGGTTTGTTAGACTTAACATGTCTGTTGTCTTTCCCAGATTTTATCATAGGACAAGACAATTTAGAATGACCCTTTTTAGCACAAATAATACACAGAACATTAGAATGAGCAGATTTAATTTCAGCAACAGATTCAGAAAAACCTATTCCTCTTTTACCATTGTTACTGATTCCGTAAATCATGGAAGCATACTTACTTCTTTCCATACCATTTGCAATAAAGTTTTGAAAAGCTTGTTCATGCATATCAGATTCACAAACAGTATTGGAAGTAGAGCAAAAATTACTTTTGAGAGTTAGATTTTCAGAATTGAGTCTGGCAACTTCAGTTTTAAAATTAGTGTTTTTAGTTGCAAACTCAGAATTCTGATTCTTTAAAATTTGTACTTCTATGGTTAGAATTTTCTTTTCTTCCCTAAGAGTTTTCAGTTTTAAAGACATCTTGTTGTTGACATTTAGAAAGTCTTTTAGAGCAGTAATTAATTCATATTTAGAAAGATTGGAGAATACCTATTTGTTTTCATCTTTTGAATAAGTTCCATAGTCTGTGCTGGATCTAGAACCTTAGTTGGTATGTGCCATCAGAGCCAATACTGCTTCCTCTGATGTGCTTCCAGACTTGCCAAAATGAATGATTGTGTTGGACATTCTGACTTGATATGTCCAGGTTCATTACATCCATAGCAGATGATGTTTTTCTTGTCAGCTTCTTCTTTTCCTCTGTTGGAGTATTTGCCCTTTTTCCTAGGAGCTTTCTTCTTTCTGTTTTGCCACATCTTTGCAATCTGCTTGGTTATGTAAGCAAGATCTTCACAATCACTATCCTCTGATTCTAATACAACCTTTGCAGCTTTCTTTTGTTTTGACTTAAGGGCTAAAGTCTTCTTCTTCTTTGGTTCATCTACATCCAGCTCTATTTCATGAGACCTGAGGGAGTTAATCAGATCTTCAAGCCTCAAGGTATTCAGATCTCTGGCTTCCTGTACTGCAGTAAGCTTTGGTCTCCATTTGGCTGGTAAGCTTCTGAGGATCTTCTTTACATGATCTGCAGTGGTGTAGCTTTTCTTTAATACTTTTAAACATGATACCAGAATATGGAATCTGCAGAACATTACTTCAATGTCTTCATCCTCTTACATCTTGAACAGCTCATACTGTTTGACCAGTAAGTTTGCCTTTGCCTCATGAACCTGTTGACTTCCTTCATAGGTTAGAACCAGACTGTTATAGATGCTTTTTGCTGTTTCCTTGTTGGTGCATCTGTCAAATTCTTTAAATGTGATAGCATTGATTATGATGGTTCTGGACTTGTGATGCAGCTTGTATAACTTCCTCTGGTTGGGATTCATATTTGCTACATCCAGTTCTTGACCATTTTCATCTCCTAGTATAGTGGGTGCAGTGTAGCCTTTGACTAGCAAGGTCCAGAGATCAGGATCTTTTGAGATGAAAAAGCTTATCATTATGTCCTTCCGGTATTCAAAGTGATCTCCATAAAACAGTGGTGGCCTATTGATGTTGCCTCCAAATTCTTGACATGTTGAACCCCCTTGGACCTTTCCTCAAACACTGTTAAGTGCTCAGCCTTGAGATCAAGCTCTGATGCCAATTAAAGGTGCAAACACGAGAAGGAGGGGTTGAATTGTGTTTGTAATACTTGAATTCTTTTCCTGTTTTTGATTATTATTTAAAATCTGATATATAAACAAACAAAGTTAGCAGCGGATAAAGTAAAATAATCAACACAAAGACTTATCTTGGTTCACCATTAACTAGGCTACATCCAGTCCCTTCACCTTGAAGAATTTTTAACTAATTCAAAACCTTTGAATTACAACAGTACTACTGACCCTCCAAGTCAGTCTTCCCAAACAGTCTAACAATCCTAGACTTTTGAAGAAAACATCACCTTGACTTCACAAGTCAAGTCTTCTCCTACCAATCTGACAACCCCAGATTGTAGAAGGGATTTCAAAACCTTGAATCTAATAGCTAAGTCACCTACTACTTCTTCTGACTCTTCACATTGTAGACTCTACTTCAACAATATAGATCAAACACAAGGGAATGAAAAACACGAGGACTTGCTTCGAGAAAGCAGAAACTCACAATTAACCTCATTGAAAACTCGAGTGTTTGCTTCTGGAAGTGTATGACTCTTTTACTGATTTTTGTTGCTAAGTCTTCGGCCTTGAGCCTTTTTTTATAGATGAGAATTAGGGTTTCTTCCATGCTTAAATTCGAGCTGTATCTGTCTAGATTCTCTTGCAAAAATAACTTGGCCAATCGGGTTTCACTTAAATAAAAATCGTATCTTTTTAGCTCCAGATTGCATTTGAAAATTATGTTGACCAATCTTGTTTCTTTTAATTTCAACCCATATCTTTTTAAGCTTCAGATTGCATTCGAATTTCTTCAAGTCTTCAGTGAATTTTTTAATCAAATCCCCTTAATACTTTGATCAAATTTCTATCAAAATTTAATCAAGTCTTCTTCGAATTTTAATCAAGTCATCACTGATTTTCATCATGATTAAAATATGGACCGTATGATCTTCTGATCTCGACCAACTCTAGACATATGTAGTCTGATTTGCCCCAATTCTATGATCCTCTGATCTCGGCCAATATTGGACCATATGATCTGATCTTCTGATCTCGGCCAATCACTAGACCATATGATCTAATCTTCTGAGCTCGGCCGACACTGGGCCATGATGCTTTCAATCTGGACCATTGATCTGAACATTTTCCCTCTTATCTGGACCAAGTCTGGAATGAGTCTGGATTGAATCTGAATTAAATCTGGACTTATGATATTTTAATCTGGACATTTATCCTATGATATGGATCAAGTCTGGATTAAATCTGGACAACATTTCTTCTGATCTAAATTGAGTTTTATGTTTTGGACAATGCTATCTTCTGGTCTGAACCAAGTCATTTGCTTTGGACCAGTTATCTTCTGCTCTGGACCAAGTCTGGATTAAGTTTGGACTGATTCTTATATTCACGACCAAGCTATCTTCTGGTCAGGATTGAGTTTGGACCAAGTCTGACTTATGGTTCCTTCTGGTCTGGACCAAGTCTCCCTCTTACAGGCTTCCTTCTGGTCTGGACCAGGTCTCCTTCTGGACTATGATTCCTTCTAATCTGGGCCAGGAAAGATATCCTTTGATGATGTTATGACATCCTCTGATATCCTCTGGAGGTGTATCCTCTGGTGCCTTCAGGATGCATCCTTTGGTACCCTTTGGATGTTTCCTCTGGCCAAACCTTTCTGGTGACATTTCTATCCTCTAGTTGCTTCCTCTGGATGTATCCTCTGGTGGTGTCATTTTCTGATTTTGCACAGCTTCGTATTTGTTATTCTAAGTCAAAATTCTATTTACATAAAATACTTTTGTTAACATCAAAATTCTAGGTATAGAACCAACTTGGTTGCAACACAAGCATTAGCATAGTGTCCATTTTCCCCACATCGGAAACATCGAATCACTTGTCCCAATTGTCTTCCAAAGTTCTGGTTCCCCGAGAAATTCTGACCGTTGTTGTTGTTATGTGGTCGGTTATAGGGCTTAACAACTTGCTTTCTTTGTTGTTTTGATGGTTCACCCGACTTGGCTCCCTAGAACTAAAGTTCCCTCCTCGGTTGGCCCTCTTGTTCTTCATGTCCTCCACCTCTCTACATTTCTCCACTAAGACTTGGAAACGCTGAATTCCTAATGGTAGGACAGAGTCTTAAATCTCATAGTTCAGTCCATTTTAGAAACGGTGACACATAAATTGTTCACCAACCTCTTCACAGAAAAACCTAAAATCTCTTGACAATGACTCAAACTTAGCAGAATATTCACCCAATGTCATATTTCCCTGGTATAGTTTAAGAAAATCATCACCCAACTTAGTTCTAGTACTGATCGGAATGTATTTGTCTAAAAACTTCCTTTTGAATGACTCCCATTCACCTCCTCATGAGCTGATCCCATTAGAAGTCTTGTACTTCTCCACTAATATTCAGCAATCCCTAGTAGCAGATACGTAGCATAGTTGATCTTCACCCTTGCATTGCAATTCATCATTTTGAATATCTTTTCCACTTCCCGACTCCATTGGTCGACTTTTTTTGGACTTTCATCACCCTTGAACTTTGAAGGAGTGTGACGACGGAAATCCTCTAATCCCCTCGATTCCGCAACACCAATCTCTCTTTCCCATTTCTCCAAATCTCATAGAGTCTTTGCAGTTGTCTGTGCAGCAATAGAAGCAGCCATGTTATTCATTGCTTCCTCCATTTGATCATCCTGGTTGACATTGACTCTTGTAGTATTGTTTCTTCTTAGAGGCGTTGTTCCCTACAAAACCAACATCATGTAGAAATCTCAACACCACTTAGAAGAATTCCAAAATATAACTTTCGACAACATCAGTACTTCATCACACAAAAAATACACAAGACTTGACAACTCTAACAACTTACCGAGACGCATGATCAAATAAGGACACCCAGCCTACACGTCGACCTACAATCTAACCAAAGCTCTGATACCACAATGTAAAACCCCGATTTTTAACAACGAGAGTGTATTTTTTTTATAAAAAACAACATCAATATATAATATGTCGTAGCACAAAAAGACAAGAGTCATAAATAATTACATCATATATACAAACAAGTTAAGATGGTTTTTCGGACAGTAATCCAAAGTATGCAAATGGAAAATAGATCGGAGCTATGAGACCTATTAGACATCACTCATACCCCTGGCGTATTCTCGGCAGACACCTGCACATAAGTACTACTCCAAGAATGTTATCCCCACATGGTCACATAAAAATGAAAGAGATGGACCCAACAAAAAGTCAAAATATAACTTAGAAGAATTCCAAAATATAACTTTCGACAACATCAGCACTTCATCACACAAAAAATACACAAGACTTGACAACTCTAACAACTTACCCAGACGCATGATCAAATAAGGACACCCAGCCTATAGGTCGACCTACAATCTAACCAAAGCTCTGATACCACAACGTAAAACCCCAATTTTTAACAGCGAGAGTGTATTTTTTTTATAAAAAACAACATCAATATATAATATGTCGTAGCACAAAAAGACAAGAGTCATAAATAATTACATCATATATACAAACAAGTTAAGATGGTTTTTGGGACAATAATCCAAAGTATGCAAATGGAAAATAGATCGGAGCTATGAGACCTATTAGACATCACTCATACCCCTGGCGTATTCTCGGTAGACACCTGCACATAAGTACTACTCCAAGAATGTTATCCTCACATGGTCACATAAAAATAAAGGAGATGGACCCAACAAAAAGTCAACTGTCAAAGTATATCATAGATACAGTCATCCTGAAACAAAATAAGTACAACCACAAAAAAAAACACTAAGACCCTATACAACAAAAAACTAATCTGATCATCCACTAACAACTACATTAACAAGGGTGACCTCCACACTCTGCACAGCTTCCTTTTAACGCAGCATCTCTCCTCGAAGAAACTTCTTTCTCCTCATCAGCCAGGGAGTGATCAATCTACTCAGAAGTCAGGTCCACCCAAGAGATAGGTGGCTTCGGCGGCGCTGGAATTTCAAAACAGTCCACTACTTCAATGACAGTCGGTAGGGGATGGTTCACCGGGAGTGGAAGCTCGGATTCGATCCACGGTGACACCAACCAAGGTACCGGCGATCCATCAGGAGAACCCAGTTCCCCGACCAGCCTAGACGGACCTGGAATATCTTTTCCCCCTGGCATCGACCCGTTACCCTTCTCGCTTGTTCCTTGTCCAAGCACTACATCCCCTGCTACTACAGTGGGAGTCACCACACCTACAGTACTGGCCTCCGTCTCACCTCTGACTGAAGTATCCTCTGCATATGCCCATACCCCATTCGCCCCGAGTACTAATCTTGGAGGTACATGAAAGTCGATCCTCTAGTGAATGTATTCCACCTGCCTGGAATCTCCTACTTGTCCTCATCACCCTCCCCGTATATGCAGCCCTGCTTGAGATGGGGTCGTATACCCAAGCAATCGGCAAATGTCGGTCAGGGAAGTCTAACGACCTCTCCGTCGTCAGGGTAATAATTGGTGGAACGAACTCGGGTATCATCTGAGGGCAAAGCCCAATTTCCACAATAATGTAAATAGTCACCAACCGAAGTTAATTGTTAACAATTGACAATTATAACGAAAAGATAAATATTAAACACTTAGCAATTTCAGCAAGAGAACAAACTGTGACAGAACAAGTATACACATATATCATATCATAACAAACATGACTCGCGTGCCAAGCACCCTAATATAATGCCTATATGTCAGTGCACATGATTCCGGAATTCCCAAACCCTCATCGAGGGGTGTAAATCATAAAAGTACCGCCTCTCATCGACTAGTACTAAATATCGAGGTGCCACCTATTCACAACAATATTAATCATTACATATTCCCACAATCAATCACACATATAACGTTCCTATGAGCAACTAAAAATTTGAAAGGAGCCCTTACCTCAATTATAGCTTTTTCAACAAATATCGCTTGTACCAACACCTTCAATCAAATAGTGTTTGACTTTGTCAAATGAGTTCTTGAGAGTTTAACTACCTTACAAACCCTTTTTTACTCCTAATCTCCTTAGATTATATTTACTAAAAGTGTTTAAAAAACGAGTAAAACATATTTTAAGAAATCAACATCCTTCACTTTTTCAGAGAATTCACTAAAAATTATTCGAAACGTCTTAAATTATTTTTCTCAAAATTTTTCACATAACCATAAATTTTCTCAAATTTGCCATAACTGATTTTTTTTTTCTTTCGAAACAGCCAAGGTTTGAAAATCAAGAATTTAATCACAAAATTTTAAAAACTCATAGTTCCAAAATCAATTTTAAGAACAACAAACTCAAATTTTTTTCCAAAATATTAACTTTGGTTCGGCTACTACCATTGAAAGTATCACGTTATCAACATTTATTTTGCATTCCTATTATAGTTTACTATAAAGGAAAATTGGTTTTACTACCTTCAATAATTGATTCCATTGAATGTCGTAAAAATTAACCTTCACTTTAACATGAAAATTTGTCACTAACAATATATCAAATTCACTTCCAGCATAAAAACATTTAAACATAAATTCACATTAAAGGAAACTTAATTTTATGAGATTAAAAAAAATGCACAGTGACCGAATCAGTTATTAAAAACATCATCCTCTGAATTACTAGGGATAGAATAACGGATTAGAAATGACATACACTAAGAAAAATCATTTTTCTTTATTCACCACAACAACATTCATATCTCAGAGTTCTCCCCACAACTAACTCGTTGTCAATGGTCTCGATTCCTTTTTGAGACTCAAGGAGCTCACTACATAAACATAATGATTCACAACAATTTGTTCACCACTAAAATTTATCCAACCACAACAAAATTCCAAAAATTAAATCACTTTCATTTTTCAAGTTATATCACTCAACCATTAGAGCACGAAAACTTTGAGTTAATAAAATACTCTAAACTTCTCCCTTAAACTCAATCCAAGAGTAATTAAAAGAGTAACATTTTTAACTCTAAACATATTAATTTCACACTTTAACTCTTTGCTTAAACTCTTTAACGTAGTTAGAATTTGAACTTTTTCACAACTTTAACAACTCTAAATTTTCTTGTAAAATTTCAACTTCAGTTCAAATTTATTTATTTGAAAATAACTTACATAACTCAAACACACCAAAAATCAATTTCTTATTTCTAACTATTTCTAACAACATCAATAACAACAACAACACAACAACAGCAACAACAACAACAAAGGGTTGGTTAAGAACTCCAAAATTTCACTCATCCCCCACACATATAAAATTTTCGAATAGAGAGGAAAAAAAAAAGGAAAGGAAGTAAGTGTATTACCTCAAATAAATTAGCTCACAAGTACCACCTTTTAGAGGGGAATAACTTTTCTTCCTAATACTTCTTGAATGGACGCTTTGATCTAGTAGAAAATGTAGTTTTTATTTTTTTTATTTTTCAAGCACCAACACCAATCTTTTTTTTTTTTTTGAAAACAGAGAGAATGAATATGGAGGGGAACCGAGGAAGGCAGGAAGGGGAATGCTTTTCGTTTGTTGGTTCGCGTGAGTAATATATATATGAAATTGCTTTCTGCCTAACAAGGTTCACGTGCATATCTATATATATATATATAAATGAAATTGCTTTCTGCCCTTTTCTGGTTCATGTATATATATATATATATATATATATAACTTATAACCAATCAAACAATTATATATATTATAATAAAATAAATAAGCATATTATAAAATCATTAATGTAACATCTAAATACTCTTACACACATTACATCACTCACTTTTTAATCTAATTTAATAAAAATATCTATTCTCGTCGCAACTCAATTGACAAGTGAATTTTATCAACAAGTGACATTTTAAAATTTTGTTCGGGAAAATTTTTTTTCCTAACTTAATTAAATTATACTCTAATAAATAATTTTTATCGGGTCTCCAAATATATATATATATATATATAAATCTTAAACATATTACTAACTCTAACAAAATATAATTTTGGTACTAAATTCATAAAATAAAAATTGGGCTAAAAGCTTAAGCAATTCAACACAAAAAAACAATAAAATTGCAGACATTAGAGTTTAAAAAATTCGAGGTCTTACATATTCTAAGCTGTAACACCCCGAGTTTAAAACACAGCGCGGGTGTATTTTTTTTTTTAAATGAATAAATATTTAAAATGAATTTTCCAAATTAATTCGAAAAGAATTAAAATAATTACTTAATTCAGGAAATTTAATAATTAACAATAAAACATTTTTGAAAGATAATAATATCATAATATTCCCAAAAGTCAATATCAGAGTGCGGAATTAAATAGTACAACAATTGTTTTTCAAAATAAAAACAAAATACATATCCAGCTCAAAGCCTAATACATCAAGTCTAACTGATCATGCGCTAAAGCTACAGTAGCACGGGTTTCCCCTGCATCCCATAGCCAATCTAGTTAATGCAAAAATTGTATTTTGGTCATGAGATTAACATTCATGTTATTTTCGTCATCCCTCTGCTTATTGTGATTCATTTTGGTTCTTAGCCAAGCTAGTTGATCAATAATTGTGTTTGTGTCTTTGGATTAACATTTAGGTCGTTTTCTTCCTCCCTCGGCGTATTCTAATTCATTCTTGTTTCTTAACCAATCTTGTGAAACCAATAAGTGTGTTTGTGTCATTAGATTAATATTTAGGTCATTTTTCTTATCCCTCAGCTAATTCTAATCCAATTTGGTTGTTATTCTTTTTTGTGCAACCAATAAGTGGGTTTGTGTCATTGGATTAACATTTAGGTCATTTTCGTCATCATTTGGCTTATTTTAATCCATTTTGGTTCTTAGCCAATATTGTGCATCAAATAAGTGTGTTTGTGTCGTTGGATTAACATTAAGGTCATTTTCGTCAATCTTCGACTTTTTCTAATCCAATTTGGTTCTTAGCCAATCTAATTAATCCAATAAGTGGGTTTGCGTCGTTGGATTAACATTTAGGTCATTTTTTGTCCTCCCTCATCTTATTCTAATCCATTTGCATTTTTAGCCATTGAAATTTGTCCAACAAGTGCGTTTGTGACATTGGATTAACATTTAGGTCATTTTCGTCATAGCTCAGCTTATTCTAATCCATTTTGGTTCTTAGCCAATCTAGTTCATCCAATAAGTGTGTTTTTCTAATTGGATAAATATTGATATAATTTTCGTCATCCCTCGGCTTAGTCTAATCCATTTTCTTTCTTAGGCAATCTAGTTCGTCCAATAAGTGCGTTTTGGTCATGGGATTAATATTTAGATCATTTTCATCATCCACAGGCATATTCTAATCCATTTTGTTTCTTAGTCAATCTAATTCATCCAATTAGCGCATTTTTGTCGTGGGATTAACATTTATGTCATTTTCGTCATCCCTCTGCTTATTATGATCCTTTTTGGTTCTTAGCCAATCTAGTAAATCCAATAAGTGTGTTTGTGTCATTGGATTAATATTTAGGTCATTTTCGTCATTCTCGGCTTATTCTAATCTATTTTGGTTGTTAGTCATTCTAGTTCCTCCAATAAAAGTGTTTGTGTCATTGGATAAATATTAATGTCATTATCGTCATCCATTGGCTTATTCTAATCCATCTTGTTTCTTAGCTAATGTGGTTCATCCAATTAGTGTGCTTTTTTCTTGGGATTAACATTTAGGTCATTTTCTTCAGCCCTCAGCGTATTATGATCCATTTTAGTTCTTAGCCAATCTTGTTCAACCAATATGTGCGTTTGGGTCATTTATTTAGCATTTAGGTTATTTTTTCCGTCCATCGGCTTATTCAAATCTAATTGCGTTTTATATTAATGTAGATCGTCCAATAAGTGTGTTTGTGTCATTGGATTAATATTTAAGTTATTTTCGTCATCCTTCGGCTTATTCTAATTCATTTTTAGTCCTGAAGCGATCTATTTCATCCAACATTTGCGTTTGGATCATTGAGTTAACATTTATGTCATCACACTACTTATTATAATCCGTTTGCGTTTTTAGCCATTGTGGTTTGTCCAATAATTGGGTTTGTCTCAGTGGGCTAAGTATTTTGGTTCTTAGCAAATCTTGTGCATCCAATAAGTGCGTTTATGTTATTAGATTAACATTTTGGTCATTTTCTTCGTCACTTATATATTCGAAGCCATTTTGGTTCTTAGCTAATATAATTTGCCAATAAGTGCGTTCGTGTCATTGGATTACCATTTAGGTCATTTTTCGTTATCCCTCGGCTTATTCAAAGCCATTTTGGATCTTAGCCAATCTTGTTCATCCAATAAGTGAATTTCGGTCATTGGATTAAGATTTAGGTCATTTCTTTCACCCATTGACTTATTCCTATCCATTTTGGTTCATATTTAATCTTGTGCATCCAATAAGTGCATTTCATTTTCTTAACATTTAGGCCATTTTCGTCATCCCACGGCTTATTCTATTCCATTTAGGTTCTTAGCCATTCTATTTCATTCATTAAGTGTGTTTGTGTCATTGGATTTACATTTAGGTCATTTTTTTTCATGCTTAGGCTTATTCATATCGAATTTACTTTTTGTCAATCTAGTTAATCCAATAAATGGGTTTGTGTCATTGGATTACCAGTTAGGTCATTTTCGTCCACCCTCGGCTTACACTAATCCAATTGCATTCTTAGCCAATATAAGTCGTCCAATAAAAGCATTTGTGATATTGGATTAACATTTAGATCATTTTTATCATCCCTCAGCATATTCTAATCCATTTAGGTTTTTAGCCAATTTAGTACATCCAATAACTCTGTTTGTGTCATCGGATAAATATTAATGTCATTTTTGTCATCCACTGACTTTTTTTAATCCGTTCTGTTTCTTAGCCAATCTAGTTCGTCAAATAAGTGTGTTTCTGTCATGAGATTAACATTTATGTCATTTTAGTCCTCCCTTGGCTTATTCTAATCTATTTGAATTCTTAGCCAATGTAATTTGTCCAATTAGTGCGTTTGTGACATAGGATTAACATTTATGTCATTTTCGTCATCCCCAGCTTATTCTAATCTATTTTTGTTGTTAGCCAATCTAGTTCACCCAATATGTAGGGTCATTGAATTAACATGTAGTCATTTTCCCCAACCATCGGCTTATTCTAATTCATTTTAGTTGATAGCCAGTCTAGTTCATGCAATATGTTAGCAATAATTAATTTTCGTCATCCCTCCACTTATTCTGATTCGTTTTGGTTCTTAGCCAATCTAGTTAATCAATAATTGTGTTTGTGTCTTTGGATTAACATTTAGGTCGTTTTCGTCCTTCCTCGGCTTATTCTAATTCATTCTTGTTTCTAAGCCAATCTTGTGAATCCAATAAGTGGGTTTGTGTCATTAGAATACATTTAGGTCATTTTCGTCATCCCTTGGCTTATACTAATGCATTTTGGTGATTAGCCAATCTAGTTCATCCAATACGTGTGTTTGTGTCATTAGATTAATATTTAGGTCATTTTCGTTCTCCCTCAACTAATTCTAATTCTATTTGGTTTTTATTCAATTTTGTGCATCCAATAAGTGGGTTTTGTTGGAACCAAGTTGGTTCTAAGTAGTTAGAATTTTGATGTTTCCAAAAGCACTCCATGTAATCTTATTTTTTACTTTGAATTACTATATTAAAATGCCACCAGAAGATGAAGTTATCAGATGATACACCTCCAGAAGTCACCAAATAATGCATCCTAAAATTACCAAAGGATACACCAGGATGTCAAAACACCACCAGAGGATATCTTTCCTGGCCCAGATTAGAAGGATGCAAAGTCCAAAAGGAAACTTGGACCAGACCAAAAGGAAGCTTGCTAGTGGGTGATTTGTTCGAGACCAGAAGATATGATATGTCAGACTTAGTCCATAAGTTATTCTGACCAGAAGATAGCCTTGCAGTGAAATGATTAACTGTATAGACTTGATCCAGACTTAATCAGAGGGTAAATTAATGGGTCCAGAACAAGACATTTAATCCAGATTTGGCCCAGACTAGAAGATAGCTTGGTTCAGAGTATGAAACTAAGTCAAGACAAGAAGCAATGATGTTCAGATTGATCCAGACCTGATCCAGATCAAGAGGTAAATGTCCAGAATTAAATATTCTTTGTCCAGAGTTAATTTCAGTTCAATCCAGGCCCAATTTAGAATTGGTCCAGATCAGAGGGGAAAGGTTCAAATCAATGGTCATGATTTAAGTATATGGCCCAGTGTTGGCGGAGATCAGAAGATCAGTCCATGGCCCAGTATTGGCTGAAATCAGAAGGTCAGAACATGTGGTCCAGCATTGGCCGAGATTAGAGGATCAAAGTAGATTAGTTTGCATGTCAAGGTTGGCCGAGATAAAAGGATCACAGCAGATCAGTTTGCAAGTCTAGCTTGGTCGAGATCAGAAGATCAGAAAGTGTGGTCAAGGGTTGGCCGAAATCAGAGGATCACAACAGATCACTTAGTATGGTCCAGATGTGGACGAGAGCAGAAGATCAAAGGGTTTAGATTTAATCATGATTATAATCTGTGGAGATTTGATTAAATTTGATCAAAGTATTAAAAAGGATTTGATACAAAAATAAATTGAAGTCTTGTGGAATTCGGAAGCTATTGGCGGGAAGAAAGATTTGTTCGAGAATTAATTAATGTCAGAATTGGTCAAAGTTATTTTTGGAAGCCAATCTGTAGCAGAAAAAGATATGTTTTTTATTTAAAGTGAAACCCGATTGGACAAATTATTTTTGCAAGAGAATCCAGCAAGATACAACTCGAATTTAAGCTTGGAAGAGGCCCTAATCTGCATCTATAAAAGGAGGCTCAAGGCAGAAGACTTAGCATCGAAAAATCACAGAAGAGTCAAACACTTCCAAAAGCAAACACTCAAGTTTTCAGTGAGGTTAATTGTGAGTTTCAGCTTCCCAGAAGCAAGCACTCGTGTTTTTCTTTCCCTTGTGTTAGATCTAAGTTGTTGAAGTAGAGTCTACAATCCGAGGGAGTCAGAAGGGGTAGCAGATTACATAGCAATTAGATTCAAGGCGTTGTAATTCCTTCTACAATCTGGGGTTGTCAGATTGGTAGGAGAAGACTTGACTTGAGAAGTCAAGGTGCTGTATTCCTCAAAAGTATAGGATTGTTAGACTGTTTGAGAAGACTGACTTGGAGGGTCAGTGGTATTGTTGTAATTCAAGGTTTTGAATTAGTGAAACCCTTCAATGTGAAGGGACTGGACGTAGTCTCGTTAACGGTGAACCATTATAAAATTATGTGTTTTAATTTTATTTTATATCCGCCGCTAACTCTGTTTGATTCATACATCAGGTTTTGTTATAAAACTACAAAAACAGAAAAAGTATTCAAGTTAGTCAAACACAATTCAAACCCCCCTTCTCGTGTTTGCACCTTCAATTGGCATCAGAGCATGGTCTCAAGGCTGAGCACTTAACAGTGTTTGAGGAAAGGTCCAAGGGGGTTCAACATGTGAGAAGAATTTGGAGGCAACATCAACAGACCACCACTATTTGATGGAGACAGGTTTGAGTATTGGAAGGATAGAATGAGTTGTTTTTTCATATCTCAAGATCCTGAATTATGGAAGCTGGTAGTCAAAGGATACACTGTACCAATGTTCCAGGAGATCCAACTAAAGAACTGGACATGGAAGATATGAAACCAGACCAGAGCAGAAACATCATGATCAGTGCCATCACATTCAAGGAATTTGACAGATGCACAGATAAATAAACAGCAAAGAGCATATTTGACAGTCTAGTTCTGACCTATGAAGGAAACCAGCAGGTTCAAGAAGCAAGGGCTAACATACTGGTCAAACAGTATGAGATGTTCAAGATGGAAGATGATGAAGACATTGATAGAATGTTCTGTAGATTCCAGACTCTAATATCTGGACTTAAGGTCTTGAAGAAAAGCTACACAACAACAGATCATATCAAGAAGATTCGAAGAAGATTACCAACCAAGTGGAGACCAATGGTTACTGCAGTTCACCAAGCCAGAGATCTGAATAACTTAAGACTTGAAGATTTCATCAGCTCACTGAAGTATCATGAAATAGAATTGGAAGCAGATGAACCAAAGAAGAAGAAGAATCTGGCCCTGAAGTCGAAATAGAAGAAAGCTGCAAAGGGCAGCACTAGAATCAGAGGATAGCGACAGTGACTGTGATGATATGGCTTACTTTACCAAACAGATGGTTAAGATCTGGGAAAACAGGAAGAGAAGAGGTTCCAAGAAGAAACATAACATCAAAGGAAAGGAAGAATCTGACAAGAAGAGCATCATTTGTTATGGATGCAATAAACCTAGACATATCAAGTCAGAATGTCCAAATTTTGAAAAAGGCAAACAGCACAAGAAGAGTTCCAGATTCAGAAAGAAGGGTCTGATGGCAGCCTGGGATGTATCAGAATCAGAAGAAGAATCTTCTGATGAAGAAGAGGCAGAAACAACAATGATGGCACACATCAGGTCAGCCTCTGGATTTCACAAAGGCACAGTTTCAGGAAGGAAAATAGGCAGAAGGAAGAATGATGAAAGCAGTCATTCAGGCAAGTCTGGAAGCACATCAGAGGAAGCCATTCTGGCTCTGATGGCTCATACCAACTCAAGTTCTTGATACAGCTCAGGCTCTGGAACAGATTCAGAAGATGAAGATAATGAGGTATTTTCTGATCTCACTAAATCTGAATTAATTGATGTTGTAAAAGATTTTTTAAATGCAAACAATAAGATGTCTTGAAACTTGAAAACTTTTATCGAAGATAAGAAAAATCTAACCAAAGAAGTCCAAGTTTTAAAGAATCAAAATTCTGAGTATGCAACTGAAAACAAGGATTTTAAAACTGAAGTTGCAAGACTCAAATCTGAAAACCAAATTCTCAAAAGTAATATTTGTTCCACTTCCAAAACTGTTTGTGAATCTTATATGCATGAGCAGTTTTTTCAAAACTTTATTTCTAATGGAATGGAAAGAAGTAAGTATGCATCTATGATTTATCGAAACAGTAACACTGGAAAGAGAGGTCTTGGTTTTACAGAAACTAGTGCTGAAACTAAAACTGTTCATTCTAATGTTTTATGCATTATTTGTGCTAAGAAAGGTCACTTTGAATTATCTTGTCCAATGGTAAATTCTGAACAACATCAGAGAGTTGTTAAAACTAACAAACCTGGACCCAATCAGTTATGGGTACCAAAAGATCAAATTGTCTATGTTGCAAATATTCTGAGCAACCAGAAGGAGACACCAACAATGGTGCCTGGATAATGGATGTTGGCAATACACAAGCAGAAGAAAGTTTACGTTCCAACATCTACCAAATAGAAACCAACTGACTTTGGTAGAAGAAGAACTGGTCAACACAATACCCATCAAAACCAGAACCAGAATCATAGGAGGAACAGGAAATGTCAAAGAAATCACACGAATCAGAACAGGAACTGGAACCAGAATCAGAACTGGAACCAGTAGGAGAAGCACAGGAACTGGAACCAGAACCAACATTGGAACCAGAATCAGAATCAGTACTTGAACCAGAACTAGAACCAGAACAGGTATCAGTATCAAAGGTTCAAGTATGATCATCAGAATTACTCTAATTATCAGAATCAGTATAACTACAGGAGTTATCAGAATCATCAAAATCACCAGATTCATCCAACTCATCCAAATTACCAGAGGAACATTGTGCATCAGCCAAAGCAGAAAGAGAACAATCAGAATCAGGAGAGTTCTTCAAACACTCCAGTGAAATTCATCAAGACTACAATCCTGGAAGGGAATTCAAATCCCTTAATCCAAACCATGTAATCACAGAACATACAGATTCAGAATCTAAAAATCAGAAGCAAGAGGGTTTTCAGAGTAAAACTAAAACTGTTGACATAGAGGTTGCATCTTGCTGTAAATACTATTATTGTTTGATATTTATGTTTACTATGATAACAAGAAGCTTGATCTTAAAAAATGGAAGCTAGATAAGCATTCTGCAGGTTTTCAAACTATCAAAGGAACCAGGTGATTAACACGAATTGAACACTTCAGCAGAAACAACATTCCAGTGGTTTCAAAAACAAGCAGAAACCACCAGAAGCAGAATTAATGGTTTGGCTGTATTTAGTTCATTTTTAAATTATTTGATTTGTGTTATGTTATATGACAAACTGCTTGATCTTGACAAATCAAAGCAAGATAAAGATAGTGCAGGTTCACCAAAACCAAAGGGAGCAAAAGCAGAAGCAGAAGAAACAGAAGTACATGGAAAGGTAGAGGATACAATCAAGTCAGCAAACATTACAAATATTCAAAAGATAAATCTGATCAAGTCAGAAACAGCCAAGATAAGTCAGAAGAGAAATTTGGATATTTACCAGAATCAGAAGCTGTTACAGATTTACTAGAACCAGAAGCTGATTTATCAGAATCAGAAGCTGTTACAGATTTACCAGAACCATAAGTTGATTTATCAGAATTAGAAGCTGTTACAGATCTTTCAGAACCAGAAGTTGATGCAGACCAACCAATGTTGATGAAGCTATGGCAGAGGAAGATTGGATACTTGCAATGCAAAAACATTATTGGAACCAAGTGGGTGTTCAGGAATAAAATCAATGAAAAAGGTGAAGTGGTAAGGAACAAAGCCAGACTTGTAGCTCAAAGGATACAATCAACAGGAAGGTATAGATTACACTGAGACTTTTGCTCTAGTGGCCAGGTTAGAAGCAATTAGAATTCTCTTATCATTTGCTTCTAATCATGATATAAGTCTGTATCAAATGGATGTTAAAAGTGCATTCTTAAATGGCTATATCAGTGAGGAAGTCTATGTCAAACAGCCCCCTAGAATTGAAAATTCTGATTTTCCAGACCATGTTTTTAAACTTAAGAAATCTTTATATGGTTTAAAACAAGCACCAAGGGCATGGTATGACAGACTTAGTAACTTTCTACTTAAGAATGAATTTGATAGAGGCCAGATTGATAATACTCTATTTTGGAAATCCATTAAGAATGATATTTTGATTATTCAAGTTTATGTTGATGATATCATCTTTGGATCTACTAATGGCACTTTGGGCAAGGAGTTTTTTGACCTAATGCAAAAAGAGTTCCAAATGAGCATGATGGGAGAACTCAAGTTCTTCCTGCGAATTCAGATTCACCAAGGTAAATCAGATATACTCATTCACCAATCTAAATATACTAAAGAACTTCATAAAAAGTTCAAAATGAGTGAATGTAAGCCTATGGCCACCCCCATGCATCCAACCTGCTCACTTGAGAAAGATGAAACCAGCCAAAAGGTAGACCAGAAAACATACAGAGGTACGATTTGATCCCTTCTTTATTTAAATGCTTCGAGACCTGACATCTTGTTTAGTGTTTGTGTCTGTGCCCGTTTTCAAGTTGACCCTAAGGAATCCCATTTAACTACTGTCAAACGAATTTTGTGATACCTTAAAGGAACCACCAACCTTACCCTGTTATACCAGAAAACCCCCACCTACAAACTCAGAGGTTTTTGTGATTCCGACTATGCTGGAGACAAGCAGGAAAGGAAAAGTACAAGCTGCAACTGCACATTCTTAGGTGATAAGTTGATCTCTTGGTCAAGCAAAAGACAAAGCACCATTGCTATGTCAACAGCCGAAGCTGAGTATATATCAGCAGCAAGATGCAGCTCACAATTAATCTAGATGAAACACCAACTTGAAGATTACAACATCTTTGAAACCAATATCCCTTTGTTCTGTGATAACACTTCAGCCATAAACCTAACCAAGAACCCGATCTTACACTCTAGCGCCAAACACATTGAAATAAAACACCATTTCATTAGGGACCATGTTCAAAAAGGGACTTTAAGCATCCAGTTTGTGGACACTGAGCATCAGTGGGCTGACATCTTCACCAAAGCATTATTTGAATATAGGTTCGAGTTCATCATGAATTAAAAAGGGGGAGACACTAGGGAGAAAAAGACAAAAATACAATAATAGTAGGACCTCGTTTTGGCTGATGAAAAAAAGAGGGAAAGATAGAAAAGGAGAAGTAAGTAGAAAAGGAGAGATAAAAAGAAATGAGATGCGAAAAAGAAACAGATGAAAAGAGAAGGAGTTGAAAAGGAGAAAAATCAAGGAGAGAGAAAAATAAAGAGAGAAAAAGAAAGAGTGAAAAGAGAAGGAGTTGAAAAAGAGAAGAAACAGGGAGAGAGAAAAATAAATCAGAAAGAGATGAAAAGAGAAGGAGTTGAAAAGGAGAGGAGAAGAGAAGAAAAGAAAGAGTGATTCAAGAAGAAGTTGAAAAGGAGAAGAAAAAGTCAGTATCAGACTTGGGGGGAGACATTGGTCTGAGGGGGAGTATTTCAAGTACATCGAGTTACAAGCTAGCAAAATAAGTTAAGGTTTTGTCATCAACAAAAAGGGGGAGATTGTTGGAACCAAATTGGTTCTAAGTACTTAGGATTTTGATGTTTACAAAAGCACTCCATGTAATCTTATTTTGTACCTTGAATTAGTATATTAAAATGCCACTAGAAGATGAAATTATCAGAGGATACATCTCCACAAGTCACCAGAAAATGCATCCTCAAATTACCAGAGGATACACCAGGATGTCAAAACACCACTAGAGAATATCTTTACTAGCCCAAATCAGAAGGAAGCAAAGTCCAGAAGGAATCCTGGACCAGACCAGAAGGAAGCCTGCCAGAGGGAGACTTGTTCCATACCAGAAGATATCATAAGTCAGACTTAGTCCAGAAGTTATTCTGACCAGAAGATAGCTTGGCAGTGAAATGATAAACAGTCCAGACTTGATCCAGACTTAATCAAAGGATAAATTAATGGGTCCAGACCAAGAGATTTAATCCAGATTTGGCCCAGACTAGAAGATAGCTTGGTTCATAGTATGAAACTAAGTCCAGACCAGAAGAAATGATGTTCAGATTGATCCAGACCTGATCCAGATCAATAGGTAAATGTCCATAATTAAATATTCTTTGTCCATAGTAAATTTCAGTTCAATCCAGGCCCAGTTCAGAATTGGTCTAGATCAGAGGGAAAAAGTTCAGATCAATGGTCAAGATTTAAGTATATGGACCAGTGTTGGTCGAGATCAGAAGATCAGACCATGGCCCTTTGTTGGCCGAAATCAGAAGGTCAGAACATGTGGTCCAGCATTGGCCGGGATCAGAGAATCATAGCAGATCAGTTTGCAAGTCCAAGTTGGCCGAGATCAGAGGATCGCAGCAGATCAGTTTGCAAGTCCAGGTTGGTGGAGATCAGAAGATCAGAAAGTCTGGTCAAGGGTTGGCCGAAATAAGAGGATCACAGCAGATCACTAAGTATGGTCCAGATGTGGACGAGAGCAGAAGATCAAAGGGTTCAGATTTAATCATGACGATAATTGGTGGAGATTTGATACAAAAATAAATTGATGTCTTGTGGAATTCAGAAGCTATTGGCGGGAAAAAAGATTTGTTCTAGAATTAATTAAAGTTAGAATTGGTCAAAGTTATTTTTGGAAGGCAATCTGGAGCAGAAAAAGATGTGTTTTTTATTTAAAGTGAAACCCGATTAGACAAGTTATTTTTGCAAGAGAATCTAGCAAGGTACAACTCGAATTTAAGCTTGGAAGAGGCCCTAATCTGCATCTATAAAAGGAGGCTCAAGGCAGAAGACTTAGCATCGAAAAATCACAGAAGAGTCATACACTTCCAAAAGCAAACACTCAAGTTTTCAATGAGGTTAATTGTGAGTTTCAGCTTTCTAGAGGCAAGTACTCATGTTTTTCTTTCCCTTGTGTTAGATCTAAGTTGTTGAAGTAGAGTCTACAATCTAAGGGAGTCAGAAGGGGTAGCAGATTACTTAACAGTTAGATTCAAGGCGTTGTAATTCCTTCTACAATCTGGGTTGGCAGATTGGTAGGAGAAGACTTGACTTGAGAAGTCAAGGTGCTGTATTCCTCAAAAGTCTAGGATTGTTAGACTGTTTGAGAAGACTGACTTGGAGGGTCAGTGGTATTGTTTTGATTCGAGGTTTTGAATTAGTGAAATCCTTCAAAGTGAAGGTACTGGACGTAGCCTCGTTAACGGTGAACCAGTATAAAATTCTGTGTTTTAATTTTATTTTATATCCGCTGCTAACTCTGTTTGATTCATACATCAGGTTTTGTTATCAAACTGCAAAAATAGAAAAAGTATTTAAGTTAGTCAAACACAATTCAACCCCCTTCTTGTGTTTGCACCTTCATGTTTGTGTTACTGGATTCATCTTTAGGTCATTTTTGTCATCCTTTTGCTTATTTTAATCCATTTTGGTTCTTATTCAATATTGTGCCTCAAATAAGTGGGTTTGTGTTATTCTAACGCATTTTGGTTCTTAGCCACTTTTGTTCATCCAATAAGTGCATTTATGTCATTGGATCAACATTTAGGTCACTTCCGTTGTCCCTCGGCTTGATCTAGTACATTTGCATTCTTAGCAAATGTTATTAGTCCAATAAGTGCATTTGTGATATTGGATTAACATTATGTCATTTTCGTCATCTTTTAGCTGATTATAATCCATTTTGGTTCTTGGCCAATCTAGTTCATCCAATAAGTGTGTTTGTGTCATTGGATTAACATTTAGATCAATTCCTTCATCACTTAAATAATGAAATACTTTAGTGTAATTCTTAGCCAATATAATTCGTCCAATAAGTGTGTTTGTCTCATTGGATTAAAATCCAAGTCATTTTAGTCGTCCATCTGCTTATTCTATTTGATTTTTTCTTAGCCAATCATGTGTATCCAATAAGTGCGTTTATGTCACTAGATTAACATTTAGGTCATTTTTCGTCATCAGTCAGGGATTCAAAACCATTAGTGCTCCTACCCAATATAATTGGTCCAATAAGTGCGTTTGTGTCATTAAATTAACATTTATAATTGCTTTTGCATCGTTGGATTAACATTTAGGTCATTTTTGTCATCTCTCAGCTTATTATAATCCATTTTTATTCTTAGCCAATGTAGTTTATCCAATATGTACGTTCGTGGCATTGAATTAACATTTAGGTCATTTTTTTCATGCCTTGGCTTATTCTAATCCATTTTTATACTTAGCCAATCTTCTGCATCAAATAAGTGCATTTGTGTCATTTTCTTTACATTTAGGTCATTTTTTTGTCATCCCTTTGCTTACTCTAATGCATTTTTGTTCTTAAGCAATCTAATTTATCCTACAAATGCGTTTGTGTCATCATTATATAAACATAAATGTCATTTTCGTGATCCCTCGGCTTATTCTAATCCATTTTTGTTCTTAGCCAATCTAGCTCATCAAATATGTGGGTTAGGGTCATTGAATTAACATTTAGGTCATTTTCATCATGCCTCTGCTTATTCCAATCCAATTTGGTTCTTGACCAATTTTGTGCAACCAATAAGTGGGTTTGTGTCACTCGAGTAACATTTAGATTATTTTTATAATCCCTCAGCTTATTCTAATCCATTTGGGATATTAGCCAATCTAGTTCATCCAATAAGTGGGTTTAACTTATTGGATTATCGTTTAGGTCATATTTATCACCCTTCACCTTATTCTAATCGAATTTTGTTCTTAACCAATCTAGTTAGTCCAATAAGTGTTTTTGTTACATTGGATAAATATTAGTGTCATTTTCACCATCCATCATTTGATTCTAATCTTTTTTGGTTCTTAGCCTATCTAGTTCATCCAATAAGATCGTTTGTGTCATTGGATAAATATTCATGTCATTTTCGTCATCCATCGGCTTATTCTAGTCCATTTTGTTTCTTAGCCAATCTAGTTCATCAAATAAGTGCTTTCTTTTATGGGATTTACATTTAGGTAATTTTCATCATCCCTCTACTTATTCTGATGCATTTTGGTTCTAAGCCAATCTAGTGCACCGAATATGTGCGATGGTGTCGTTGAATTAACATTTAGGTTATTTTCTTCAACCCTTGGCATATTCTAATTCATTTTGGTTCTTAGCCAATCTAGTGCACCCAATATGTGCATTGGGGTCATCGAATTAACATTTAGGTCATTTTCATCAAACCTCGGCTTATTCTAATCCAATTTGGTTCTTAGCCAATTTAGTTCATCCAATATATGGGTTTGGGTCATTGAATCAACATTTAAATGATTTTCATCAACACTTAGCTTATTTTAATGCATTTTTTCCTAGCCAATCTTGTGCATCAAATAAGTGTGTTTGTTTCATTTTTCTAACATTTAGGTCATTGTCTTCATTCCTCGACTTATTCTAATGCATTTCTGTTTTTGGCCACTCTAGTTCATCCAATAAGTGCGTTTGTGTCATTGGATCAACATTTCGGTCATTTTCATCTCCCTCGGCTTATTGTAATCCATTTGCATTCTTAGCCAATGTAATTTGTCTTATAAGTGCGTTTGTGATATTGGATTAACATTATGTCATTTTCATCATCTGTCACCTTATTTAATCCATTTTAGTTCTTAGCTGATCTAGTTAATCCAATAAGTGTGTTTGTGTCATTGGATAAATATAAATGTCATTTTCGTCATCCTTCGCTTCTCTAATCCATTTTGTTTCTTAGCCAATCTAGTGCATCCAATAAGTGCATTTGTGTTGATGGATTAACATTTAAGTCATTTTTGTTATCCCTCGACTTCTCTAATCTATTTTGGTTCTTAGCTAAACTAGTTCACCTAATATGTGAGTTGCGGTAATTGAATTAACATTAAGGTCATTTTCGCCATCTCTCGGCTTATTCTAATCTAATCGTATTTTAAGCTAATGTAATTCATCCAATAAGTGCGTTTGTGTCATTGGGTTTACAGTTAAATCATTTTCGTCATCCTTCGGCTTATTCTAATCCATTTTTTTGTAATCATATCTTTTGCATCCAATATCTGTGTTTATGTCATTGGATTAACATTTAGGTCATTTTCGTCATCACTCCGATATTCAAATCCATTTTTGGTTTTTAGCCAATCTAGTTCGTCTAATAAGTGTGTTTGTGTCATTGGTTTATCATTTAGGTCTTTTTCATCATTCGTTAGTTTATTCTAATCTATATTGCTTCTTAGCCTATCTAGTTCATCCTATAAGTGCATTTGTGTCACTCGATAAATATAAGTGACATTTTTGTCATCCCTTGGCTTATTCTAATCCATTTTCTTTCTTAGCCAATCTAGTTCATCCAATAAGTGGGTTTGTGTCATTGGATTAACATTTAGGTCATTTTCATCTTCACTCAAATAATCATATCCATTAGTGTTCTTAACCAATATAATTTATCCAATAAGTGCGCTTGTGTCATGGGATTAACATCCAACTCATCTTTATCCGCCCTCTGCTTATTCTATCCATTTTGTTCTTAGTCAATCATGTGCATCCAATAAGTGTGTTTATGTCACTGGAGTATCATTTAGGGCATTTTTGTCATGTCTTAGATATTCAAATCCATTAGTGTTTGTAGCCAATTTAATTCGTTCAATAAGTGCATTTGTGTTATTAAATTAACATTTAGGTCATTTTTGTCATCCTTTTTTATTCTTAACTAATCTAGTTCATCCAATCAGTGCATTTGGCTCGTTGGAGTAACATATAGGTCATTTTTGTCATCTCTCGGCTCATTCTAATCCATTTTTGTTTTTACCTAATGTAGTTCATCCAATATGTGAGTTTGGGTCATTGAATTAACATTTAAGTGATTTTCTTAAACCCTCAGCATATTATAATCCATTTGTGTTGTAAGCCAATGTGGTCTGTCGAATAAGTGTGTTAGGCTCATTGGATCAACATTTAGGTCATTTTTGTCATCCCTTGGCTTATTCTAGTCCATTTTTGTTCTTAGCCAATCTTGTGTTGGAACCAAGTTGGTTCTTTCAATTAAAGTTTTGATGTTAACATTTTATGAAAATAATATATTTGACTTCGATAAAGAATGGAAAAATCAGAAGATGATGTCACTAGAAGCAGAAACCTGAAGATGACGTCACTAGAAGCAGAAACCAGAAGATGACGTTACAAGAGGATAAAGTCACAAGAGGATACCTCCAGAAGTTAAAGGCAGAAAATGTCACTAGAGGATACCAGAAGATATCACCAGAGGATACCTATTGTGGATACTAGAAGATATCACCAGAGGATACTAGAAGATACAACCAGAAGATAGAAATCAGAATATACAATGAGAACATATCAACGTCAGTAGAAGATGTCATCAGAGGATGACGTCACCCGAAGATATAAATGTCACCAAAAGATATCACAAGAGGATACATCCAGAGGATACCAGAGGAAACCAGAAGATGTTATCAAAGGACACCAGAAGATACCTCCAGAGGATATCACCAGATGATCCCATTAGAAGCAAGAATCCCCTGGTTCAGATCAGAAGAATACTTGGTCCAGAAGGAGACATGGTCCAGATCAGAAGGAAACATGGTCCATAAGATAACTTGCTCCACAACAGAAGACGTGGTCCAGATCAGAAGATAGCATGGTTCAGATTAGAAGATATGGTTCACACTTGGTCCAGATCAGAAGATCACACGGTCCAAATCACATGGTCCAGACTTGGTTCAGATCAGCAGATCATACGATTCAGAGTTAAATCATGATTCAGATTCATTGAAGACTTGATTAAAATTCGAAGAAGACTTTACTGAATTTTGAAAGAGATCTGATCATAAGGTTAAGAAGATTTGATTCAAAAATCAAAGAAGACCTAAAGGAAATACGAAGGAAATCTGAGCAAAGAAGATATGGTTCGAAATTAAAAAGAAACTGGATTGGTCAACAGAATTTTCATAGGAAATCTAAGTAAGATTCATCTCGAAATTAAGCTTGGACAAAGCCCTAATTGCAACTATAAAAAGAGGCTTCAGGCCGCAGCATTAGGTATCTCAAAGTAGAAGAACTCAAGCATAAAATCCCGATTCATCTTAGAGTTCAAAGAGATTGAAAAACAAAAGAACTCAAGCTTCAAATACAAAGTTATCCGAGAGTTCGATAGAGAGAAATTCAGTGCAGCAATCGCTGTGTTGTTAGTTTCCGCTGTTGAGTCTGATTATTTATTCATCAAATAATTCACATCAACATTCAACAAAACAGCAAAAGAAATCAAGTTTGAGAAACACAAGTCAACCCCCCTTCTCGTGTTTGCAGCTTCAATTGACATCAGAGCTCAGTCTCAAGACTGAGCACTTTACAGTGTTTGAGAAAAGATCCAAGGGTTCAACATGTCTAGATTCAATGAAGAAGCTGTTGGAGGAAACATCAACATACCACCTCGGTTTGATGGGGAACGGTTTGAGTACTAGAAGGACAAGTTGAGGAGTTTCTTTATTTCACAAGATCCTAAACTTTGGGACAAGGTTGAAGATGGCTATACTGCTCCAGAAGATGGTGATGGTGTTGAAATTCCTAGAAAAGAGATGGATGTTGACCAGAAGAAGATGTACAAGATGCATCACAAATCCAGAACGTTCATGATCGATGCAATCACATTCAAGGAATTCGACAAGTGCACCAACAAAGAGAATATATGATAGTCTGACTCTGACTTACGAAGGCAGCAAGCAAGTTCAAGAAGCTAAGGCAGACATCCTATCAAGAAGTACGAGCTGTTCAAGATGGAAGAAGATGAAAACATTGAAGCAATGTTTTCCAGATTCCAGACTCTAGTTTTGGGATTAAAGGTTCTCAAGAAGAGCTACACGACTGCTGACCACATGAAGAAAATTCTTAGAAGCTTTCCAACGAACTGGAGACCAAATATCACTGCAATTCAGGAAGCTAAGGACCTGAACACTCTGAAGCTAGAAGAATTAATCAGCTCTCTCAAATCACATGAAATTGAGCTGGAAGGAGATGAACCCAAGAAGAAGAACAAAACCATAGCTTTGAAATCCAAACAGAAGAAAGCTCTAAAAGCAGAAGCAGAAATAGAAGACAGTGACCCTGATGACTAGAACCAGAAACCAGAAGAAGAACAAGAAATTGCCTTCATAACCAGGAAGGTTCTAAAGATGTGGCAAAATAGAAAGAAGAAGTTTCCCCAAAGGTATTCCAGGCACTCCAATAGAGAAAAGGATGAACATGACAAGAAAAGCATTATCTACTATGGATGCAATGAACCTGGACACATCAAGTCAGAATGCACAAACTTGGAGAAAGGAAAACACCAGAAGAAAGACACGAGACCTAAGAAGAAAAATCTCATGCAACATGGGATGATTTTGATGAATCTTTTAATGATGAAAAAGCAGAATTAGCCATGATGGTTCACATCAATTCTGCCTTTGGATCCAACATAGAATCTGACACTGGAAATGAATTAGAAGAAGCAGAATTGGCTCTGAAGGCTCACACTCATTCTACCTCTAGATCCAACATAAAATCTGAATCTGGAAATGAATCAGAAGTGGCTCTGTTGGCTCACACTCATTCTGCCTCTGGATCCAACAAAGATGCTGACTCTAGAAGAAAATCAGAAGATGAAGAAGCACAATTGGCTTTGATGGCTCACATTCATTCTGCCTCTAGATCCAACCCAGATGATGACTCTGGAAGAGAATTAGAAGATGAAGAAGCAGAACGGGCTCTGATGGCTCACACCAGCACTGCCTCTGGATCCAACACAAACTCTGGTTCTGGAAGTGAATCAGAAACATAATTGGCTTTGATGGATCACACCAATACTGCCTCTAGATCCGATACAGACTCTGATTTTGGAAGTGAATCATCATCAGAAGAAGAAAAATAGGTATTTTCTGAACTTATTCGATCTGATTTAATTACTGAAATGAATGATATTTTAAATGTTAATAGCAAGCTGTCTTTAAAAGTGAAAACACTTAGGAGAGAAAATACAATTCTAACCAAAGAAGTCACTGTTTTAAAGAACCAAAATGCAGAATGTAAAACAGAAAATACAGCTCTTAAAACTGAAATTGATAGACTTAAGGCTGAGAATCTAACTTTAAAAATTAATCTTTGTTCAAAATCAAGCGAAAATATTGTATGTAATTCTGATATACATGAACATGTATTACAAGAATTTATTGCTAATGGTATGGAAGGAAGCATATACGCTTGTATGATCGATGGAGTTAGTAACAATGGTAAAAGAGGCTTAGGATTTGATGAATCTGTAACTGTAACTAAAAATATTTCCTCTGATTTTGTGTGTGTTTTTAGTGCTAAGAAAGGTCACTCAAAATTGTCTTGTCCCATGGTAAAATCAAGAAAAGACAAGAAACCTTTCAAGACTAACAAACCAGGATCCAACCAGATTTGGGTACCTAAAAACAAAATTATCTTTGTTGCAGATGTCCTCAATAATCAAGTTGCAACACCAGTCATGGTGCATGGTCAATGGATGTTGGCAATATATGAAGGAAAAAAGGTCTATGTTCTAACATCTACCAAACAAAAGCAAACTGACTCTGGTGGAAGAAGAACTAGTCAACAAAATAACTATCAAAACCAAAACCATATGAAGAATTAGAAATATCAAAGAAAGCACACACATCAACCAAATCAAAATAGGAAGAGGAATCACATATATCAATAAAACTGGAACAACCAGAAAGAAGTAGAATCAAAATTATCATAAGTTCCAGAACTATCAGAGGAACATGATATATCAACCGAAAGAGAAGTGTAAGATGAATAATCAGAATCAGGAGACTTCTTCGAGCACTCCAGTAAAATTCATCAAGACTACAAACCTGGATGGGAATTCAAAGCCCTTCATCCAGACCCTCTAATCACAGAATATGCAGATTCATATTTTGAAAACCAGAAACAAGAGGATTTTCAGAATAAAAATTGAAGTTGTGACATATAGGTTATAACAATCTTTAAATATTATTATTGTTTGATATTTATGTTTACTATGATAACAAAAAGCTTGATCATAAAAATCAAAGCTAGATAAGTATTTTTGCAGGTTCTCAAAATGTTAGAGGAACCAAGTAATCCACATAATGTGAACACTTCAGCAGAAACAACATTCTAGTGGTTTCAAAAACAAGAAGAAACTATGAAAAGCAGAATTGATTGTTTGGCTGTATTGAGTTCATTCTTAAATCATATGATTTTTATTATGTTTGATGACAAATAGCTTGACCCTAAAAAGTCAAAGCAAGATGATTATAGTTCAGGTTACCATAACCAGAGGAAGCTGATGTAGGTTTACCAGAACTAGAGGAAGCTGATGCAGGTTTACCAGAACCAGAGGAAGCTGATGCAGGTTTACCAGAACCAGAGGAGGTTGATACAGATTTACCAGAACCAGAGGAAGTTGATGCAGGCAAAAGAACTTGAAAAAGCCGAAGATACAAGCAAGAATACGACAAATCTTTAGAGGATAAATCGGAAGATAAGTCAAAAGGAAGATATAGATGATCCTAACAATGCAAGATGAGTTAAATGAATGATGTTTGGGATCTAGTACCAAGACCAGAAAATAATATTATTGGAACCAAGTGGGTCTTCAGAAACAAGCTAAATGAAAAAAGTGAAGTTGTAAAAAACAAGGCACAACTTGTTGCATAAGGCTACAGTCAGCAAGAAGGTATTGACTACACTGAGACTTTTACTCCAGTGGCCAGGTTAGAAGCTATTCGTATCCTACTTTCTTTTGCTGCTAATAATAACATTACATTATTTCAAATGAATGTTAAAAGCGCTTTTCTAAATGGTTATATAATTGAAGAAGTCTATGTTAAACAACCCCTAGGGTTTGAAAGTTCTGAATTTCCAAATCATGTTTTTAAACTTAAAAATTCTTGTATGGTTAAAAACAAGCTCCTAGGGCAGGGTATGATAGACTTAGTAACTTCTTACTTAAAAATAAATTTGAAAGAGGACAAGTAGACGATACACTTTTTAGAAAATCAATAGAAGATGATATTCTGGTTATCCAAGTTTATGTTGATGATATTATCTTTGGATCTACTAATGGCACTCTTTGCCAAGAATTTTCTAAATTGATGCAGCAGGAATTTCAAATGAGCATGATGGGAGAACTTAAGTTCTTCCTAGGGATACAAATTCCGCAAAGTCAAAATGGTATATACATTCATCAAACGAAATATACAAAAGAGCTTTTCAAGAAGTTTAAGATGAGTGATTGCAAACCTATGGCTACCCCAATGCACCCTATATGCTCACTACAAGAAAACTCAACATTCAGTTTGTAGACACGGACCATCAATGGGCTAAAATATTCACCAAACCACTACCTAAAGATAGGTTTGACTTCATCAAGAAAAACCGAAACCTTACCTTCATTTCTGACTAATTGTTTACTTAGTCTATTTTTGTTTTATTTTTTTTCTTGTATTATGTTATATTCATGTTATTTTTAAAATAAAAAAAACAAACGATGAAGAAAAAAAAATAGTTTTTTTTCTTTTATTCCTTTTTGTCTAATAACAAAAAGGGGAGAAGATATATTTGATAAAGAGATAGAAAATCTGGGGCATTAGACTTAGGGGGAGAAAAATTCAAAGTGAAGCTTAGTCTTAGCGGGAGTGAAAGAAATAGAAAGAAAATTAGTTATAAAAAAATACAAGTTTTGTCATCATAAAAAAGGGGGAGATTGTTGGAACCAAGTTGGTTCATCCAATTAAAGTTATGATGTTAACAAAAGTATTTTATGAAAATAATATATTTGACTTCAAAGAAGAATGCAAAAATCAGAAGATGATGTCACCAGAAGCAGAAACCAGAAGTTGACGTCACCAGAAGCAGAAACCAGAATATGACGCCACCATAACCAAAAACCAAAAGATGACGTCACTAGAGGTCACCAGAGGATACCTCCAGAAGATAAAGCCAGAAAATATCACCAGAGGATACCCGAAGATATCACCAGAAGATACCTACAAAGGATACCAAAAGATACAACGAGATGATACAAATCAGAATATACAACTAGAAGATGTCATAAGAGGATGACGTCACCAAAAGATATAAATGTCACCAGAAGAGATCTCCAGAGGATGCATCCAGAGGATGTCACCAGACGATACCTCCAGAGGATACCAGAAGATACCTCTAGAGGATATCACCAAAGGATCCCATCAGAAGCAAGAATTAGAGGATGTCATCAAAGGCAAAAATCGGAGGATATCATTAGAGGGAAGAAACAATTATATTATCAGATGATATCATTTGTGGCCCAGATCAGAAGGAAATATTGTCCAGAATAAGACATGGTTCAGACCAGACGAACACATTGTTCAGAAGAAGACATGGTCCAGATCAGAAGGAAACATTGTCCAGAAGAAGACATGGTTCAGATAAGAAGAATACTTGGTCCAGAAGCAGACATGGTCCATATCAAAAGGAAACATGGTCTAGAAGATAACATGGTCCAGATCAGAAGATAACTTGGTCCAGAACAGAAGACATTCTCCAGACTTGGTCCAGATCAGATGATAGCATGGTTCAGATCAGGAGATATGGTTCAGACTTGGTCCAGATCACAAGATCACACGGTCCTGATCAGGAAATATAATGGTACATATCATATCACATGGTCCAGACTTGGTCCAGATCAGCAGCTCATACAGTTCAGAGTTAACTCATGATTCAGATTCGTTGAACACTTGATTAAAATTCAAAGAAGACTTTACTGAATTTTGAAAGAGGTCTGATCGTAAGGTTTAGAAGATTTGATTCAAAAATCAAAAAAGACCTAAAGAAAATACAAACGAAATCTGGCAAAGAAGATATGGTTCGAAATTAGAAAGAAACAGGATTGGTCAATAGAATTTTCAAAGGAAATCTGAGCAAGATTCATCTCGAAATTAAGCTTGGACAAAGCCCTAATTGCAGCTATAAAAGGAAGCTTCAGGCCGTAACATTAGGTATCTCAAAGTAGAAGAACTCAAGCATAAAATCCAAATTCATCTTAGAGTTCAAAGAGATCGAAAAACACAAGAACTCAAGCTTCAAATTCAAAGTTATCTGAGAGTTCAATAGAGAGAAATTCAGTGTAGCAATTAGCTTTCCAAAAGCAAAATTGCAGAGTTCCAAACCGTTGTAATCAAACCCAAAAGAGGTGTAAGTTCCTTATTCAATCTGGGGTTGTTAGATTGGTAGGAGAAGACTTGACTTGTAGGGTCAAGGTGTTGTTATTGTTCCTCAAAAGTCTGGGGTTGTCAGACTGTTTGGGAAGACTGGCTTGGAGGGTCAAGTGCTGGAATTCAAAGAGTTTTGAATCGGTTGATTAAAGCCTTTAGAATGAAGGGACTGGATTTAGCCAAGTTAATGGTGAACCAGGATAAATCGTTGTGTTTTTATGTTATAATCCGCTGCTGAGTCTGATTATTTATTCATCAGATAATTCACATCAACATTCAACAAAACAACAAAAGAAATCAAGTTTGACAAACACAATTCAACCCCTTCTTGTGTTTGCACCTTCTTCTTGTTCAACAAATAAGTGTGTTTGTCTCGTTTTCTTAACATTTAGATCATTTTCCTCATCCCTCGGCTTACCTTAATGCATTTTTGTTCTTTGCCAATCTAGTGCATCCAACAAGAGTATTTGTGTTATTTCATAAACATTGATGTCATTTTCGTGATCCCTCGGCTTATTGTAATCCATTTTTTTATCTTAGCCAATCTAGTTCATCCAATATGTGCGTCAGGGTCATTCAATTAACATTTTCTTCATTTTCGTCATCCCTCTGCTTACACTAATCCATTTATGTTTTTAGCAACAGTAATTCGTCCAATACGTGAATTTGTGTCATTCGATTGACATTTAGGTCCTTTTCTTCATCCTTCATCTTATTGTGACCTATTTTGGTTCTTAGCCAATATAGTTCATCCAATTGGTGCGTTTTTGACATTGGATAAACATTTAGGTCATTTTCGTCCTACCTTAACTTATTCTAATATATTGTGGTGCATCGCTAATCTAGTTCAGTCAGTAAGTGAGTTTGTCTCATTGAATTAACATTTAGGTCAATTAAGTCATCCCTTGGCTTATTCTAGTCCAATTGTGTTGTAAGCCAATGTAGTTCATGCGATAAGTGTGTTTGTATCATTCAATTAATATTGAGATCATTTCCTTTATCCTTCGGCTAAATCTACTCCATTTTCGTCAAGTTCATCCAACATGTGCATTTAGGTCATTGAATTAAGATTTAGGCATTTTCGTAATCATTCGGCTTATTATAATCCAGTTAGGTCTTATTCGTCATTACGTAGCTTATTCTAAAATTTTGTTTCTTAGCCAATCTAGTGCATCTAATCAGTGTGTTTGTGTCATTGAATTACCATTTTGGTTATTTTCATCATCCTGCAATTTATTCTAATCCGCCTTCGATCTTAGCAAATCTAGTTCAGCCAACATGTGCGTTTGGGTCATTGATTTAACATTTTGGTGTTTTTCGTCATCGCTCGGCTTATTCTAATCCATATTAGTTGTTTGCCAATCTAGTTCATCCCATAAGTACGTGTCTGTCATTGGATTAACACTAATGTCATTTTCGTCATCCCTTAGCTTATATTAATCAATTTTTGTTCTAAGCCAATCTAATTCATCCAATAAATATGTTTCTGTCACTAGATTTACATTTTCGTCATCCCTCAACTTATTTTTATCCATTTTGGTTCTTAGCTAACCTAGTTCATCCAATATGTCGGTAGAGGACATTGTGTTACCATGTACTTCATTTTCGTTATCCCTCGTCTTTTTCGATTCTAATTGCATTTTAAGCCAATGTAGTTCAGGCAATCAATGTGTTCCAGGTGTTTGATTAACATTTATGTTTTTTTGTCATCTTTTGTCTTCTTCAAATTCGTTTAGGTTCGTAGCCAATCTAGTTCATCCAATATGTGTGTTTGCATCATTGATTTTAATATTTAGGTCATTTTCATCATCTGTCGGCTTAATCATATCCAATTATGTTTTAAGCCAATATAGTTCTTCCAATAAGTGAGTTTGTGTCAATGGATTAACATTTAGGTTATTTTTGTCATCCTTCGGCTTATTCTAATCCATTTGGGTTAATAGCCAATCTAGTTCATCCAACATGTGTGTTTGGGTCATTGAATAAATAGTAATATTATTTTCCTTATCTCTGGGCTTATTCTAATCCATTTTGGTTCTTGGCCAATCTAGTTCATTCTATATAGTAATCCATTCTATATTATTTTCCTTATCTCTGGGCTAATTCTAACCAACTGCGTTTTAAGCCAATGTAGTTTATCATATAAGTGTGTTTATGTCATTGGGTTAACATTTAGGTCATTCAATTAGCATTTACGTCATTTTCGTCTTCATTCGGCTTATCCTTATCCAATTGCATTTTATGCCTATGTGGTTCGTCAAATAAGTGTCATCCCTCGTCTTATTCTAATCCATTTTGTTTCTTAGGAAATCTAGTTCATCTAATTAGTATGTTTGTGTTGTGGGATTAACATTTAGAACATTTTCGTCTTCCCTCGCCTTATTTTAATCCATTTTGGTTCTCAGCCTATCTAGCTCACCCAAAATACGCATTGGGATTGTTGAATTAACTTTTAGGTCATTTTCATCACTCCTCGGCTTATTCTAATCCATTTTGGTCCTTAGCCAATAAGGTTTTCCAATATGTGCGTTTTGTGTAATTGAATTAACATTTAGATCATTTTTGTCGACCTTCGGGTTATTCTAATCCAATTGCATTATATGTCAATGTAATTCGTTCAATACGTGCATTTATGTAATTGGATTAACATTTAGGTTATTTTCATCATCCTTCGGCTTATTCTAATCTATTTTGGTTCTAAGTCGATCTTGCTCGTCCAATATGTGTGGTGGGGTCATTGAAATAACATTTAGGGTCATTTTCGTCATCACTCGAGTTATTCTAATCCAATTTCGTTTTTAGTCAATATGGTTCGTCCAATAAGTACGTTTGTGTCATTGGATTCATGTTTACGTCATATTTCTTATCCTTCTTCATAATCTAATCGTTTTAGGTTGTTAGCCAATCTAGTTCATCAAACATGTGCGTTTAGGTCATTGAAATGATATTTTGGTCTTTTTCGTCATCCATCCATTTATAATCCCTTTTAGTTGTTTACCAATCTTGTTCATCCCATAAGTATGTAATATGATTAACATTAATGTCATTTTTTTCATACCTCATCTTATTCTAATCAATTATGGTTCAAAGCCAATATAATTCATTCAATAAGTGTGTTTGTCTCATTAGGTTAACATTTAGTTCATTTTCGTCATCCATCGGCTTATTCTCATCCATTTTGGTTCATCGCTATTCTAGTTCATCCAATATGTGCGTAGAGGACATTGAACTAACATATAGGTCATTTTCGTCATCCCTCAGTTTTTTCTAATCCAATTACATTTTAAGCCAATGTAGTTGATTTAATCAGTGCGTTTCTATAGTTGGATTAACATTTAGGATTTTTTCGTCATCCTTTGGCTTATTCTAATCCGTTTTGGCTCTTAGCCAATCCAAATAATCCAATATGTGCGTTTAGGTCACTGAATTAACATTTAGGTCATTTTCGTCATCCTTCAGCTTATTCTAATCCAATTGTGTTTTAAGCCAATGTAGTTCATTTAAAAAGTGTGTTTGTGTCATTGGATTAACATTTAGGTCATTTTTGTAATCCTTAAGCTTATTCTAATCCATTTCGGTTCTTAGCCAATCTAGTACATCCAGCATGTGCGTTTGGTTCATTAAATAACATTATGTCATTTTCTTTATCCCTCGGCATGTTCCAATTCATTTTGGTTCTTAGCCAATCTAGTTCATTCAATAAGTCCATTAGCGTATTTGGACTAAAATCACTGTCATTTTGTTTATCTCCCGGCTTATTCTAATCCATTTTGGTGCCAAGCCAATCTAGTTCATCAAGTAAGTGCATTTGTGTCATTTGATTAACAATTAGGTCATTTTCATCGTCTCTCGGGTGGTTCTTACCCAATCTAGTTCAACCAATATGTGCTTTGGGATCATTGAATTAACATTTCAATTATTTTTGTCATCCCTCGGCTTATTCTAATTCAATTGTGTTTTAAGCCAATGTAGTTCATCAAATAAGTGCGTTTGTGTCATTGGATTAACATTTAGGTTATTTTCATTATCCTTTTGCTATTGTTTCATAGGATAAACATTTAGGTCCTATTTGTCATCCCTTGACTTAATCTAATCCTTTTAAGTTGTTAGCCAATATTTTGCATCCAATAATTACGTTTGTATCATTGGATTAAGATTAAGTTCATTCTTTTCATCCTTATGCTTATTCTTATCCAGTTTTTGGTTATTAGCCAATCTAGTTTGTCCAATATGTCAATTTGGGTCAGTAAATTAATATTTAGGTGATTTGCTTCATTCCTCAACTTTTTAAAATCTATTTGTGTTGTAAGCCAACGTGGTTCGTCTAATAAGTGCGTTTGGATCATTGTCTTGACATATTCGTCATTTTTGTCATTCCTCGTCTCATTCTAAGCCATTTTAGTTCTTAGCCAATATTGTGCATCCATTAAGTGTGTTTGTGTCATTAGATTATCATTTAGGTTATTTTTGTCGTCACTCATATATTCAAGTTCTTAACCAATATAATTCGTCCAACAAGTGCTTTTTGGTCATTGGAGTAATATTTAGGTCATTTTTGTCATCCCTTGGCCTATTCTAATCCATTTGGTTTCTTAGCCAATCTTGTGCATCCATTAAGTGTGTTTGTGTCATTTTCTTAACATTTTAGTCATTTTCGTCATCCCTTAGCTTATTCTAATACATTTTGTTTCTTAGCCAATCTTGTGCATCCAATAAGTTTGTTTATATCATTGGATTATTATTTAGGTAATTTTCATCATTACTCAAATAATAAAATCCATTAGTGTTCTTAGCCAATTTAATTTGTCCAATAAGTGCATTTATATCATTAGATTAACATTAAGGTAATTTGTGTCCCTCTCAGCTTATTCTAATCCATTTGTATTCTTATCCAATGTAATTCGTCCAATAAGTGCGATTTTTTCATTCGATAAATATGAATGTCATTTTCATCATTCCTCGTCTTATTCTATTCCATTTTGTTTCTAGGAAAATCTAGTTCATCCAATAAGTACGTTTGTGTCATGGGATTAGCATTTAAAACATTTTCATCGTCCCTCGGCGTATTTTAATCCTTTTTGGTTCTTTGCCTATCGAGTTCATCCAATATGGGTATAGGGGTCGTTGAATTAACATTTAGGTAATTTTCGTTATCCCTCGGCTTATTCTAATACAATTGTGTTTTAAGACAATTTAGTTCATCCAATAATTGAGTTTGTGTCATTGGCTTTAAAATTAGGTCAATTTCTTCATCCTTTAGCTTATACTAATCCATTTTGGTTCTAAGCAAAACTAGGTTATCCAATATATGCGTTTGGGTAATTTAATTAGCATTTAGATCATTTTTGTCGTCCCTTGACTTATTCTAATCCAATTGCATTCTATGCCAATGTAGTTCGTCAAATAAGTGTGTTTGTGCAATTTGATTAATATATAGGTTATTTTCATTATCCTTCGGCTGATTCTAACCCATTTTGGTTGTTAGCCGATCTAGGAATCCAATATGTGCATTGGTGTCATTGAATTAACATTTACATCTTTTTCTTCACCGCTAAACTTATTCTAATCCAATTTCCTTTTTAGTCAGTATTGTTCATCCAATAAGTGCATTTTTGTTATTGGATTAATAATTAGGTCATATTTGTCATCCTTTTGCATATTCTAATCATTTTTTGTTCTTAGCCAATCTAGTTCATCCAAAAAGTGTGTTTGTGTCGTTGTATTAACATTTAGGTCATTTTAGTCATCCTTCGACATATTTTACTCCATTCTAGTTCCCAGCAAATCTTGTACATCCAATAAGTGGGTTTGTGTCATTTTATTAACATTTATGTCATTTTTGCCATCCTTCGGTGTTTTCTAATCCAATTTGCTTCTTAGCCAATCTAGTTAATTAAATAAGTGGGTTTGTGGCGTTGGATTAACATTTAGATAATTTTTGTCCTCCCTCGACCTTTTCTAATCCATTTGCATTCTTAGCTATTGAAATTCGTCCAATAAGTGCGTTTGTCACATTGGATTAATATTTAGGTTATTTTCGTCATACCTCAGCTTATTCTAATCGATTTTGGTTCTTTTGCAATCTAATTCATCCAATAAGTGTGTTTGTGTCATTGAATAAATATTAATATCATTTTCGCCATCGCTCAGCTTATTCTAATAATTTACTTTCTTAGCCAATATAGTTCATCCAATATGTACGTGTTTATCATGTGATAAACATTTAGTTCATTTTTGCATCCATCGGCATATTCTAATCCATTTTGTTTCTTAGCCTATCTAGTTCATCCTATAAGTGCGTTTTTGTCATGGGATTAACATTAAAGTGATTGTCGTAATCCCTTCGCTTAATTTGATCCTTTTTGGTTTTTAGCCAATCTAGTTAATACAATAAGTGTATTTGTGTCCTTAGATTAACATTTAGGTCATTTTTTTCCTCCCTCAACTTATTCTATTCTATTTGCTTTCTTAGCAAATGTAATTCGTCCAATAAGTGTGTTTGTGACATTGGATTAACATTTAGGTCATTTTCGTCATCCCTTAGCTTATTCTAATCTATTTTTGTTGTTAGCCATTCTAGTTCATCCAATAAGTGCATTTGTGTCATTTGATAAATATTAATGTCATTATCGTCATCGATTAGCTTATTCTAATCCATCTTGTTTCTTAGCCAATCTAGTTCGTCCAAAAAGTGTGTTTTTTTCTTGGAATTAACATTTAGGTCATTTTCAGCATCACTAGGCTTATTCTAATCCATTTTGGTTCTTAGCCTATCTAGTTCACCCAATATGTGCATTTGGGTCATTGAATTAGCATTTAGGTGATTTTCGTTGTCCTCGGCTTATTCAAATCCAATTGTGTTCTATACCAATAGAGATCGTCCAATAAGTGTGTTAGTGTCATTGTATTAATATTTAGGTTATTTTTGTCATCCTTCAGCTTATTCTAATTCATTTTTAATCCTTAACCGATATAGTTCATCCAACATGTACGTTTAAGTTATTGAGATAACGTTTATGTCATGTTTGTCATCCCTAAGCTTATTATAATCCATTTGCGTTGTTAGCCATTGTGGTTTGTTTAATAATTGTGTTTGTGCATCCAATAAGTGGGTTTATGTTATTCGATTAACATTTAGGTCATTTTCGTCGTCATTCAAATATATGAATCCATTAGGGTTCTTAGCTAATATAATTCGCTAAAAAGTGTGTTTGTGTCATTGGATAAATATTTATGTCATTTTCGCTGTATTTCTATATATTCTAAACCTATTTGATTCTTAGCCAACCTAGTTCATCAAATAAGTGCAGTTGTGTCATTTGATTAACATTTAGGTTATTTTTCGTCATCCCTTAGCTTATTCTAATCCATTTTGGATTATAGCCAATCTAATTCATCCAATAAGTGCATTTCGGTCATTAGATTAACATTTAAGTCATTTTTGTCACCCGTTGACTTATTCCAATCCATTTTAGTTCTTAGCTAATTTTCGTCATCCCACCGCTTATTTTATTCCATTTTGGTTCTTAGCTAATCTAGTTCATCCAATATATGTGTTTGTGTCATTGGATTGACATTTAGGTCATTTTCTTCATCCTTGGGCTTATTCTTATCCAATTTGTATTTTTGTCAATCTAGTTAATCCAATAAGTGTGTTTGTGTCATTGAATTAACACCCTGGTCATTTTCATCCTCCCTCGATTTATTCTAATCCTATTGTACTCCTAGCCAATGTAATTCGTCCAATAAGTGCCTTTGTGATATTGGATTAACATTTAGGTCATTTTTATCATCCCTCAGCTTATTATAATCCATTTTGGTTTTTAGGCAATTTAGAACATCCAATAACTACGTTTCTATCATCGGATAAATATTAATGTCATTTTCGTCATCCTTTGGCTTATTCTAATCCATTATGTTTCTTAGCCAATCTAGTTTATCAAATAATTGAGTTTTTATCAATGGATTAACATTAAGGTCATTTTGTTCCTCTCTCGGCTTATGCAAATCTATTTGCATTCTTAGCCAATATAATTTGTCTAATTAGTGCGTTTGTGACATTGGATTAACATTTAGGTCATTTTCGTCATCCCCCAACTTATTCTAATCTAGTTTGGTTGTTAGCCAATCTAGTTAACCCAATATGTGCATTGGGGTCATTGAATTAACATTTAGTTCATTTTCATCAATCCTCGGCTTATTCTAATCCATTTTGGTTTTCAGCCAATATAGTTCATCCAATAGGTGCGTTTGGATCATTGAATCAACATTTAAGTGAATTTCATCATCCGTCAACTTATTCTAATGCATTTTTGTTTCAGGCCAATCTTGTGCATTGAATAAGTGTGTTTATGTCATTTTCTTAACATTTAGGTCATTGTCGTTATTCCTTGGCTTATTCTAATGCATTTGTGTTCTTATCCACTCTAATTCATCCAATAAGTGTGTTTGTATTATTGGATCAATACTTAGGTCATTTTCGTTTTCTCCCTCGAGTTATTCTAATACATTTGGATTCTTAGCCAATGTAATTCGTCCAATAAGTGCGTTTGTGATACTGGATTAACATTATGTAATTTTCATCATCCCTCAGCTTATTCTAATCTATTTTGGTTCTTAGCCAATCTAGGTCATCCAATAAGTGTCTTTGTGTCATTGGAATAACATTTAGGTCATTTTCGACATCACACAAATAATCAAATCCATTATTGTTCTTAGCCAACATAATTCATCCAATAAGTGTGTTTGTGTCATTGGATTAAGATTCAAGTCATTTTTGCATCCCTCGGCATATTTTAATCGATTTTGTTCTTAGCCAATCATGTGCATCCAATAAGTATGTTTATATCACAAGATTAATATTTTGGTCATTTTTGTCATCACTCAGATATTCAAATCCATAAGTGTACCTATCCAATATAATTCATCCAATAAGTGCATTTGTGTCATTAAACTAACATTTATGTCATTTTCGTCATCCTTCTCCATATTCTAATCCTTTTAGGTTGTTATACAATCCGGTTCATCCAATAAGTGCGTTTGTGTCGTTGGATTAACATTTAGGTCATTTTTGTCATTGCGCGATTTATTCTAATCCATTTTGGTTCTTAGCCAATGTAGTTCATCCAATACGTGCATTTGGGTCATTGTATTAACATTAAGGTGATTTTCTTCATCCCTCGACATATTATAATCCATTTGTGTTGTAAGCCAATTTGGTCCGTCCAATAAGTGTGTTTGGTTCATTGGATCAACATTTAGGTCATTTTTTTTGTCCTTTGGCTTATTCTAATCCATTTTTATTCTTAGCCAATCTTATGCATCAAATAAGTGAGTTTGTGTTATTTTCTTAACATTTAGGTCATTTTTATTAACCCTTGGCTTACTCAAATGTGTTTTGGTTCTTACCCAATGTAGTTCATCCAACAAGTGCGTTTGTGTCCTTATATAAATATAAATTTCATTTTTGTGATGCCTCAGCTTATTCTAATCCAATTTGGTTCGTAGCCTATCTAGTTAATCCAATAAGTGTGTTAGTGTTGTTGGATTAACATTTAGGTCATTTTCGTCCTCCCTCGAATTATTCTATTAGATTTTCATTCTTAACCAATGTAATTCATCCAATAAGTGTGTTTGTTACAGTTGATTAGCATTTATGTCTTCTTCGTTATCCCAGAGCTTATTCTTATCCATTTCGGTTCTTAGCCAATCTAGATCATCCTATATGTTTGTTTGTGTCATTGGATAAATATTAATGTCATTTTTGTCGTCCATCAGCTTATTTTAATCCATTTTGTTTCTTAGCTAATCTACTTCATCCAATAAGTGCTTTTTTCATGGGATTAACATTTAGGTCATTTTCATGAACCCTCTACTTATTCTCATTCTTTTTGGTTCTTAGCCAATCTTGTTCATCCAATATGTGTGTTTGCGTCATTGAATCAACAATTAAATTATTTTGATCACCACTAAGCTTATTCTAATGCCTTTCTATTCCTGGGCAATCTTGTGAATCCAATAAGTGCGTTTATGTCATTTTCGAAACATTTTGGTTATTGTCGTGATTCCTTAACTTTTTCTAATGCATTTTGATTCTTAGCCACTGTAGTTCATCCAATAAGTGCATTTGTGTCATTGGATTAACATTTAGGTAATTTTTGTTCTCCCTCGGCTTATTCTAATCCATTTGCATTCTTAACCTATGTAGTTGCCCCTATAAGTGCTTTTGTGATTTTGGATTAATATTATGTAATTTTCGTCATCCCTTACCGTTTTCAAATCCATTTTTGTTCTTATCTGATCTACTTCATCCAATAAGTGTGTTTGTGTCATTGGATAAATATTAATGTCTTTCTCGTCATCCCTCGGCTTCTCCAATGAGTGTGTTTGTGTCGATGGATTAACATTTAGGTCATTTTCTTTATCCCTCGGCTTCTCTAATCTAGTTTCGTTCTTACCCAATCTAGTTGACCCAACATGTGTGTTAGGGTAATTAAAATAACATTTAGGTCATTTTCTCCATCCCTCGGTTTTTTCTAATCCGACCGCATTTTGTGTCTTTAGGTTAACATTTAGATCATTTTCGTCATCCCTTAGCTTATTCAAAAGCCAATATAGTTCATCTAATCTGTGTGTTTGTGTCGTTAAATTAAGATTTAGGGCATTTTCGTATTCCTTCGGCTTATTATTATTAAGATTTAGGGCATTTTCGTATACATGGCTTATTCAAATATTGTGGCTCTTAGACAATCTTGTTCATCTAATACGTTAGTTTATGTCAATGGATTAACATTTTGGTTTATTTTTATCAGCCTTCGGTTTATTCTAATCCATCTTTGATCTTAGCCAATCTAGGTCATCTAACATGTGTGTTTGGGTCATTGAATTAACATTTTTGTATTTTTCATCATCCCTCGAATTATTCTACTCCATCTTAGTTTTTTTCCAATCTAGTTCATCCTATAAGTACATTTGTGTAATTCGATTAAAATTAATGTCATTTTTGTCATGTCTGAGCTTATTCTAAACAATTTCGGTTCTAAGTCAACATAGTTTATCCAATAAGTGTGTTTGTGTCATTAGATTAACACTAAAGTCATTGTCATCATCCCTCAATTTATTCTAATGGATTATGTTTCTTAGCTAACCTAGTTCATCAAATATATCTGTAGGGAACATTGAATTAACATTTAGGATATTTTTGTCATCTGTCATCTTATTCTTTTCCAATTGCATTTTAACCCAATATAGTTTTTCCAATAAGTGAGTTTGTGTCAATGGATTAACATTTAGGTGATTTTCGTCATCCTTCGTCTTATTCTAATCCATTTAGGTTCATAGCCAATCTAGTTCATCAAACATGTCCATTTGGGTAATTGAATAAATATTAATGTCATTTTGTTTATCCCTTCTCTTGTTATAATCCATTTTGGTTCTAAGCCGATCTAGTTCATTCGATATGTTCATTTGTATCATGCAATTAACATTTATGTCATTTTCATCATTGCTCGGCTTATTCTAATCCAATTTCATTTTAAGCCAATGTAGTTAATCAAATAAGTGTGTTTTTGTCATTAGGTTAACATTTAGGTTATTTTCATCATCCTTCGGCTTATTCTAATCCATTTTGGTTCTTAGTCAATCTAGTTCATCCAATATTTTCCATTGGGTCATTGAATTAGAATTTAGGCTATTTTCGTCATCCCTCAGCTTATCCCCATCCAGTTTTATTATATGCCTATGTGGTTCGTCCAATAAGTGTGTTTGTGTCCGTAAATTCACATTTAGGTCATTTTCACCATCCCTCGGCTTATTCTAATCCATTTTGGTTCTCAGCCAATCTTCACCATTGTTCTACACATTCTCACCCTTTTGGTTATTTGCCAATCTAGTTCATCCAATAAGTGCGTTTTTTTCGTTGGATTAACATTTAAGTGATTCGCGTCATCTGTCATTTTATTCTAATCCATTTTGTTTCTTAGCTAATCGAGTTCATCCAAGAAGTGTGTTTGTGTCGTGGGATTAACATTTAGAACATTTTCGTCTTCCCTATGCTTATTTTAATCCATTTTGGTTCTAAGCCTATCCAGTTCAACCAATATGTGTGTTGGGTCATTGAATTAACTTTTAGGTTATTTTCGTCATTCATAAGCTTATTCTAATACAATTGTGTTTTAAGACAATTAAGTTCATGCTTTTCATTTGTGTCATTTGGTTCAATTTAGGTCATTTTTGTCATCCTTTGGCTTATTCTAATCCTTTTGGTTCTCAGTCGATCTAGGTCATCCAATATGTGTGATGGGGTCATTCAATTAACTTTTAGATAATTTTCTTCATCGTTCGGCTTATTCTAATCCAATTTCGTTTTTAGTGAATAAGGTTCGTCCAATAGTTACGTGTATGTCATTGGATTAATACTTAAGTCATATTTATCATCCTTTTGCATATTCTAATCAATTATGGTTCTTAACCAATCTAGTTCATCCAACAGGTGCGTTTGGGTCATTGAAATAACTTTTTGGTCTTTTTCGTCATGCCTTGGCTTATTCTAGTTCATCCCATAAGTACATTTATGTTATTTGATTAACATTAATGTCATTTTCGTCATCCCTCGGCCTATTTTAATCAACTTTGGTTCTAAGCCAATCTAATTCATCCAATAAGTGTGTTTGTCTCGTTAGATTAACATTTAGGTCATTTTCGTCATCCCTCTGCTTATTCGAATTCGTTTTTGTTCTTAGGTAACCTAGTTCATCCAGTAACTGTGTTTGTGTAATTGAATTAACAATTAGATCATTTCATCATCCCTCAGATTATTCTAATCCAATTGTGTTATAAGCAAATGTAGTTCATCTAGTAAGTGTGTTTGTGTCATTGGATTATCATTTAGGTCATTTTCGTCATTCTTTTGCATATTTTAATCATTTATTGTTCTTAGTCAATCTAGTACAGCTAATTAGTGTGTTTGTGTCATAGGGTTAACATTTAGGTCCTATTTGTCATCCCTCGACTTATTCTTATCTATTTTGGTTGTTAGCCTATCTTTTGCATCCAATAAATGTGTTTGTGACATTGGATTACCATTAAGGTCATTTTCTCCATCGTTATGCTTATTCTACTGCCATTTGGTTTTTAACCAATCTTGTTCATCCATTATATGCGTTTGGGTCATTAAATGAACATTAAGGTTACTTTCTTCATCCCTCGGCGTATTAAAATCTAATTTTGTTGTCCCTCGGCATACTTATGTTTGTGTCATTGGATTAACATTTAGGTTATTTTCATCTTCACTCAAATAATCAAATCCATTAGTGTTCTTACCCAATATAATTTATCCAATAAGTGCGCTTGTGTCATTGGATTAACATCCAAGTCATCTTTGTCCTCCCTCTACTTATTCTATCCATTTTTGTTCTTAGCCAATCATGTGCATTCAATAAGTGTGTTTATTCACTGGATTAACATTTAGGTCATTTTTGGCATCCTTCTACATACTCTAATCCTTTTTTATTCTTAGCTAATCTAGTTCATCCAATAAGTGCATTTGCCTCATTGGAGTAACATATAGGTCATTTTTGTCATCCCTCGGCTCATTCTAATCCATTTTTGTTTTTACCTAATGTAGTTCATCCAATATGTGAGTTTGGGTCATTGAATTAACATTTATGTGATTTTCTTAAACTCTCAGCATATTATATTGCATTTGTGTTGTAAGCCAATGTGGTCCGTCGAATAAGTGTGTTAGGCTCATTGGATCAACATTTAGGTCATTTTTGTCATCCCTTGGCTTATTCTAATCCATTTTTGTTCTTAGCCAATCTTGTGATGGAACCAAGTTGGTTCTTCCAATTAAAGTTTGATGTTAACAAAAGTATTTTATGAAAATAATATATTTGACTTCGAAGATGAATACAAAAATCAGAATATGACGTCACCAGAAGCAGAAACAAGAAGATGACGTCACCAGAGGATAAAGTCAACATAGGATACCTCCATAATATAAAGCCATAAAATGTAACCAGAGGATAGCAGAAGATATCACCAGAGGATACCTACAGTGGATACCAGAAGATACAACCACTAGATACAAATCAGAAGATATAACCAGAAGATATGAATGTCAGCAGAAGATGTCATTAGAGGATGACGTCACTAGAAGATATAAATGTCACCAGAAGATACGGCCAAAAGATATCACCAGAGGATACATCCAGAGGATACTAGAGGATGTCACCAGAGGATACTAGAGGATGTCACCAGAGGATACTAGAAGATGTTATCAAAGGATATCACCAGAAGATACCTCCAAAACATACAAGAGGATATCACTAGAGGATCCCATAAGAAGCAAGAATTAGAGGATGTCATCAAAGGAAAAAATTAGAGGATATCATCAGAGGGAAGAAACAATGATATTATTAGTGGATATCATTCACGGCCCAGACCAGAAGGAAACATTGTCCAGAAGAAGACATGGTCCAGACCAGAAAGAAACATTGTCCAGAAAAAGACATGGTCCATATCAGAAGGAAACATTGTCCAGAAGGAGACATGGTTAAGATCAGAAGAATACTTGGTCCAGAAGTAGACATGGTCCAAATTAGAAGGAAACATGGTCCAGAAGATAAAATGGTCCTGATCAAAAGATAACTATGTCCAAAACAGAAGACTTGGTTCATATCAGAAGATAGGATGGTCTAGATTAGGAGATATGGTCCAGGTCCATATCAGAATATCACACGGTCCAGATCAGGAGACAAAATGGTACAGATTATATCAAATGGTCCAGACTTGGTCTAGATCAGCAGATCCTACATTTTAGAGTTACATCATGATTCAGATTCGTTGAAGACTTGATTATAATTCGAAGAAGACTTTACTAAATTTTGAAAGAGATCTGATCGTAAGGTTAAGAAGATTTGATTCATAAATCAAAAAAGACGTAAAGGAAATACGAAGGAAATCTAAGCGAAGAAAATATGGTTCGAAATTTAAAAGAAACATGATTGGTCAATCGAATATTGAAAGGAAATCTGAGCAAGATTCTTCTCGAAATTAAGCTTGGACAAAGCCTTAATTGTAGCTATAAAAGGAGGCTTTAGGCCGCATCATTAGGTATCTCAAAGTAGAAGAACTCAAGCATAAAATCCAGATTCATCTTAGAGTTCAAAGAGATCAAAAAACACGAACTCAAGCTTCAAATTCAAAGTTATCCAAGAGTTTAATAGAGAGAAATTCAGTGCAGCAATCAGCTTTCCAAAAGAAACATTGCAGAGTTCCAAACCATTGTTATCAAACGTGATAGAGGTGTAGGTTCCTTCTTTAATCTGGGGTTGTCAGATTGGTATGAGAAGACATGACTTGTAGGGTCAAGGTGTTGTTATCGTTCCTCAAAAGTCTAGGGTTGTCATACTGTTTGAGAAGACTGGCTTGGAGGGTCAGGTGCTGTAATTCAACGTGTTTTGAATTACTGGATTAAAGCCTTAAGAATAAAGGGACTGGATGTAGCCAAGTTAATGGTGAACCACGATAAATCGTTGTGTTCTTATGTTGTTATTATCCCCTGCTGAGTCTGATTATTTATTCATCAAATAATTCACATCAACATTCAACAAAACATCAAAAGAAATCAAGTTTGACAAACACAATTCAAACCCCCCTTCTCGTGTTTGCACCTTCAATTGCCATCAGAGCTCAGTTTCAAGACTATGCACTTTACAGTGTTTGAGAAAATATCCAAGGGTTCAACATGTCTAGATTCAATGAAGAAGATACTGGAGGAAACATTAACAGACCACCTCTATTTGATGGGGAACGATTCGAGTACTTGAAGGACAGGTTGGGGAGTTTCTTTATTTCACAAGATCCCGAACTTTGGGACTTGGTAGATGATGGCTATACAGCTCTAGAAGATGCTGTTGGTGTTGAAATTCCGAGAAAAGAGATGGATGCTGACTAGAAGAAGATGTAAAGGATGCATCAAAAATCCAAAACGTTCATGATCAATGCAACCAAATTCAAGGAATTCGACAAGTGCACCAACAAAGAGCATCTACGATAGTCTAACTCTGACTTACGAAGGCAGCAAATAGGTTCAAGAAGCTAAGGCAAACATCCTAGTCAAGAAGTACGAGCTGTTCAAGATAGAAAAAGATGAAAACATTGAAGCAATGTTTTGCAGATTCCAGACTCTAGTTTAATGATTAAAGGTACTCAAGAAGAGCTACACGACTGCTAACCACATGAAGAAAATTCTTAGAAGCTTGCCACATGAAGATCACTGCAATTCAAGAAGCTAAGGACCTGAACACTCTGAAGCTAGAAGAATTAATCAACTCTCTCAAATCACATGAAATCAAGCTGGAAGAAGATGAACCCAAGAAGAAGAAAAAAACCTTAGCTTTGAAATCCAAACAGAAGAAAGCTCTAAAAGCATAAGCAGAATCAGAAGACAGTGACTCTGGTGACCAGAATCATAAACCAGAAGAAGAAGAAATTGCCTTCATAACCAAGAAAGTTCTTAAGATGTGGCAGAACATAAAAAAGTAGTTTCCCCAGAGGTATTCCAAACATTCCAATAGAGGAAAGGATGAACATGACAAGAAGAGCATCATCTGCTATTGATGCAATGAAACTGGGCACATCAAGTTAGAATGCACAAACCTTGAGAAAGGAAAATACCAAAAGGAAGACGCCAAACCCATGAAGAAAAATCTGATGGTAACATGGGATGATTCGGATGAATCTTCTGATGATGAAGAGGCAGAATTAGCCATGATGGTTCGCATTTATTCTGCTTCTGGATCCAACATAGAATCTGACTCTGGAAGTGAATCAGAAGAAGTAGAATTTGCTTTGAAGGCTCACACTCATTCTGCCTCTAGATCCAACATAGAATCTGAATCTGGAAGTGAATCAGAAGAAGCATAATTGGCTTTGATGGCTCACACCCATTTTGCCTCTAGATCCAACAAAGATGCTGACTCTGGAAGAAAATCAGAAGATGAAGAAACACAATTGGTTCTGATGGCTCACATTCATTCTACCTCTAGATCCGACCCAAATGCTGACTCTAGAAGAGAATCAGAAGTTGAAGAAGCAGAGGATAACGTCACCAGAAGATACGGCCAAAAGATACCACTAGAGGATACATCCAGAGGATACCAGAAGATTTTCTTAGAGGATATCACCAGAGGTTACCAGAAGATACCTCCAGAGGATACCAGAAGATATCTCCAGAGGATATCACCAGAGGATCCCATTAGAAGAAATAATTAGTGGATGTCATCAAAGGCAAAAATTTGAGGATATCATCATAGGGAAGAAACAATGATATTATCAGAGGATATCATCCGTGGCCCATACCAGAAGGAAGCATTGTCCAGAAGGAGATATGGTCCAGACCAGAAGGAAACATTGTCCAGAAGAAGACATGGTCCAGATCAGAAGGAAACATTGTCCAGAAAGAGACATGGTTCAGATCTAAAGAATACTTGGTCCAGAAGATAACATGGTCCAGATAAGAAGAGAACTTGGTCCAGAACAAAAGACATATTTTAGACTTGGTCTAGATCAGGAGATATGGTCCAAACGCGGTTCAGATCAGAAGATCACACGGTCCAGATCAAGAAACATAATGGTACAGATCAGATCATATGGTCCAGACTTGGTCCAGAACAGCAGATCATACGGTTCAGAGTTAAATCATGATTCAGATTCATTGAAGACTTGATTAAAATTCGAAGACTTTACTTAATTGTCAAAGAGATATGATCGTAAGGTTGATAAGATTTGATGCAAAAATCAAAGAAGTCCTAAAGGAAATACAAAGGAAATCTTAGCAAAGAAGATATTGTTCGAATTTAAAAAGAAACGGGATTTGTCAACAGAATTTTCAAAGGAAATCTTAGCAAGATTCATCTCGAAATTAAGCTTGGACAAAGCCCTAATTGCAGATTTAAAAGAAGGCTTCAGGTCGTAACATTAAGTATCTCAAAGTAGAAGAACTCAAGCATCAAATTCAAATTCATCTTAGAGTTCAAAGAGATCGAAAAACACAAGAACTCAAGCATCAAATTCAAAGTTATCCGAGAGTTCAATAGAGAGAAATTTAGTGGAGCAATCAGCTTTCCAAAAGCAATATTACAGAGTTCCAAACCCTTGTAATCAAACCCAAAAGAGGTGTAGGTTCCTTATTCAATTTGGGGTTTTCAGATTAGTAGGAGAAGACTTGACTTCTAGGGTCAAGGTGTTGTTATCGTTCCTCAAAAGTCTGGGGTTGCAGAGTGTTTGGGAAGACTGGCTTAGAGGGTCAAGTGCTGTAATTCAAAGTGTTTTGAATTAGTGGATTAAAGCCTTAGGAATGAAGGGACTGGATGTAGCCAAGTTCATGGTGAACTTGGATAAATCATTGAGTTCTTATGTTGTTATTATCTGCTACTGAGTCTGATTATTTATTCATCAAATAATTCACATCAACATTCAACAAAATAGCAAAACAAATCAAGTTTGACAAACACAAATAAACCTCCCTTCTCGTGTTTGCACCTTTATCATTTCAACAAATAAGTGCGTTTGTCTCATTTTCTTAACATTTAGGTCATTTTTCTCATCCCTCGGCTTACTCTAATGCATTTTTGTTCTTACCCAATCTAGTTCATCCAACAAGTGCATTTTCGTGATCCCTCGGCTTATTCTAATCCATTTTTTTATCTTAGCCAATCTAGTTCATCGAATATGTGCGTTAGGGTCATTAAAATTAACATTTTGTTCATTTTCGTCATCTCTCTGCTTATACTAATCCATTTTCGTTTTTAGCGACTGTAATTCGTCCAATACGTGATGTGTTATTGGATTGACATTTAGGTCATTTTCTTCATCCTTCGTCTTATTATGATCTATTTTGGTTCTTAGCCAATATAGTTCATCCAATTACTACGTTTTTGAAATTGTATAAACATTTAGGTCATTTTCGTCCTACCTTAGCTTATTCTAATATATTGTGGTTCATAGCCAATCTAGTTCATTCAATAAGGGAGTTTGTCTCATTGAATTAACATTTAGGTCATTTTCGTCAACCCTTTTCTTATTCTATTTCATTTTAGTTCTTTGCCAATCTAGCTCATCCCATATGTGCATTGGGATCATTGAATTAACATTTAATTAATTTTTGTCATCCCTTGGCTTATTCTAGTCCAATTGTCTTTTAAGCCAATGTAGTTCACGCGATAAGTGCATTTGTATCATTGGATTAATATTTAGATCATTTTCTTCGTCCTTCGGCTAAATCCAATCCATTTTGGTTTTTAGCCAATCTAGTTCATCCAACATGTGCGTCTGGGTCATTGAATTAACATTTTGGTCTTTTTTGTCATTGCTCGGCTTATTCTAATCCCTTTTAGTTGTTTGCCAATCTAGTTCATCCCATAAGTACATGTGTGTCATTGGATTAACATTGATTTCATTTTCGTCATCCCTCAGCTTATTTTAATCAATTTTTGTTCTAAGCCAATCTAATTCATCCAATAAATGTGTTTGTGTCACTAGATTAACATTTAGGTCATTTTCGTCATCCCTCAACTTAATCTAATCCATTTTGATTCTTAGCTAACCTAGTTCATCCAATATGTCGGTAGGGGACATTGTATTAACATTTATGTCATTTTCGTCATCCATCTTTTTTTTCGATTCTAATTGCATTTTAAGCCAATGTAGTTCATGCAATCAATGTGTTTTTGGTGTTTGATTAACATTTAGGTTTTTTTCATCATCTTTTGTCTTATTCAAATTCGTTTAGGTTCTTAGCCAATATGTGTGTTTGCATCATTGAATTAAAATTTAGGTCATTTTCTTCATTTGTCGACTTAATCATATCCAATTATGTTTTAAACCAATATAGTTCTTCCAATAAGTAAGTTTCTGTTAATGGTTTAACATTTAGGTTATTTTCGTCATCCTTTAGCTTATTCTAATCCATTTGGGTTCATAGCCAATCTAGTCCATCCACAATGTGTGTTTGGGTTATTAAATAAATAGTAATGTCGTTTTCCTTATCTCTGGGCTTGTACTAATCCATTATTGTTCTTGGCCAATCTAGTTCATTCCATATGTGCATTTGTGTCATGGGATAAACATTTTTGTCATTTTCATCATTGCTGAGCTTATTCTAACCAACTGCATTTTACGCCAATGTAGTTCATCATATAAGTGTGTTTATATCATTGGGTTAACATTTAGGTCATTCAATTAGCATTTAGATCATTTTCGTATTCATTTGGTTTATACTTACCCAGTTGCATTCTATGCCTATGTGGTTCGTCCAATAAGTGTGTTTGTGTCTGTGAATTCAAATTTAGGTCATTTTTGCCATCCCTTAGCTTATTTAAATCCATTAGTGTTCTAAGCCAATGTTATTCGTCAATACGTACGTTTGTGTTATTGTATTAACATTTAGGTCATTTTCGTCATCCTTCTATATATTTTGACCCTTTTTTGTTCTTTGCCAATCTAGTTCATCCAATAAGTGTGTTTGTGTCGTTGGATTAACATTTAGGTGATTCTCGTCATCCCTCGTCTTATTCTAATCTAGTTTGTTTCTTAGTAAATCTAGTTCATCTAATAAGTATGTTTGTGTGTGTGGGATTAACATTTAGAACATTTTTGTCTTCCCTCGGCTTAGTTTAATCCATTTTGGTTCTCAGCCTATCTAGCTCATCCAAAATACACATTGGGGTTGTTGAATTAACTTTTAGGTCATTTTCATCATTCCTCGGCTTATTCTACTACATTTTGGTTCTTAGCCAATCTAGGTTTTCTAATATGTGCGTTTTGGGTAATTGAATTAGCATTTAGATCATTTTTGTCAACCTTCGGGTTATTCTCATCCAATTACATTCTATGTCACGCAATTCGTCCAATAAGGGCATTTATGTTATTGGATTAACATTTAGGTTATTTTCATAATCCTTTGGCTTATTCTAATCCATTTTGGTTCTAAGTCGATCTTGCTCATCCAATATGTGTGTTGGGGTCATTGAATTAACATGTAGGGTCATTTTCGTCATCACTCGAGTTATTCTAATCCAATTTCGTTTTTAGTCAATATGGTTCATCCAGTAAGTACGTTTGTGTCATTGAATTAATGTTTATGTCATATTTCTTATCCTTCTGCATAATCTAATCCTTTTTGGTTGTTAGCCAATCTAGTTCATCAAACATGGGCGTTTAGGTCATTGAAATAATATTTTAGTCTTTTTCGTCATCCATCGACTTATAATCCCTTTTAGTTGTTTGCCAATCTTGTTCATCCCATAAGTGTGTAATATGATTAACATTAATGTCATTTTCGTCATCCCTCATCTTATTCTAATCAATTTTGGTTCTAAGCCAATATAGTTCATTTAATAAGTGTGTATGTCTCATTAGATTAACATTTAGTTCATTTTTGTCATCCATCGGCTTATTCTCATCCATTTTGGTTCTTCGCTATCCTAGTTCATCCAATATGTGTGTAAACGACATTGAACTAACATATAGGTCATTTTTGTCATCCCTTAGCCTTTTCTAATCGAATTACATTTTAAGCCACTGTAATTGATTCAATAAGTGCGTTACTATAGTTGGATTAACATTTAGGCTTTTTTCGTCATCATTGTCATTTGGTTCATCCCTTGGCTTATTCTAATCCATTTTGGTACCAAACCAATCTAGTTCATCAAGTAGGTGCAGTTGTGTCATTGGATTAACAATTAGGTCATTTTTATCGTCCCTCGGCTGGTTATAATCCATTATGGTTCTTACCCAATCTAGTTCAACCAATAAGTGCTTTGGGATCATTTAATTAACATTTCAATTATTTTTGTCATCCCTCGGCTTATTCTAATTCAATTGTGTTTTAAGCCAATGTAATTCATCCAATAAGTGCGTTTGTCTCAATGGATTAACATTTAGGTTATTTTCGTCATCCTTTTGCTTATACTAATCCTCTTTGGTTCTTAGTCAATCTAGTTCATCCAATTAGTGCTATTGTTTCATAGGATAAACATTTAGGTCCTATTTGTCATCTCTCAAATTATTCTAATCCATTTTGGTTGTTAGCCAATATTTTGCATCCAATATTTGGGTCAATAAAAACGGTCATTCTTTTCATCCTTAAGCTTATTCTAATCCATTTTTTGTTTATTAGCCAATTTAGTTCGTCCAATATGTGAATTTGGGTCACTAAATTAATATTTAGGTGATTTGCTTCATTCCTTAGCTTTTTAAAATCTATTTGTGTTGTAAGCCAATGTGGTTTGTCTAATAAGTGTGTTTGGGTCATTGTATTGACATATTTGTCATTTTCGTCATTCCTCAATTTATTCTAATCCATTTTAGTTCTTAGCCGATATTGTGAATCCATTAAGTGCATTTGTGTCATTAGATTAACATTTAGGTTGTTTTTGTCGTCACTCATATATTCACGTTCTTAGGCAATATAATTCGTCCACCAAGTGCTTTTTGGTCATTGGAGTAATATTTAGGTCATTTTTGTCATCGCTTGGCTTATTCTAATCCATTTGGTTTCTTAGCCAATCTTGGGCATCCAATAATTGAGTTTGTGTCATTGGCTTAAAATTTTGGTCATTTTCTTCATCCTTCAACTTATACTAATCCATTTTGGTGCTAAGCAAATATAGGTTATCCAATATGTGCGTTTGGGTAATTTAATTAGCATTTAGATCATTTTTGTCGTCCCTTGACTTATTCTAATCGAATTGCATTCTATGCCAATGTAGCCCGTCCAATAAATGTGTTTGTGCAATTGGATTAATATATAGATTATTTTCATTATCCTTCAGCTTATTCTAACCCATTTTGGTTCTTAGCCGATCTAGGACATCCAATATGTGTGTTGGGCTCATTGAATTAACATTTACGTCTTTTTCGTCATCGCTCAACTTATTCTACTCCAATTTCATTTTTAGTCAATATTGTTCATCCAATAAGTGCGTTTTTGTCATTGGATTAATATTTAGGTCATATTTGTCATCCTTCTGCATATTCTAATCATTTTTTGTTCTTAGTGTAAGACCCTTAATTTTAAATTATTTTATGAATTAAGTATCAAATATATTTTGAGATTTTTATAATATGTTTAATATATGTATATATATATATATTGAGATTGACTAAAATTATTTGTCGAAGAATAATTTAATTATATTACGAGTAAATTAATACGGGATAGTTTCTCAATAATTTATGTATCAGTAGAGTTGCGACAAGAGTAGATATTTTATGAAAATAGTTTGAGATGTGAGTGAAGCAATGTGTGGGAGGACATTTAGATAATGGTGGGTTAGTTTTGATTTTAATACACACATACACACACAGACATATATATATATATATACATATAGTTGGTAAGTGGTATATATATATATATATATATATATATATATATGCAAGTGAGAGGAGAAAGGAAGAAAAAACAAAATCAGAAAACAGAAAGAGAAAACTTTTCCTCCTACTTGCCCGCGCAAAGCTTTCTTTTCTTCTTCTTTTCTGTTCTGTTTGTGTTGGTAGAGAAAAAAACCAAACTCAAAACCTAGATAACTTCAAAACCTAAGCTGCTATTCGAAGAGTGTCAAGAGGGAAAGTTACTCCTCTCCTCACTACGCTGCTAGTAAGCTAACTTTGGTAGCGACGACGTGAGCGGCAGTTCCGCTGTATTTGGTCGCGTTAATGAAAACGGTTGAGAAAGCGAAACGAAGGTAAGGGGCTCCTTCCAACTTTTTAGTTTTCATGTAAGAACTCTATATGTGTGTTTGATGGATGATTTATGTGTTATCCTTGTTGAAACTGTGAATTTGATGAGGTTGATGATAAAAATGCCATTGTTGTGGTTGATGATAAAAAATGTCATTGTTGTTGTGATATTGTTGTTCATGATGTTGCTGCTAAGTTTTTGTGTTGTTGTGATGATGATGTTGTTGTTATTGTTGAGAGATTGATTGTTGTGGTGTTTGTGGTTATTTTCAAAGAAAATAGTTTGAACTCAAGTTGAAATTTACTTGAAAAATTATACTGTTTTCGAAGATGTATTCGTATACGACACTAGTGTATTCGAATACACTTCTACAAAGTTCAGTTTTTATTCATATTTTGAACCTTGTATTCGAATACGACACCTCGTATTCGAATACAAATACGTGATTTTTGCTACTGACTTGTCATCTATATTCGGCTACGACCCTTCGTATCCGAATACAGAACTGCAAATTTTGCTACTAACTTAGCATCTGTATTCGGCTACGACCCCTTCGTATTCGAATACATAATTGCAGATTTTGCTTATGACTTAGGATTCGGCTACAAGAAGCTGTATTCGAATACAACCTGGTTTTTTGTCAAAAATTCTATTTTTAAATATTTGTTTATGCACTTAATGATTTGGAAAACATTTTTAAGGCATATAATAAATTATATGAGGTTCTCTTAAGATTGTTTCTGTAATGGTGGTGAACTGTCCAGGTTTCATATTTGCATTTACGTATTGATTTCAGTGAAGAGAAATAGAGTACGCTCATGCATTACATAGTTAACTGGTGACCGCGATGGGCCACAGAGTTGAGCGGTGACCGTGATGGGCTACGGGGTGGTTCCATGTTATAAGTTGGTCCATCTTATCGTTACGAGGATTTAACTTATGTGTAAAGCCTGTGAGAGGCTACACTTTAAGTAATTCATGCTAGTCTGTGAGAGACTGAACCCATAAAGTTAAGTAGTGACCGTGATGGGCTACAGGGTGGTTCCATGTGATAAGTTGGTCCATCTTATCCTTACGAGGATTTAACTTATGTGTATTACCTGTGAGAGGCTGCACTCTAAGTAATTCGTGCTAGTCTGTGAGAGACTGCACCCATAAAGTTAAGTAGTGACCGTGATGGGCTACGGGGTGGTTCCATGTGATAAGTTGGTCCATCTTATCCTTACGGGGATTTAACTTATGTGTATTGCCTGTGATAGACTACACTTTAAGTAAATCGTGCTTGTCCGTGAGAGACTGCACCTCGGTAATTAGTACTAAGGCATGTGACAGGCGGTACAATTATGATTTACGCCCCTCGTGGAGGGTTTTGTTTTGAGGATTTCGGGATCATGTGCATTAGCATATACGCATTGCATTAGGGTGTCTGACATGCGAGGCATGATTGTTATGATTCTGATATGTGGGAATGATATGTGCAAGTACCTTAAATTCCAAGTTCGTAATAAGTTGTTGTGATTGTTGATTGTACTTGGGCTTGCAACATGATCTGTATTTTAAATCTTGTTTCATCGAAAACTTAGATGTTATACATTTTCAATAAGTGGATATACTTATTTTGTCAATGTTGTTATCTTGCTGGAACATGCTGGGTATGTATTGTTGTTTTTGACATATTTGGTAATTGTTAACTGTTATTTTCGGTTGGTGACCCTTTACATTATTGTGGAAAATTAGGCTTTGCCCTCACATGATACCCGAGTTCGTACAACCGACGGTTACCCTAACGACGGAGACATCATTAGACTTCTGTGATTGTCATATGTCAATTGTTTGGGTATACGACCCCATCTCAAGCAGGGCTACCTGTACGGGGAGGGTGGTGAGAACCAGTAGGATTGACGGGGCAGTGTCATATGTGGAGCACACTCATGCACTGATCGATTTTCCCGTACCTTTAGGATTGGTACTTGAGGCGAATGGGGTATTTACGGACGCAGAGGGTCCTACACTTGGAGTTGAGACAGAGACCAATGTAGGTGTGGTGAGTCCTACCATGGTAGTAGGAGATGCAATGCCTGAGCCAGGAACGGGTGAGAAGGACAAAGGGCTAACCCCATTGAGGGTTGACATTCCAGGTCTGTCCAGGACGGTAGAGGACTGTTTCGAGATTCCAACGCCGCCAAAGCGACCTATATCGTGGGTGGATCGGACTTTAGAGAAGGATATCACGTCGAGGCGAGTGACTGCATCAGACGAGACATGTGGAAAGTGTGGTGGTAACCCTTGCTATTGTAGCTATTAGTGTATGATCATATTAGTTTTTGTTGTATCGTACCCTAGTGTTTTGGTGGTTGTACTTATTTCATTTTGGGATAACTATATTTATGACGTACTTTGATAGTGACTTTTGTCGGTGGGTCTATGATCTAAATTTTTGACATGACCATGGGGAGAGATAGCATTCTTGGAGCAGCACTTTTGTTCCGGTGTCTACCGAGAATACCCCAGGGGTATGAGCGTTGTCTGACTCGTCTCATAGCCCCGGTGTATTTTCTATTTGTATATTTTGAATATTAATTCCCAAAACTATTTTAACTGGTTATATTTAAGATGTAATTATTTAATTACTTTTGTCGTTTAGTAATACGACGTACTACTTTAGTGAATGGTTTTGTCACAATTCTAATTTCTTTTAATTCTTTTAATTATTTTGAAAAAAAAAATACACTCGCGCTATTAAAAATCGGGGTGTTACACTTAGCCAATCTAGTTCATCCAAAAAGTGTGTTTGTGTCGTTGTATTAATATTTAGGTCATTTTAGTCATCCTTCGGCATATTTTAATCCATTTTGGATCCTAGCCAATTTTGTGCATCCAATAAGTGGGTTTGTGTCATTTTATTAACATTTATGTCATTTTTGTCAGCCTTCGGCTTTTTCAAATCAAATTTGGTTCTTACCCAATCTAGTTACAAAAATAAGTGGGTTGGTGGCGTTGGATTCACATTAAGGTCATTTTTGTCCTCCCTCGGCCTTTTCTAATCCATTTGCATTCTTAGCCATTAAAATTCGTCCAGTAAGTGCATTTGTGACATTGGACTAACATTTAGATCATTTTCGTCATACCTCAGCTTATTCTAATTGATTTTGGTTCTTTTCCAATCTAGTTCATCCAATAAGTGTGTTTGTGTCATTGGATAAATATTAATATCATTTTTGCCATCGCTCAGGTTATTCTAATCTATTTACTTTCTGAACATTTAAGTCATTATCGTAATCCCTTCGCTTAATCTGATCCTTTTTGGTTCTTAGCCAATCTAGTTAATACAATAAGTGTATTTGTTTCCTTAGATTATCATTTAGGTCATTTTTTTTCTCCCTCAACTTATTCTATTTTATATGCATTCTTAGCAAATGTAATTCGTCCAATAAGTGTGTTTCTGACATTGGATTAACATTTAGGTCATTTTCGTCATCCCTCAGCTTATTCTAATCTAGTTTTGTTGTTAGCCATTCTAGTTCATCCAATAAGTGCATTTGTGTCATTGGATAAATATTAATGTCATTATCGTCATCCATCAGCTTATTCTAATCCATCTTGTTCTTAACCAATCTAGTTCGTCCAATAAGTTTGTTTTTTTTTTGGAATTAACATTTAGGTCATTTTCGTCATCCATGGGCTTATTCTAATCCATTTTGGTTCTTAGCCAATCTAGTTCACCCAATATGTGCATTTGGGTCATTGAATTAGCATTTAGGTCATTTTCGTCGTCCTCGGCTTATTCAAATCCAATTGTGTTCTATACCAATGTAGATCATCCAATAACTGTGTTTGTGTCATTGCATTAATATTTAGGTTATTTTTGTCATCCTTCGGCTTATTCTAATCCATTTTCAATCCTTAACCGATCTAGTTCATCCAACATGTGCGTTTGGGTCATTGAGATAACGTTTATGTCATTTTTGTCATCCCTAGGCTTATTATAATCCATTTACGTTGTTAGCCGTTGTGGTTCGTCCAATAATTGTGTTTATGTTATTGGATTAATATTTAGGTCATTTTCGTCGTCATTTAGATATATTAATTCATTAGGGTTCTTAGCTAATATAATTCGTTAATAAGTGCATTTGTGTCATTGGATAAATATTTATGTCATTTTCGCAATCCTTCTACATATTGTAAACCTATTTGATACTTAGCCAACCTATTCATTTTGGATACTTAGCCATTCGATTAACATCTAGGTTATTTTTTGTCATCTATTAATTTATTCTAATTCATTTTGGATCATAGCCAATCTAGTTCATCCAATATGTGCATTTCGGTCATTAGATTATGATTTAAGTCATTTCTGTCACCCGTTGACTTATTCCAATCCATTTTAGTTCTTATCCAATCTTGTGCATCCAATAATTGCATTTGTGTCATTTTCTTAACATTAACGTAATTTTCGTCATCCCACGGCTTATTCTATTCCATTTTGGTTCTTAGTTAATCTAGTTCATCCAATATATGTGTTTGTTTCATTGGATTGACATTTTGGATTTTTTTCAATCTAGTTAATCCAATAAGAGTGTTTGTGTCATTCGATTAACTATTAGGTCATTTTCATCCTCCCTCGGTTTATTCTAATCCAATTGTACTCGTAGCCAAAGTAATTCGTCCAATAAGTGCGTTTGTGATATTGGATTAACATTTAGGTCATTTTTATCATCCCCCAGCTTATTATAATCCATTTTGGTTTCAAAGCAATTTAGAACTTCCAATAACTATGTTTTTGTCATCGGATAAATATTAATGTCATTTTCTGTATCCATTGGCTTATTCTAATCCATTATGTTTCTTAGCCAATCTAGTTTATCAAATAATTGAGTATTTATCATTGGATTTACATTAAGGTCATTTTGTTCCTCCCTCGGCTTATTCAAATCTATTTTCATTCATAGCCAATGTAATTTGTCCAATTAGTGCATTTGTGACATTGGATTAACATTTAGTCTATTTTCATTCATAGCCAATCTAGTTAGCCCAATATGTGCATAGAGGTCGTTGAATTAACATTTAGTTCATTTTCATCAATCCTCGGCTTATTCTAATCTATTTTGGTTCTTAGCCAATCTAGTTCATCCAATATGTGTGTTTGGATCATTGAATCAACATTTAAGTGAATTTCATCATCCCTTAACTTATGCATCGAATAAGTGTGCTTGTTTCAGGCCAATCTTGTGCATCGAATAAGTGTGCTTATGTCATTTTCTTAACATTTAGGTAAATGTCGTTATACCTTGGTTTATTCTAATTCATCCAATAAGTGTGTTTGTATTATTGGATAAATATTTAGGTCATTTTCGTTTTCTCCTTCGAGTTATTCTAATCCATTTGCATTCTTAGCCAATGTAATTTGTCCAATAAGTGCGTTTGTGATAGTGGATTAACATTATATCATTTTCATCATCCCTCAGCTTATTCTAATCTATTTTGGTTCTTAGCCAATCTAGTTCATCCAATAAATCTGTTTCTGTCATTGGAATAACATTTAGGTCATTTTCAACATCACACAAATAATCAAATCCATTATTGTTCTTGGCCAATATAATTCATCCAATAAGTGTGTTTGTGTCATTGGATTAAGATTCAGGTCATTTTTGCATCCCTCGGCTTATTCTAATTGATTTTTTTCTTAGCCAATCATGTGCATCCAATAAGTGCGTTTATATCACAAGATTAATATTTTGGTCATTTTTGTCATCACTCAAATATTCAAATCCATACGTGTTCCTAGCCAATATAATTCGTCCAATAAGTGCTTTTGTTTCATTAAACTAACATTTAGGTCATTTTCGTCATCCTTCTCCATATTCTAATCCTTTTAGGTTTTTATACAATCCGGTTTATCAAATAAGTGGGTTTGCATCGTTGGATTAACATTTAGGTCATTTTTGTCATCCATCGGCTTATTCTAATCCATTTTGGTTCTTAACCAATGTAGTTCATCCAATACATGCGATTGGGTCATTGTATTAACATTATGGTTATCTTCTTCATCCCTCGGCATATTATAATCCATTTGTGTTGTAAACCAATTTGGTCCATCCAATAAGTGTTTTTGGTTCATTGGATCAACATTTAGGTCATTTTTGTCGTTCGTTGGTTTATTCTAATTCATTTTTATTCTTAGCCAATCTTATGCATCAAATAAGTGTGTTTGTCTCATGTTCTTAACATCTAGGTCATTTTTATCAACCCTTGGCCTACTCTAATGCGTTTTGGTTCTTACCCAATCTAGTTCATCCAACAAGTGCGTTTGTGTCCTTATATAAACATAAATTTTGTTTTTGTGATCCCTCTGCTTATTCAAATCTATTTTTGTTCCTAGCCAAACTAGTTCATCCAATATGTACGTTAGGGTCATTGAATTAACATGTAGGTCATTTTCTTCATCCCTCTGCTTATTCTAATCCAATTTGGTTCTTGGCCAATATTGTGCATCCAATAAGAGGGTTTGTGTCACTAGATTAACATTTAGGTTATTTTTATCATCCCTCAGCTTATTCTAATCCAATTTGGTTCATAGCCAATCTAGTTAATCCAATAAGTGTGTTTGTGTTGTTGGATTAACATTTAGGTCATTTTCATGCTCCCTCGGATTATTTTATTAGTTTTTCATTCTTAACCAATGTAATTCATCCAATAAGTGTGTTTGTTACATTTGATTAGCAATTATGTATTCTTCGTCCTCCCACAGCTTATTCTAATACATTTCGGTTCTTAGCGAATCTAGTTCATCCAATAAGCTCATTTGTGTCATTGGATAACTATTAATGTCCTTTTCATTGTCCATCACCTTATTTTATTCCAATTTATTTCTTAGCTAATCTACTTCATCCAATAAGTGCTTTTTTTCATGGCATTAACATTTAGGTCATTTTTATCAACCCTCGGCTTATTCTCATTCTTTTTGGTTCTTAATCAATCTAGTTCATCCAATATGTGTGTTTGCATCATTGAATCAACAATTAAATGATTTTCATTATCACTAAGCTTATTCTAATGCGTTTCTATTCCTAGCCAATCTTGTGAATCGAATAAGTGCGTTTATGTCATTTTCCAAACATTTTGGTCATTGTCGTCATTCCTCAACTTATTCTAATGCATTTTGGTTTTTAGCCACTACAGTTCATCCAATAAGTGCATTTGTGTCATTGGATCAACATTTAGCTAATTTTAGTTCTCCCTCAGCTTATTCTAATCGATTTGCATTCTTAACCAATGTAATTGCTCCTATAAGTGCGTTTGTGATATTGGATTAATATTATGTAATTTTCGTCATCCCTTACCTTTTTCAAATCCATTTGTTTCTTATCTGATCTACTTCATCCAATAAGTGTGTTTGTGTCATTAGATAAATATAAATGTCTTTTTCGTCATCCCTCGGCTTCTCCAATAAGTGTGTTCGTGTCGATGGATTAACATTGAGGTCATTTTCTTTATCCCTCGACTTCTCTAATCTAGTTTGGTTCTTAGCCAATCTATTTAACCCAACATGTGTTTTAGGGTAATTAAAATAACATTTAGGTCATTTTCTCCATTCCTCGATTTTTTCTAATCCAACCGTATTTTCTAATCCATCTTAGTTTTTTGCCAATCTAGTTTATCCTATAAGTACATTTGTGTAATTGGATTAACATTAATGTCATTTTTGTCATCCCCTGACTTATTCTAAACAATTTCGGTTCTAAGCCAACATAGTTCGATTTGTTCATTTGTATCATGCAATTAACATTTATGTCATTTTCATCATCGCTCGGCTTATTCTAATCCAATTGCATTTTAAGCCAATGTAGTTAATCAAATAAGTGTGTTTTTGTCCTTAGGTTAACATTTAGGTAATTTTCATCATCCTTCGGCTTATTCTAATCTATTTTGGTTCTTAGTCAATCTAGTTCATCCAATATGTTTCTTTGGGTCATTGAATTAGTATTAGGTTATTTTCGTCATCCCTCAACTTATCCTCATCCAATTTTATTATATGCCTATGTGGTTCGTCTAATAAGTGTGTTTATGTCCGTAAATTAACATTTATGTCATTGTCGCCATACCTCAGCTTATTCTAATCCATTTTGGTTCTCAGCCAATCTTCACCATGTTTCTACATATTCTCACCCTTTTTGGTTCTTTGCCAATCTAGTTCATCCAATAAGTGAGTTTTTGGATTAACATTTAAGTGATTCACGTCATCCCTCGTTTTATTCTAATCCATTTTGTATCTTAACAAATCGTGTTCATCCAAAAAGTGTGTTTGTGTCGTGGGATTAACATTTAGAACTTTTTCGTCTTCCTTGTGCTTGTTTTAATCCATTTTGGTTCTAAGCCTATCTAGTTTAACCAATATGTGTGTTGGGGTCATTGAATTAACTTTTAGGTCATTTTCTTCATTCATCGGCTTATTCTTATACAATTGTGTTTTAAGACAATTCAGTTCATGCAATAATTGTGTTTGAATCATTTGATTAAATTTAGGTCATTTTCGTCATCCTTCGGCTTATTCTAATCCTTTTGGTTCTCAGTCGATCTAGGTCATCCGATATGTGCGTTGGGGTCATTCAATTAACATTTAGGTAATTTTTTTCTTCGCACGGCTTATTCTAATCCAATTTCATTTTTAGTCATCAAGGTTCGTCCAATAATTACGTGTGTGTCATTGGATTAATATTTAAGTCATATTTATCATCCTTTAGCATATTCTTATCCGTTATGGTTCTTAACCAATCTAGTTCATCCTACAGGTGCGTTTGGGTCATTGAAATAACTGTTTTGGTCTTTTTCGTCATCCCTTGGTTTATTCTAGTTCATCCCATAAGTACATTTGTGTTATTTGATTAACATTATCATTATTTTCGCCATCCCTCGACCTATTCTAATCAATTTTTGTTCTAAGCCAATTTAATTCATCCAATAAGTGTGTTTGTCTCGTTAGATTAACACTTAGGTCATTTTCGTCAACCCTCAGCTTATTCGAATACGTTTTTGTTCTTAACTAACCTAGTTCATCCAATATGCGCGTAACGGACATTGAATTAACATATAGGTCATTTTTGTCATCCCTTAGCTTTTTCTAATCCAATTGCACTTGAAGCCAATGAAGTTTATTCAATAAGTGTGTTTCTATCGTTGGATTAACATTTAGGTTTTTTGTCATCCTATGCTTATTCTAATCCGTTTCGGTTCTTAACCAATCTAGTTCATACAATATGTGCGTTTGCGTCATTCAATTAATATTTAGGTCATTTTCGTCATCCCTGCCTTATTATAATCCAATTGTGTTTTAAGCCAATATAGTTCATTCAATAAGTACGTTTGTGTCATTGGATTAACATTTAGGTCATTTTCATCATAGCTTATTCTAATCCAACTGAGTTATTTGTCAATGTAGTACGTCCCATAAGTGAACTGTTGTCAATGGATTATCATTTAGGTTATTTTCATCATCCTTCGGCTTATTCTAATCCATTTGGCTTCTTAGCCAATCTAGTTCATCCAACCACTACTTTTGGGTCATTGAATAACATTTAGGCCATTTTCATTATCCATCGGCTTGTTCCAATCCATTTTGGTTCTTAGCCATTTCGTTCCATAAGTGCATTAGCGTAATTGGACTTAAATCACTATCATTTTTGTCATCCCTCGTCTTATTCTAATCTATTGGGGTTATAAGACAATCTAGTTCATCAAGTAACTGTCTTTGTGTAATTGGATTAACAATTAGGTCATTTCATCATCCCTCGGATTATTCTAATCCAATTGTGTTATAAGCAAATGTAGTTCATCCAATAAGTGTGTTTGTTTCATTGGATTAACATTTAGGTCATTTTCGTCATCATTCGGTTTATGTTAATCCTTTTTTGTTCTTAGTCAATCTAGTACATCCAATTAGTGCGTTTGTGTCATAGGGTTAACATTTAGGTCCTATTTGTCATCCCTCGACTTATTCTAATCCAGTTTGGTTCTTTGGCAATCTAGTTCATCTCTAAAGAACGGTTGTGTAATTGGATTAACACTAATGTCATTTTCGTCATCCCTTGGCTTATTCTAATCTATTTTGGTTCTAAGCCAATCAAGTTAATCCAATAAGTGTGTTTGTGTCATTGGATTAACATTTAGGTCATTTTCTTAATCGCTCGACTAATTCTAATCCATTTTGGTTATTAGCCAACCTAGCTCATCCAATATGTGCGTAGGGGACATTGAACTAACATTTAGGTCATTTTTTCATCCATCGGCGTATTCTAATCCAATTGCGCTTTAAGTCAATGTAGTTCATTCAACAAGTGTGTTCATTCATTACATTAACATTTAGATTTTTTTTGCCATCCTTTGGCTTATTCTAAAATGTTTTGGTTCTTAGCCAATCTAGTTCATCCAATATTTTCGTTGAACCGTTTTGGGATCATTGAATTAATAATTAGGTCATTTTTGTAATCCCTCTACTTATTATAATCTATTTGCATGTTTAGCCAATGTGGTTCGTCTAATAAGTGCGTTTTTTCATTGGATTAACATTTAGGTCTTTTTTGTCATCACATGGCTTATTCTAATCCTTTTTAGTTCTAAGCCAATCTTGTGTATTCAATAGGTGCGTTTGTTTCATTGGATTGACATTTAGGTCATTTTCGTAATCCCCCGGCTAATTCTCATCCATTTGGGTTCTTAGCAAATATAATTCGTCCAATGATTGTGTTTGTGGCACGAGATTATTCTAAATAAACATTAATGTCATTTTAGCATGTTTTGGCTTAATCTAATCCATTTTAGTTCGTGGCCAATCTAGTTCATCCAATATGTGTATTTGTCTCATTGAATTAACATTTAGGTCATTTTCATCATCCCCCGGCTAATTCTAATACATTTTTGTTCTTAGCCAATCTTGTTCGTCTAATAACTGCGATTGTGACATAGGATAAGCATTAATCCTATTTTCGTCATCCCTTGACTTGTTCTAATCCATTTTTGTTCATAGCTAATCTAGTTCATCCTATAAGCGTGTTCATGTAATAGGATTAACATCGCGGTCATTTTCATCATCCTTTTGCATATTGTTATCCTTTTTTGTCCTTAGTCAATCTAGTTCATCCAATCAATGAATTTTTGTAATATGATTAACATTTAGGTCATTTTTATCATCCCTCGGCCTATTCTAATCCATTTTGGTTGTTAGCCCATCTTCTGCATCCAATTAGTGCATTTGTGTCATTGGATTGACATTTAGGATAATTTCGGTATCCCCCGACTTATTCTAATCCATTTTGGTTCTTAGCCAATCTTGTGCATGCATTAAGTGCTTTTATGTCATTGGATTAACAATTAGGTCATTTTCGTCATCCCTTGGCTTATTATAATCTATTTTGGTTCTTAGGCAATTTTATGCATCCAATAACTGTGTTTGTGTAATTATATTAACATTTTTGTCATTTTCATCATCCCACGGCTTATTCTAATCCATTTTGTTTCTTAGCCAATCTAGTTCAGCCAATAAGTGCGTTTGCGACATTGTATTCACATTTAGGTCATTTTCGTCATCCCTTGGGTTATTCTAATCCAATTGCATTCTATGAAAGTGTAGTTCGTCAAATAAGTGTGTTTGTGTTATTGGATTTACATTAAGGTTATTTTGGCTATCCTTCAGCTTAATCTTATTCTTTTGGTTCTTAGCCATTATAGTTCATCCATCTTCTTATTATATTTCTTGTGCGTTTTTATTTAATGTGGTTCGTCAAATAAGTGTGTTTGTGTCATTGGATTAACATTTAGGTCATTTTCGTCATCCTTTTTCTTTTTCTACTCATTATTTGTTCTTAGTCAATTTAGTTCATTCGATAAGTGTGTTTGCGTCATAGGATTAACATTTAGGTCATTTTCATCATCCCTCTGCTTTATTCTAATCCATCTTGGTTGTTAGTCAATCTTGTGCATCCAATAAGTGCATTTGTGTATTGGAATTAGATTGAGGTCCATTTTGTAAACTCCCGACTTATTCTAATCCATTTTGGTTCTTAGCCATTCTTATGCATCCAATAAGTGCTTTTATGTCATTGGATTAACATTTAGGTTATTATTGTCATCACTCGGCTAACTCTAATTCATTTTGGTTCTTAGCCTATCATGTTCATCCAACATGTGTGTTTGGGTCATTGAATTAACATTTAGGTCATTTAGTTCATTTACGTCATCCCTTGGCTTATTCTACTCCATTTTGGTTCTTAGCCAATTTAGTTGATCCAGTAATTATGTTTGTCATTGGATTTACATTTAGGTCATTTGTCCTTTGGCCTATTGTAATCCATTTTAGTTCTTAGCCAATCTATTCCATCGAATAATTGCGTTTGTGTCATTGCATTAATATATAAGTCATTTTTCATCCTCCCTCATCTTATTCTTGTCTATTTGTGTTTTTACCCAATTTACTTCATCCAATATGTGCATTTGTGAGATTGCATTAACATTCAGGTCATTTTCGTCATCTGTTTGTGACATTGGATTAACATTTCGGCATTTGTGACATTTGTGTCATTCGATAAACACTAATGTCATTTTCGTCAACCCTCGGCTTATTCTAATCCATTTTAGTTCTTGGCCAATGTAGTTCTTCCAATAACTGTGTTTCGGTCAATGGATTAATATCTTGGTCTTTTTCGTCATCTATCGGCTTATTGTTATTCATTTTGGTTCTAAGCCAATCTCGTTTATGCCATAAATGCGTTTGCACAACTGAATTAACATTAATGTCACGTTAGTCATCCCTCAGCTTATTCTAATCTAATTTGGTTTTAAGTGAATATAGTTCATCCAATAAGTGTGTTTTTTTCAATGGATTAACCTTTAGGTTATTTACGTCATCCCTTGGCTTATTCTAATCAATTTTGGTTCTCATCCAATCTAGTTCATCCATTTAGTGCGTTTGTGTCATGGGATTATTATTTAGGTCATTTTTGTCATCCCTTGGCTTATTCTAATCCATTTTGGTTTTTGGAGTATCTAATTCAGTCATTGTGTGTGTTGGAGACATTGAATTAACATTTAGGTCATTCTCGTCGTTCCTTGGTTTATTCTAATCCAATTGGGTTTTAACCAATATAGTTCATTCAATAAGTGTTTTTGTGTCATTGGATTAACATTTAGGTCATTTTCTTCATCCTTTGCCTAATTCTAATCCATTTTAGTTCTTAGCCAATGTAGTTCTTCCAATAAATGTGTTTGTATCAATGGATTAACATTTTGGTCTTTTTCGTCATCCCTCGACTTATTGTTTTTCATTTTGGTTCTTAGCCAATCTAGTTCATCCCATCAGTGCATTTGCACAATTGAGTTAACATTAATGTCATGTTAGTCCTCCCTCAGCTTTTTCTAATCTATTTTGGTTCTAAGTCAATCTAGTTCATCCAATAAGTGTGTTTTTGTCATTGGATTAACCTTTAGGTTATTTACGTCATCCCTTGGCTTATTCTAATCCATTTTGGTTCTTAGCAAATCTAGTTCATCCATTAAGTGTGTTTGTGTCATGGGATTAACATTTAGGTCATTTTCGTCATCTCTAGGCTTATTCTAATCCATTTAGGTTCTTAGCCAAGCTAGTTCAGTCAATATGTGTGTTGGGGTCATTGAATTAACATTTAGGTTATTTTCGTCATCCCTCGGCTTATTCTAATCCATTTATGTTTAAAGTCAATGTAGTTCATTTAATAAGTGTGTTCGTGTCATTGAATTAACATTTAGGTCATTTTCCTCATCTTTTTCGTTATTCTAATCCATTTTGGTTCTTAGATCATCTAGTTCTCCAATATGCGCATTTGTGACTTTGAATTAACATTCAGTTCATATTTTTCATCCATCGGCTTATTATAATCCAATTGTGTTCTATGTCAATGTAGTTCGTCGAATAGGTGCATTTGTTTCATTGGATTTACATTTAGGTTATTTTCGTCATCCTTCGACTTATTCTTATTCATTTTGGTTCTTAGCTAATATAGTTCATCCAACATGTGCGTTTGGGTAATTGAATTAACGTTTAGGTCATTTTCGTAATTCCTCTACTTATTATAATTCTTTTGCGTTTTTAGCCAATGTGGTTCGTCCAATAAGTGTGATTGTGTCATTGGATTAAGATTTACGTCATTTTCATCATCCTTTTGCTTATTCTAATCATTTTTTGTTCTTAGTCAATTTAGTTCATCCAATGAGTGTGTTTGCATCATAGGATTAACATTTAGGTCATTTTCATCGTCCCAAGGCTTATTCAAATCCATTTTCGCTCTTAGACAATGTTGTTCATCCAATAACTGCGTTTGTGTCATAAGACCAACAGTTAGGTCATTTTCGTCATCCCAAGGTTTTTTTTCAATCCACTTTCGTTCTTAGACAATGTAGTTCATCAAATACGTGTGTTAGTGTCATTGGATTAACATTTAGGTCATTTTGTGCATCCCAAACCTTATTCTAATCCCTTTTCGTTATTAACCAATGTAGTTCATCCCTTTAATTTATAAATAAATTAAAAACTAGTTTGGTTTTTGGTTACTTACTTGGAGTAGAAGCAATCGGATTCATAGGCAGCAATCAATGAAAGCATAATTAATTAGTCACATAGATTTATCTTGGTTCACTACTAACTTGGCTACATCTAGTCCACTCATTCAGAAGGCTTTAATTTACTAATTCAAATACCTTGAATTACAAAGCACCTGACCATCCAAGTCAGTCATCCCAATAGCCTTACAACCCCAGACATTTGAGGAACAACACCACCTTGACCCTACAAGTCAAGTCTTCTCCTAACAACCTGACAACCCCAGATTGAAGAAGGAACTAAACCACTATCGGGTTGGATACAAGAGATTGGAACTTGAGTAGTTGCTTCTGGAAAGCTGATAATAATAATAACTCGCACACTCTAAGAAAAGAACACTTAGAAAATATTTCTAACATGAAACGGGTATTTCTCTTTTTGAACTCTAAGACTACTCGATGTTATTCTTCTTTAGCTCTGAGTCTCTATTTATAGTTGAAATTTGGGCTTCAATTTGGTTCTTGTTTAATTCTGAATTGTATTTTGTTCAGAATGCTTTTGTAAATTCTTCAAATTGATTATATTCCTTTTATTTTCTTTGTTTAGATTGAGATTGTAAATTCTTCAAATTGATTATATTCTCTCTTTTTTTTTGTAGATAAATTTTGATCAAATCTTCTTCAAATTTGAATCAAATCTTCTTCAAATTTTGATCAAATCTTCTTCAAATTTTGATCAAATCTTCTTCAAATTTGAATCAAATCCTCTTCAAATCTTCTTCAAATCTTGACCATATCTTCTTTCATACTATTTGAAATCAAATATATTGTTCTCTTTTAAAAAAATGATGAATCTGATGTATATTTTTATTTTATTCCAAAAGTTGAATTGAATTGTATCTCATTTTTAAGTGAGAAATATTGAAAATCTCTTTTAAAAAAATTAATATTATTTGTTGTGAGATTTGATTTTGTCAACCCCATTACTCCACTACAACATTTTTGAGTTGTGGCAACAATAAAAAAGTGTGGTGTAAACTAAATAAACTGTGGCCTAAAGGTTAGGCAACGGTTTACAAAGTGTGGTGTAGGTGGTCGTGGCCTATTAGCAAACGCAACGTTTTTTTACTTTTGCCCACGAATTCTAAAAAATCATTGCTGAAGACACTCAAAGAGACAAAAGTTTTTTTGAATGTTTCACGCCACCGTTTTATGAGTAGGTTTTGCCAATATTTCATAAATGTTACATATACTGTTAGGCCGCGGTTTTGTGTATATTATATTTGTTTCAGGCAACACATTTATAACGTTGTCAAAAGCATAGGCAACATTTTTTGGTTTAAGGAAATTGATTTGTATGTGTTGCATATAAATTTAGACCACAATTATCGAAACGTTCGTAACACATTTCGGCCACAATTGTTTTAGATGTTGCCTATTTGTTTAGGCCACAGTTTTATAAGTTGTGGCAACAATAAAAAGGTATGGTGTAACACATTTATAAAGTTGTCAAAAGTATAGGCAACATTTTTTGGTTTAAGGCAATAGATTTGTATGTACTGCATATAACTTTATATCAAAGTTATCAAAATGTTGGTAACATATTTCGGTCACAATTGTTTTAGATTTTGGCTATTTGTTTAGGCCACGGTTTTATGAGTTGGTTTTGCCAACATTTCATAAATATTTTAGATATTCAGCTATAAATATTTCATAAATATTTTATGAGTTGGTTTTTCCAATGGTCTTATCAAAATATTATAACAGAAATATTAATAAACATCCAAGAAAAACCAATACATGATAATCAAACAATTTACTTATCAAAATATTGTATGAGCTCTATTACTAGGCATCCAAAAAAAAACAATTGTCTTATCAACCAACCAAGTCTTCGATACATTCCACTAGCTTCATGTATCTTGGTGATGATCTTCAAGTCCAACCTGAAAATAGTAAGTATTAGTAACAACTATTTAGAGGAAAGTGTTTAATAATTTTATATCAGCCCTATTTTTTAATTTATTAACAATTTTTAAGAAGTTATCGAATTTTTTAATTTATTATCAGTTATTTTAAATATATATTTAAACTACTCTAAGTAATTTCCTACTTTATAGTAACAACATGTTGTGTTGTTCAACTACACATGTTAACAACTTGTCTAACATTTCCATATTTTTAGTAACTAGCAACAACCACTTAAATAACTTTTTCACCTATTGACTATCTGTTTTTAGTAACGGAAATCCAGCAATATTATAGGAATAAAATAATTGATTTTTCTACTCCCTCTCTATGTATATAAGAGTGTCGCACTATTTGCATGTGTTAACATTCAATATTTAATGGCCATTCAATATTTGGTCCATGTTTGATTTCGAATTGTATTTTGTTCAGATTTCTTTTGTAAATTCTTTAACTTGATTCTGTCCCTTTTCAATTTTGAACCAAATCTTCTTCAGATCTTCTTCAAATTTCAATCAAGTCTTCTTCGAATTTGAATCAAATCGTCTACGAATCTTGACCATGTCTTCTTTCATACTTTGATGTTTGCCTCGGATGGTATCCACTGATGATGTCCTCTCATTTCCTACCTCTGAAGGCATCCTCTAATTTTTGCCTCATATGATATCCTTTAATTTTTGCTTCGAATGATATCCTCTTATTTTTTCCTCGGATGATATCCTCTGATGATATCCTCTGATTTTTGCCTCTGATGATATCCTCTGATTTTTGCCTCTGATGATATCCTCTGATTTTTTCCTCTGGTGGGATCCTCTTGTGAGATCCTCTGGTATTATCCTCTAGAGGTATCTTCTGGTGACATCCTCTGGTGGCATTCTCTGGAGGTATCCTCTGGTGACATCCTCTGGTGGCATCCTCTGGAGGTATCCTCTGGTGGCATCCTCTGGAGGTATCCTCTGGTGACATCCTCTGGTGACATCCTCTAGAGGTATCTTCTGGTGACATCCTCTTATGGAATCCTCTGTTCTTCGAAGTCAAATATATTATTCTCATAAAATACTTTTGTTAACATCAAAACTTTAAGTGTAAAACCAACCTGGTTCCAGCAATGTCCCCTTTTTTGATGATGACAGAACTTGTATTTATGATAACCACTTTTTTTCTAGAGTAACTGTTGGAACCAAGTTGGTTCTTAAACTCAAAGTTTTGATGTTAACAAAAGTATTTTATGAGAATAATATATTTGACTTTGAAGAATAATGCAAAAATCAGAGGATGACGTCATTAGAGGATACCACCAATGGATGTCACCAGAGGATGAAGTCACTAGAAGATATCACCAGAGGATACCTCCAGAAGATACAGCTAGAAGATGTCGCTAGAGGATATCACCAGAGGATACCTCTAGAAGATCTAGCTAGAAGATGTCACCAGAGGATATCATCAGAAACAAAAATCAAAGGATATCATAAGAAGCAAAAATAAGAGGATATCATAAGAAGCAAAAATAAGAGGATATCATCAGAGCCAAAAATCAGAGGATATCATCAGAAGCAAAAATCAGAGGATATCATCAAAAGCAAAAATCAGAGGATACCATCATAAGCAAAAATAAGGGGATATCATCATAGGCAAAAATCAAAGGATATCATCAGAGGCAAAAATCAGAGGATATCATCAGAGGCAAGAATCAGAGGACATCATCAAAGGCAAAAATCAGAAGAAGACATGGTCCAGATCAGAAGACGATAGGGTCCAAATCAAAAGAAGACATGGTCCAGATTCGAAGAAGACCTGATTCAGATTCATAGAAGGCTTGATTTAGATTCGTAGAAGATTTCATTCAAAATTCGAAGAAGACTTAATGGAAATTTGAAAGAGATCAGATCAAAGTCTGAAGAAGATTTAATTTCAATTTGAAGAAGTTTTGGTTCAAAATTAAAAAGAAACATAATAGGGTTAAAGAATTTTCAAAAGGAATCTGAGCAAGATACAATTCAAAAATTAAACTTGGATCAAGTGCAAGCCTGAAGGTGCAAACACGAAAAGGGGGGGTTGAATTGTATTTGCCAAACTTTGAATCATTTTACTATTTTGTTGAATGTTGATGTGATTTACTTGATTAATAAATAATTAGACTTAGCAGCGGAAAATAAAAGCATAAGAACACAACAATTTATCCTGGTTCACCATTAACTTGGCTACATCCAATCCCTACATCCGGAAGGCTTTAATCCACTAATTCAAAACCTTTGAATTACAACACCTGACCCTCCAAGTCAGTCTTCCCAAACAGCCTCACAACCCCAGACTTTTGAGGAACGAAAATAACGCCTTGACTCTACAAGTCAAGTCTTCTCCTACCAATCATACAACCCGAGATTAAAGAAGGAATCTACACATCTATCAGGTTTGATTACAAGGATTTGGAGCTCTGCAAAGTTGCTTCTTGAAAGCTGATTGCTGCACTGAATTTCTCTCACGAAAACACATAGAAAATTTTTGCTTTTGCACTCAAGTGATTCTCTCTTTTGAACTCTTTGATTGTGTTGAATATGAAGCTTAAGTTCTTGTGCTTTTTTATGCTTTATGCTACTACCTGAAGCCTCCTTTTATAGCTGTAGATATGGCTTTGTCCAAGCTTAAATTCGAAATAGATCTTGCTCATATTTCCTTTGAAAATACTATTGGCCAATCCTATTTCACTTAAATAAAAATCGTATCTTTTTAGCTTCAGATTGCATTTCAAAATTCTGTTGACCAATCTTGTTTCTTTTAATTTCAAACCATATCTTTTCAGGCTTTAGATTGCATTCGTATTTCTTCAAATCCTTAGTGAACTTTTGAATCAAATCCCCTTAATACTTTGAACAAATTTCTATCAAAATTTAATCAAGTCTTCTTCGAATTTTAATCAAGTCTTCATTGATTTTCATCATGATTAAAATCTGGATTGTATGATCCTATGATCTAGGCCAACTCTGGACCATATAATCTGATATGTATCAATTATGTGATCCTCTTATCTCGGCCAACTATGGACCATGTGATTTTATCTGTACCATTTTGTGATCCTCTGATCACGGCCATGCTATCTTCTAGTCAGGACTAAGTCTGAACCAAGTCTGACTTATGTTTCCTTCTGGTTTGGAACAAGTCTCCCTCTGACAGGCTTCCTTCTTGTCTGGACTAAGTCTCCTTCTAGACTCTGCTTCCTTCTGATCTGGGCCAAGAAAGATATCCTCTGATGATGTTATTTGTCCTTTGATGTTTGCCTTTGATGACATCCTCTGGTACCCTCTGGATGTTTCCTCTGACCAAACCTTCTGGTGACATTTCTATCCTCTGGTTGCTTCCTCTGGATGAATCTTCTAGTGGAGTCATCCTCTGATTTTGCACAGCTTCTGATTTGTTCTTTTTAGTCAAAATACTATTTACATGAAATACTTTCGTTAACATCAAAACTTTGATTGATCGAACCAACTTGGTTCCAACTATCTCCCCCTTTTTGATGATGACAAAACTTTGTATTTTTTATAACTATTTTTCTTTCTTTTGACTTTGACTTCCCCCAAAACTAACCTTTATTTTGACTTTTTCTCCCCCTAATTCTAATGCCCCAGATTCTTTATCAATTACATCTTCTCCCCCTTTGTCATCAGACAAAAAGGTTTGAACGAAGAAAGGAGACCCTCTGGGTTGTTTTTTTAAATTGAAAAACAATACACGACAATAAATGTAAAATAACATACATAAAATAAATTAAACTGAGCTATTTGTCAGGAATGAAAGTAAGATTAATGTTTTTCTTGATGAAGTCAAACTTATCTTCAGGCAGTGGTTTAGTGAAAATGTCAGCCCATTGATGGTTAGTGTCTACAAACTAGATGTTGAGTGTTCCTTTTTGAACATAATCTTTGATGAATTGGTGTTTGATTTCTATGTGCTTGGCTCTAGAATGAAGGATAGGGTTTTTGGTTAGGTTGATGGCTGAAGTGTTGTCATAGTACAAAGGGATGTTGGTTTCCATGATTTTGTAGTCTTCCAACTGATGTTTCATCCAAATGATTGAGAGCTGCATCCAGCTGCTGAAATGTATTCAGCTTCTGTTGTTGACATGGCAATGGTGCTTTGTCTCTTGCTTGACCATGATATTAAATTGTCTCCTAAGAATGTGCAGTTTCCACTTGTACTCTTTCTTTCGAGTTTATCTCCAGCATAATCAGAGTCATAGTATCCACTCAGTTTGTATGTAGGAGTTTTCTTGTAGAACAAGGTGAGGTTGGTAGTGCCTTTTAGGTATCTAAGGATTCTCTTCACGGCAGTTAAATGGGATTCCTTAGGGTCAGACTGAAATCTAGCACATATGTATACATTGTACATAATATCAGTTCTTGAAGTAGTGAGATAGAGTAGAGATCCTATCATACCTCTGTAGGATTTTTGATCAACTTTTTGGCCTGAGTCATTTTTTCAAGTGAGCAGGTAGGGTGCTTTGGGGTAGCCATAGGTTTGCAGTCACTCATCTTAAACTTCTTGAGAAGTTCTTTTGTATATTTTGATTGATGAATGTATATACCTTTTTGACTTTGTTGAATTTGAATTTCTAGGAAGATTTTAAGTTCTCCCATCATGCTCATTTGAAATTCTTGCTGCATCAATTTAGAAAATTCTTGGAATAGAGTGCCATTAGTAGATCCAAAGATAATATCATCAACATAAACTTGAATAATTAGAATATCATCTTTTATTTATTTTCCAAAGAGAGTATTGTCTACTTGTCCTCTTTCAAAGTCATTTTTAAGTAAGAAGTTACTAAGTTTATCATATCATGCCCTAGGTGCTTGTTTTAAACCATACAAAGATTTTTTAAGTTTAAAAACATTGTTTGGAAATTCAAAACTTTCAAGACCTGGGGGTTGTTTAACATAGACTTCTTCACTTATATAACCATTTAAAAATGTGGTTTTAACATCCATTTGAAATAATGACATGTTATTATTAGCAACAAAGGAAAGTAGGATACGTATAGCTTCTAACCTGGCCAATGGAGCAAAAGTCTTAGTGTAGTCAATTCCTTTTGCTGACTGTAGCCTTGTGGAACAAGTCATGCCTAGTTTCTGACAACTTCTCTTTTTTCATTTAGCTTGTTTCTGAAAACCCACTTGGTTCCAATAATGTTCTTTTCTGGTCTTGGAACTAGATCCCAAACATCATTCGTTTAACTCTTATTGCATTGCTAGGATCCATCTATATCTTCCTTCTAACTTATCTTCAGATTTGTCGTATGCTTGCTGGTAGCTTTTTCTTTTTTAAGTTCTTTTTCCTGCATCAGCTTCTTGTTCTGGTAGATCTGCATCAGCTTCTGGTTTTAGTAAACATGCATTAGCTTCCTCTAGTTCTGGTAAACCTGCATCGGTTTCCTCTCGTTCTGGTTAACCTGCATCAGCTTCCTCTTGCTTTGACTTTTCAGGTCAAAATCAAGATGTAACCTCTATGTCAACAGTTTCAGTTTTACTCTGAAAATCCTCTAGTTTCTAATTTTCAGATTCTGAATTTGTATGTTTTGTGATTAGATGGTTTGGATGACAGGCTTTGAATTCCCTCTTTGGTTTGTAGTCTTGATGAATTTTACTGGAGTGTTTGAAGAACTCTCCTGATTTTGATTCTTCTCTTTCAACTGATATATCAGGTTCCTCTGATAATTCTGGAACTAATGATAATTTTGTTTCTTCTTGTAGTTCCAGTTTTGATGATATGTATGATTTCTTGTCTGTTCTAATTTGTGTGATATGTGTGATTTCTTTGATATTTCCTATTCCTCCTACGATTCTGGTTCTGTTTGGTAGATGTTGGAACATAGACCTTTTTCCCTTCATATGTAGCCAACATCCATTGACCAGGCACCATGACTGGTGTTTCACTTTGGTTGCTCAGAACATTTGCAGCATTAACAATTTTATCTTTTGGTACCCAAATATGGTTGGGTCCAAGTTTGTTAGTCTTGAAAGGTTTCTGGTCTCTCCTTGATTTTATCATGGGACAAGACAATTTTGAGTGACCTTTCTTGGCACAAACAGCACATAAAACATCAGAGGAAATAGGTTTAGTTACAGTTACAGTTTCATCAAATCCTATGCCTCTTTTACCATTGTTACTAACTCCATAGATCATAGAAGCATATTTGCTTCTTTCCATACCATTAACAATAAAATCTTGTAAAACTTGTTCATGGATATCAGAATTACATACAATATTTTTACTTGATGTTGAACAAAGATTACTTTTTAGAGTTAGGTTTTCAGACTTAAGCTCAGCAATATTAGATTTAAGAGTTGCATTTTCTGTTTTACATTATGCATTTAATTCTTTAAAACATCGATTTCTTTAATTAGAAATGAATTTTCTTTCCTAAGTCTTTTCAGATTTAAAGTCACTTTGTTATTGATATTTAAAATATCATTCATTGCAGTAATTAAATCAAATCGGGTAAGTTTAGAAAATATCTCTTTTTAATCTTCTGATGATTCACTTTCAGAATCAGATTCTGTATCGGATCCAGAGGCAGTGTTTGTGTGAGCCATCAGAGCAAGTTTTGTTTCTGATTCACTTCTAGAATCAGAGTTTGGGTTGGATCCTAAGGCAGTGTTGATGTAAGTCATCAGAGCCAGTTCTTCTTCTTCATCTTTTGATTCTTTTCCAAAGTCATCATCTGGGTCGAATCCAGAGGCAGAATGAGTGTGAGCCACTTCTGCTTCTTTTCTTCCAAAGTTAGAATCTGTGTCGTATTCAGAGGCAGAATGATTATGAGCCATCAGAGCCAATTCTACTTCTTCTGATTCACTTTCAGAGTTGGATCTAGAGGCAGAATTGATGTGGGCCACAATTGCTAATTCAACTTCTTCATCATCAGAAGATTCATCAGAATCATCCTATGTTGCCAACAGATTTTTCTTCTTGGGTCTGGAGTCTTTCTTCTGGTGTTTTCCTTTCTCCAGACTTGTGCATTCTGATTTCATGTGCCCAGGTTCATTGCATCCATAGCAGATGATGCTCCTCTTGTCTTGTTCATCCTTTCCTCAATTGGATTGCTTGGAACTCCTCTAGGGAAACTTCTTCCTTCTTCCTTGCCACATTTTCAGAATATTTTTGGTTATGAAGGCAATGTCTTCTGCTTCTGATTTCTGATTATAGTCCTCAGAATCACTATCATCTGATTCTGTTTCTATTTCTACTTCTGCTTTTAGAACTTTCTTCTGTTTGGACTTTAAGGCTAGGGTTTTATTCTTCTTCTTGGGTTCGTCTTCTTCAAGCTCTATTTCATGTGACTTGAGGGAGCTGATCAATTCTTCCAACTTCAGAGTGTTCAAGTCCTTTGCTTCCTGAATGAAAGTGACCTTTGGTCTCCACTTCATTGGCAGACTTCTAAGGATTTTCTTCACGTGGTCAGCAGTGGTATAGCTCTTCTTGAGTACTCATAATCCTGACACCAGAGTCTGAAATCTGGAAAATGTTGCTTCAATGTCTTCATCTTCTTCCATCTTGAACAACTCGTACTTCTTGACTAGAATGTTGGCATTTGCTACTTGAACTTGCTTGCTACATTTGTAAGTCAGAACCAGACTATCATAGATGCTTTTTGCTGTTTTCTTGTTAGTGCACTTGTCAAACTCCTTGAATGTGATTGCATTGATCATGAATGTTCTGGATTTGTGATGTAACTTAAACATTTTCTTCTGGTCAGCATCAAAATCTTTCCTCAAAATTTTAACACCATTAGCATCTCTTGGAGCAGTATAGCCATCTTCCACCATTTCCCAAAGTTCGGGATCTTGTGAGAAAAAGAAACTCTTAAGCATATCCTTCCAGTACTCGAACCGTTCCCCATCAAACATAGGTGGTCTGTTGATGTTTCCTCCAATAGCTTCTTCATTGATTCCAGACATGTTGAACTCGTGGATCTTTCCCCAAACACTGTAAAGTGCCCAGTCTTGAAACCGAGCTCTGATGCCAATTGAAGGTGCAAACACGAGAATGGGGGTTGAATTGTGTTTGCCAAACTTTGAATCTTTTTACTGTTTTGTTGAATGTTGATGTGATTTACTTGATTAATAAATAATCAGACTTAGTAGCGGAAAATAACAACATAAGAAGGAATCTACACATCTGTCGGGTTTGATTACAAGGATTTGGAGCTTTACAAAGATGCTTCTGGAAATCTGATTGCTGCACTGAATTTCTCTCTCGAAAACACTTAGAAAAAATTTTCTTTTGCATTCAAGTGATTCTCTCTTTTGAACTCTCTGATTGTGTTGAATATGAAGCTTGAGTTCTGGTGTTTTTCGATGCTTGATGCTGCTGCCTGAAGCCTCCTTTTATAGCTGTAGATAGGGCTTTGTCCAAGCTAAAATTCGAAATAGATCTTGCTCATATTTCCTTTGAAAATACTATTGACCAATCCTATTTCACTTAAATAAAAATCGTATCTTTTTAGCTTCAGATTGCATTTGATAATTCTGTTGACCAATCTTGTTTCTTTTATTTTCAAACCATATCATTTAGGCTTCAGATTGCGTTTGTATTTCTTCAAGTCCTCAATGAACTTTTGAATCCCCTTAATACTTTGATCAAATTTCTATCAAAATTTAATTAAGTCTTCTTCGAATTTTAATCAAGTCTTCACTGATTTTCATCATGATTAAAATCTTGACTGTATGATCCTCTGATCTAGGCCAACTCTGGACCATATAATCTGATATGTATCAATTCTGTGATCCTCTAATCTCGGCCAATTCTGGACTATGTGATCTGATCTGTACCATTTTGTGATCCTCTAATCTCAGCCAACACTGGACCGTATGATCTGATTTGTACCATTTTGTGATCTTCTGATCTCGGCCAATACTGGACCATGCTACTTTAATCTGAACATTGATCCTTTGATATTGATCTTTTAATCTTTACATTTATCCTCTGATATTGACCTTTTAATCTGGACATTTATCCTCTGTTTTGGACCAAGTCTGGACTGAGTCTGGATTGAATCTGAATTAAATCAGGACTTAGTCTTATGTTCTGGACACTTATATCTTCTGATTTGGACAAAGTCTGGATCAAGTTTTATGTTCTTGACCATGCTATCTTCTGGTATGGACCAAGTCATTTGTTTTGGACCAGTTATCTTCTGCTCTGGACCAAGTCAGGATTAAATCAGGATTATGTCTAGACTGGGTTTTATTCACGACCATGCTATCTTCTGGTAAGGACTAAGTCTGAACCAAGTCTGACTTATGTTTCCTTCTGGTCTGGAACAAGTCTCCCTCTAACAGGCTTCCTTCTGGTCTGGACCAAGTCTCCTTCTGGACTATGCTTCCTTCTGATATGGGCCAAGAAAGATATCCTCTGATGATGTTATTTGTCCTTTGATGTTTGCCTTTGATGACATCCTCTTGTACCCTCTGGATGTTTCCTCTGGCCGAACCTTCTAGTGACATTTCTATCCTCTAGTTGCTTCCTTTGAATGAATCTTCTGGTGGTGTAATCCTCTTATTTTGAACAGCTTCTGATTTGTTCTTCTTAGTCAAAATACTATTTACATGAAATACTTTTGTTAACATCAAAAATTTGATTGATCAAACCAACTTGGTTCCAACAAAGCCCATATCTCAACTATAAATAGAGGATTCAAGCAGTAGAATAAATCATCGAAAAACACAAGAACTCGAGCTTAAAGTTCAAAGTCATTCCAGAGTTTAAAAGAGAGAAACACTTCTGTGAAAGATAAATATTGTCTAAGTGTTTTTTCGAGTGTGAGAGTCATTGTAATAATCAGCTTTCTAGAAGCAACTACTCAGAGTTCCAAACCCTTTTATTAAACCCAATAGTGGTGTAAGCTTCTTCTTAAATCTTGGGTTATCAGATTGGTAGGAGAAGACTTGGCTTACAAGGTCTAGGTGGTGTAATTTCCTTCTTCAATCTGGGGTTGTCAGATTGGTAGGAGAAGACTTGGCTTGTAGGGTCAAGGTGGTGTAAGTTCCTTCTTCAATCTGGGGTTGTCAGATTGGTACGAGAAGACATGGCTTGTAGGGTAAAGGTGTTGTTGTTCCTCAAAAGTCTAAGGCTGTCAGGCTATTTGGGAAGATTGGTTTGGAGGGTCAAGTACTGTGTAATTCAAAGTGTTTGAAGTAGTGGATTAAAGGCTTATGAATGAAGGGACTGGATGTAGCCAAGTTAATGGTGACCAGGATAAATCTTTGTGTTCAAATACTTATGCTGTTATTATTCGCTGCTGCTGAGTCTGATTGTTTCTACTCCAACTAATTTATATCAACTTTCAACAAATCAGCAAAAAGAATTCAACTTTTGCAAACACAGTGTTTGAGAAAAGATCCAAGGAGTCATTATGTCTAGGTTCAGTGAAGAAGCTGTCGGAGGAAACATCAACAAACCACCTCTATTTGATGGAAAACATTTTGAGTATTGGAAAGACAGGCTGAGAAGTTTCTTTATTTCACAAGATCCTAAACTTTGGGACATGATGGAAGATGGTTATATTGCTCCAGAGGATACTGATGGTATTGAAATTCCAAGAAAGGATATGAATGCTGATCAGAAGATGTACAAGATGCATCATAAATCCAGAACATTCATGATAAATGCAATCACCTTCAAGGAATTTGACAAGTGCACCAACAAAGCGACAGCAAAGACTATTTATGATAGTCTGACTCTGACCTATGAAGGAAGCAAGCAAGTTCAAGAAGCAAAGGCCAACATCCTAGTCAAAAAGTATGAGTTGTTCAAGATGGAAGAAGATGAAGACATTGAATCAATGTTTTCCAGATTCCAGACTTTGGTCTCAGGATTAAAGGTACTTGAGAAGAGTTATACTAATGTTGATCATGTGCAGAAAATCCTTATAAGCCTGCTAACCAAGTGGAGACCAAAGATCACTGCCATTCAGGAAGCAAAGGATCTTAATACTCTAAAGCTGGAAGAATTAATCACCTCCCTCAAATCACATGAAATTGAGCTTGAAGAAGATGAGCCCAAGAAGAAGAACAAAACCCTAGCCTTGAAATCCAAGCAGAAGAAGGTTCTAATAGAAACAGTAGAATTAGAAGATAGTGATTCAAATTATCAGAATCTGAAACTAAAGGAAGATGAGATTGCTTTCATAACCAGAAAGGTTCCAAAGATGTGGCACAACAGAAACAAGAAATTTCCGCAAAGATATTCCAAGTAGTCCAACAGAGGAAAGGATGAATATGACAAGAAAAGTATCATCTGCTATGGATGCAATGAACTTGGACATATCAATTCAAAATGTACAAACATGGAGAAAGGGAAACACCAAAAGAAAGATTCTGAACCCAAGAAGAAGAATTTGATGGCTACATGGGATGATTCTAATGAATCATCTGATGATGATGAAGAAGAATTGGCTATGATGGCTCACACCAACTCTGCCTATGGATCCAACACAGATTTTGACTGTGGAAGTGAGTTAGAAGATGAAGAACAAGAGGTATTTTCTGAATTCACCCGATCTGATTAAATTACTGCAATGAATGATATTTTAAATGTTAATAACAAATTTTCTTTAAAACTGAAAACACTTAGGAAAGAAAATAAAATTATAACCAAAGAAATTAATGTTTTAAAAAATCAAAGTGCAGAATGTAAAATAGAAAATGCAGCTCTTAAAACTAATATTGCTGAACTTAAGGCTGAAAATCTAACTCTAAAAAGTAATCGTTGTTCAACATTAAGTGAAAATACTACATGTAATTCTGATATGCATGAACAAGTATTTCAAGACTTTATTGCTAATGGTATGGAAAGAAGCAAATATGCTTCTATGATTTATAGAGTTATTAACAATGGTAAAAGAGGTATAGGATTTGAAGAATCTGTAACTGAAACTAAACCTATTTCCTCTTATGTTTTGTGTACTATTTTTACTAATAAAGGTTACTCCAAGTTGTCTTGTCCCATGATAAATATAAGGAAAGACAAGAAACCTTTCAAGACTAATAAATCAGGACCCAATCAGATTTGGGTACCTAAAAACAAAATTATCTTTGTTGCAGATGTCCTCAGCAATCAAGTTATAACACCAATCATGGTACCTAGATAGTAGATGCTCGTGACATATGACAGGAAAAAAGTCTATGTTCCAAGAACAAACCTTGAGCAAAGGAGGCAGAGTGACTTTTGGAGGAAAGCAAAAAGGCCAGATCATTGGTCAAGGCACAGTTGGTAATGGTACTTCCCCTTCTATTAAAGATGTCTTGTTAGTTAAAGGTCTTAAGCATAACTTATTAAGTATTAGTCAGTTAAGTGATAATAATTATGATATTATATTCAATCAAAAAACATGCAAGGCAATCAATCAAAAGGATGGATCTGTACTCGTACATATAGATCTATTTGGGCCACTGAAAACAGCATCTCTAAGTGGAAAGAAATATGGTTTTGTTAAAGTAGATGATTACACTAGGTGGACATGGGTAAAATTCTTAAGAAGTAAGGATGAAGCCACAAAGTGTTTATCACATTTTGCAAACAAATCATGGATGAAAAAGGTCTTAATGTTATAACAATTAGAAGTGATTATGGAGGAGAATTTGAGAACAAATTCTTTGAAAGTTTTTGTGATGAGAATGGAATCTCTCACAACTTTTCCTCTCCTAGAACACCCCAACAAAATGGAGTTGTAGAAAGAAAGAATATATCACTCCAAGAAATGGCCAGAACCATGCTAAATGATATGAATGTTGCAAAACACTTTTGGGCTGAAGCAATTAATATTGCATGTTACATTCAAAATAGAGTCTATATCATATCCATATTGAATAAAACACCATATGATTGTGAAAGGTAAAAAGCCTAACTTCTCTTTTTTTAAACAATTTGGTTGTACTTGTTATTTGTTAAACACCAAAGATAACCTTCGAAAATTTGGTTCTCGATCTCAAAAGTGTACCTTCATTGGCTACTCTGAAAGATCAAAGGCTTATAGAGTGTTTAATAAGGAAACTAATATTGTGGAAAAATCCATACATGTTAAATTTGATGACAAACAGTTTGACCATGAAAAGTCAAAGCAAGATGTTGATAGTGCAGGTTTACCAGAACCAAAGGAAGCTGATGTAGACAAACCAAAAGAACTTGAAAAAGTAGAGGATGAAAGCAAATCAGAAGAACACAAAAAATCTTCAAAGGATGAATCTGAAGATAAGTCAGAAGAAAGATGTGGATGGAAGTACAAGTCATCTCATCCTGAAACTCTAATCATTGGAAGTGCAAGTGATCCTTTAAGAGTTAGTTGAATTTTAAAGGAATGATGTTTGGGATCTAGTACCAAGACTAGAAAAGAACATTATTGGAACCAAGTGGGTTTTTAGAAACAAGCTAAATGAAAAATGTGACGTGGTCAAAAACAAGGCAAGACTTGTTGCACAAGGCTACAGTCGGCAAGAAGGCATTGACTACACTGAGACATTTGCTCCAGTGGCCAGGTTAGAAGCTATTCGTATCCTACTTTCCTTTGCTGCAAATAATAACATTACATTATATCAAATGGATGTTAAAAGCCCTTTTCTAAATGGTTATATAGGTGAAGAAGTCTATGTTAAACAACTCCCAGGTTTTGAAAGTTCTGAATTTCCAAATCATGTTTTTAAACTTAAAAAATCTTTGTATGTTTTAAAACAAGCACCTAGGGCATCATATGATAGACTTAATAACTTCTTGCTTAAAAATAACTTTGAAAGAGGACAAATAGACAATACACTTTTTAGAAAATCAATAGAAGATGATATTCTTATTATTCAAGTTTATGTTGATTATATTATTTTTGGATCTACTAATGGCACTCTTTGCCAAGAATTTTCTCAATTAATGCAGCAAGAATTTCAAATGAGTATGATGGGAGAACTTAAGTTCTTCTTATGGATACAAATGCAGCAAAGTCAAAAAGGAATATACAGTCATCAAACGAAATATACAAAAGAGCTTCTCGAGAAGTTTAAGATGAGTGATTGCAAACCTATGGCTACACCAATGCACCTTACTTGCTCACTTGAAAACTGATAGAGGAATGATAGGATTTCTACTTTACCTTACTGCTTCTAGACCTAACATCATGTTTAGTGTATGTGCAAGATTTCAATATGACCTAGGGAATCACATTTAACTGTTGTTAAGAGAATCCGTAGATACCTAAAAGGTACTACCAACCTTACCTTGTTCTACAAGAAAACTCCTCATTACAAACTTAGTGGATACTGTGACTCATACTATGCTGGAGACATACTTGAGAGAAAGAGCACAAGTGGAAACTGCACATTTTTAAGTGAAAACTTAATATCCTAGTCAAGTAAGAGACAAAGCACAATTGCCATGACAATAGCAGAGGCTGAATAAATTTTAGCAGCCGGATGCAGTTCTTAACTCATTTGGATGAAACATCGGCTGGAAGACTACAAAATCATGGAAACCAACATTCCCATCTATTGTGACAACACTTCTGCAATCAATCTAACCAAAAACCCTATACTTCATTCTAGAGCCAAACACATAGAGATCAAACTAAAGGTGCAAACACGAGAAGGGGGTTGAATTATGTTTGCCAAACTTTGAATCTTTTTTTTTGCTGTTTTGTTGAATTTTGATGTGATTTACTTGATTAATAGATAATCAGACTTAGCAGCGAAAAATAACAGCATAAGAACACAACAATTTATCCTCGTTCACCATTAACTTGGCTACATCCAGTCCATTAATCCTGAAGGCTTTAATCCACTAATTTAAAACCTTTGAATTACAACACCTGACCCTCCAAGTCAGTCTTCCCAAATAGCCTGACAACCCCAGACTTTTGAGGAACGAAAACAACACCTTGACTCTACAAGTCAAGTCTTCTCCTACCAATCTGACAACCCCAAATTGAAGAAGGAATCTGCACCACTATCGGATTAGATTACAAGGTTTGGAACTCTGCAATTTGCTTCTAGAAAGCTGATTGCTGCACTGATTCTTGCACACTTTTGTTGCTTCTGGAAAACTGATTGTTGCACTAAATTTCTCTCTCGAAAACCTTAGAAAATATTGCTTTTGCACTCATGTGATTCTCTCTTTTGAACTCATGGATTGTGTTGAATAAGAAGTTTGAGTTCTTATGTTTTTCGATACCTGATGCTGTTGCCTGAAGCCTCCTTTTATAGCTGCAAATAAGGCTTTATCCAAGCTAAAATTCGAAATAAATCGTGCTTAGATTGAAGGTGCAAACACGAGAAGGGGGTTGAATTGTGTTTGACTAACTTGAATAATTTTTCGGTTTTTGCAGTTTTAAAACAAAACTTGATGTATGAATAAAATAGAGTTAGCAGCGGATATAAAGTAAAAATAAAAACATAGAATTTTATATTGGTTCACCGTTAACGAGGCTACATCTAGTCCCTTCACCTTGAAGGATTTCACTAATTCAAACCTTGAATTACAACAGTTCCACTGACCCTCCAAGTCAGTCTTCTCAAGCAGTCTAACAATCCTAGACTCTTGAGGAATACAGCACCTTGACTTCCTAAGTCAAGTCTTCTCCTACCAATCTGACAACCCCAGATTGTAGAAGGAATTACAATGCCTTGAACCTAATTGCCAAGTAATCTGCTACCCCTTCTGACTCCCTCAGATTGTAGACTCTACTTCAACATCTTCGATCTAACACAAGGGAAACAAAATAACACGAGTGCTTGCTTCTAGAAAGCTGGAACTCACAATTAACCTCACTGAAAACTTGAGTGTTTGCTTTTGGAAGTGTATGACTCTTTTGTGATTTTCGATGCTAAGTCTTCTACCTTGAGCCTCCTTTTATAGATGTGAATTAGGGTCTCTTCCAAGCTTAATTTCAAGCTGTATCTTGCTGGATTCTCTTGCAAAAATACTCTGACCAATCCGGTTTCATATAAATAAAAAAACATATCTTTTTAACTCCAGATTTGTTTTCATAAATAACTTGGGCCAATCCTGTCTTTAATTAATTCTGAAACAAATCTTTCTTCCCGCCAATAGCTTCTGAACTCCCATACGACTTCACTTTATTTTTGTAACAAATCCTTTTACTACTTTGATCAAATTTAATTAAATCTCCACCGTTAATCATCATGATTAAATCTGGACCGTTTGATCTTCTGCTCTCATCCACATCTGGACCATACTAAGTGATCTACTGTTATCCTCTGATTTCGGCCAACCCTGGACCACACTTTCTGATCTTCTGATCTCGGCCAACACTGGGCCATGGTCTAATCTGTTGTGATCCTCTGATCTCAACCAATGCTGGATCACACATTCTGACCTTCTGATTTCGGCCAACACAAGGCCATGGTATGATCTTCTGATCTCGGCCAACACTGGGCCATATACTTAAATCTGGACCATTGATCTGAACCTTTTCCCTCTGATCTAGACCAATTCTGAATTGGGTCTGGATTGAACTAAAATTAAATCTGGACAAATAATATTTCAGTCTGGACATTTTACCTTCTGATTTGGATCAGGTCTGGATCAAATTTGGACATCATTTCTTTTGGTCTGGACATAGTTTCATACCCTGAACCATGCTATCTTCTGGTCTAGGTCAAATCAGGATTAAATCTCTTGTTCTAGACCCATTAATTTATCCTCTGATTCAGTCTGGATCAAGTCTGGGCTGTTTATCATTTCACTTTCAGGCCATCTTCTGGTCAGAATAACTTCTGAACTAAGTCTGACTTATGATTCCTTCTGGTCAAGATCTAGTCTCCCTCTAGCAGGCTTCCTTCTGGTCTGGTCTAGGTCTCCTTCTGACTTTGCTTCCTTCTGATCTGGTCCAGCAAAGATATCATCTGGTAATTCCAAGATGCATCCTCTGGTACCTTCTGGATGCATTATCTGATGTCTTCATCATCTACCTCTGGAAACTTCATCTTCTGGTGACATTTAATGTAATAATTCAAGGTACAAAATAAGATTACATGGAGTGCTTTTGTAAACATCAAAATCCTAATTACATAGAACCAACTTGGTTCCAACACAGATTTCCTTCAAAAATTCTGTTGGCCAATCTTGTTTTTTTAAATTAAGACCGTATCTTTTTAGCTTCAGATAGCACTTGAAAATTCTGTTGACCAATCTTGTTTGTTTTAATTTCAAACTATATCTTTTTAAGCTTCAGATTGCATTCGAATTTCTTCAAGTCTTCTGTGATTTTTTGAATCAAATCCCCTTAATACTTTGATCAAATTTCTATCAAAATTTAATCAAGTCTTTTTCGAATTTTAATCAAGTCTTCACTGATTTGCATCATGACTTAAATTCTGGACCGTATGATCCTCTGATCTCGGCCAACTCTGGACCATGTGATCTTATCTATACCATTATGTGATCCTCTGATCTCAGCCAATTCTAGACCATGTGATCTGATTTGTACCATTATGTCATCGAGACCATTGATCTTCTAATCTGGACCATTGATATTTTAATCTGAACCATTGATCTTTTCATCTGGACCATTTATCTTCTAGTCTGGACCATTGATCTTTTAATCTGGACATTTATCCTCTGATATGGACCAACTCTGGACTAAATCTGGATTAAATCTGGACTAAGTCTTATGTTCTTGAAAATTATATCTTCTGATCTGGACCAAGTTTTATGTTCTGAACCATGCTATCTTCTGGTCTAGATTAAGTCTGGACCAAGTCTGGATTAAGTCTGAACCAAGTATGGACTGAGTCTGATGTTCACGACCATGCTATCTTCTAGTCAAGACTAAGTTTGGACCAAGTCTGACTTATGTTTCTCCCTCTGGATTAAGTCTGGACCAAGTATGGACTTATGATTAGGTCTGGAACAAATCTCCCTCTGACAGGCTTCCTTCTAGTTTGGACCAAATCTTCTTCTGGACTCTGCTTCCTTCTTATCTGGGCCAAGAAAGATATTCTCTGATAATGTTATTTATTTTTCCCTTCGATGATATCCTCTTGTATCCTCTGGAGGTATCTTCTGGTACCCTCTGGTGACGTCCTCTGGTATCCTTTGGTGACATCCTCTGGTATCCTCTGGATGTTTCCTCTGGTATCCTCTAGATGTATCCTCTGGCCAAAACTTCTGGTGGCATTTTAATCTTCTGGTAACGTCATCCTCTGATTTTTCACAGCCTCTGAGTTTTCATTCTAAGTCAAAATACGATTTTCATAAAATACATTTATTAACATCAAAACATTAATTGCAAGAACCAACTTGGTTCCAACACAAACATCACTTCATTAGAGACTTTGTTCAAAAAGAGGTACTCAACATTCAGTTTGTAGACACTGACCACGAATGGGCTAACATGTTCGCCAAACCACTACCTGAAGATAGGTTTGACTTCATCAAGAAAAACCTAAACCTTACCTTCATCTCTGATTGACAGCTTAGTTAGTTTTTATTTTATTTTGTTGTAATTTGTTATGTTCATGTTATGAAAAAAAAAAGATTTCTTTCATTCCTTTTTGTCCGGTGACAAAAGGGGGAGAAAGTTATTTGATAAAGAGAATATAAATTGGGGCTTACACTTAGGGGGAGAAAGATATAAAGTGGAGCTTAGTCTTAGGGGGAGTCAAAGAAATAATAAGAAAAATTGTTAACAAAAATACAAGTTTTGTCATCATCAAAAAGGGAGAGATTGTTAGAACCAAGTTGGTTCTTACACTCAAAGTTTTGATGTTAACAAAAGTATTTTATGAGAATAATATATTTGACTTCGAAGAAGAATGCAAAAATCAAAGGATGACGTCACCAGAGGATACCGCCAGAGGATGTCACCAAAGGATACCTCCAGAAGATGTCACCAGAGGATATCACTAGAGGATACCTCCAGAAGATGTCACCAGAGTATATCAGAGGATATCACCAGAAGCTAAAATCTCAAGATATGATCATAAGCAAAAATCAGAGGATATCATCATAAGCAAAAATTAGAAGATATCATCAGAGGCCAAAATCAGAAGATATCATCATAAGCAAAAATTAGAGGATATCATGAGAAGAAAAAATCAGAGGACATCATCAGAAGCAACAATTAGAGGATATTATCAATGGAAAAAATCAATGGATATCATTAGAGGCAAAAAAAAGAGGATATCATCAGAGGCAAAAATCAGAGGATGTCATCAGAGGCAAGAATCAGAGGACACCATCAGAGTATACCATCAGAAGTAAACAACAGAAGAAGATATCGTCCAGATCAGAAAAAGACATGGTCCAAATTCGATGAAGACCTGATTCAGATTCATAGAAGACTTGATTTAGATTCGTAGAAGATTTGATTCAAAATTCGAAGAAGACTTGACGGAAATTTGAAGGAGATCTGATCGAAGTCTGAAGAAGATTTAATTTCAATTTGAAGAAGATTTGGTTCAAAATTAAAAGAACTAGAATCGGGTTGAAGAACTTTTAAAAGGAATCTGAGCAAGATACAATTCAAAATTAAGCTTGGATCAAGTAGACGCCCATATCTCAACTATAAATAGAGGCTTCAAGCAGTAGAAGAAATCATCGAAAGACACAAGAACTCAAGCTTAAATTTAAAAGTCGTCCGAGAGTTCAAAAGAGAGAAACACTTGTGTGAAAGAGAAATATTGTCTAAGTGTTTTTTCGAGTGTGAGATTCATTGTAATAATCAGCTTTCCAGAAGCAACTACTCAAAGCTCCAAACCCATATATTAAACCTGATAGTGGTGTAAGTTCCTTCTTCACTCTAGGGTTATCAGATTGGTAAGAGAATACTTGGCTTGTAGGGTCAAGGTGGTGTAAGTTCCTTCTTCAATCTAGGGTTGTCAGATTGGTAGGAGAAGACTTGGCTTATAGGGTCAAGGTGTTGTTCCTTAAAAGTCTAGGGCTGTCAGGCTATTTTGGAAGACTGGCTTGGAGGGTCAGGTGTTGTGTAATTCAAAATGTTTGAATTAGTGGATTAAAACCTTCTAAATGAAGGCATTGGATGTAGCCAAGTTAATGGTGAACCAGAATAAATCCTTGTGTTCAAATACTTATGCTATTATTATTTGTTGTTGCTGAGTCTGATTGTTTCTGTTGGAACCAAGTTGGTTCTAAGTACTTAAGATTTTGATGTTTACAAAAGCACTCCATGTAATCTTATTTTGAACCTTGAATTATTACATTTAAATGAAGTTTCCAGAGGCAGAAGATGAAGACACCAGAAAATGTACCCAGAAGGTACCAGAGGATGCATCCTGGAATTACCAGAGGATATCTTTGCTAGCCCAGATCAGAAGGAAGCAAAGTCAAAATGAGACCTGGACCAGACCAGAAGGAAGCCTTCTAGAGGGAGACTTGATCCAGACCAAAAAGAATCCTAAGTCAAACTTAGTCCAGAAGTTATTCTGACCAGAAGATGGCCTAGTAGTGAAATGATAAAACAACCTAGACTTGATCCAGACTTAATCAGAGGATAAATTAACGGGTCCAGAACAAGAGATTCAATCCCGATTTGACCCAGACCAGAAGATAGCATGGTTCAAGGTATGAAACTAAGTCCAGACCAGAAGAAATGATGTCCAGAATTGTTCCAGACCTGATCCAAAACAGAAGGTAAAATGTCCAAACTGAAATATTATTTGTCCAGAGTTAATTTCAGTTCAATCCAGACCAAGTCCAGAATTGGTCCAGATCAGAGGGAAGATATTCAGATCAATAGTTCAGATTTAAGTACTTGGCCCAGTGTTGGCCTAGATCAGAAGATTAGACCATGGCCTAGTGTTGGCCGAAATCAGAAGGTCAGAATGTGTGGTCCAGCATTGGCCGAGATTAGAGGATCACAGCAGATCAGTTTGCTAGACCAGGTTGGCCGAGATCAGAAGATTAGAAAGTGTGGTACAGGGTTAGCCGACATCAGAGGATCACAGCAGATCAATTAGTATGGTCCAGATGTGGACTAGCGCAGAAGATCAAACGGTCCAGATTTAATCATGAGGATTAACGGTGGAGATTTAATTTATTTTGATCAAAGTATTAAAAGGATTTGTTACAAAAATAAAGTGAAGTCGTATGGGAGTTCATAAGCTGTTCGCGGGAAAAAACTAAAGACATGATTGGCCAGTTATTTTTGAAAGCAAATCTAAAGCTTAAAAAGATATGTTTTTTAATTAAGTGAAGCTCGATTGTTCAAGATATTTTTGCAAGAGAATCCAGCAAGATACAACTCGAAATTAAGCTTGGAAGAGTCATAAGAGTCATACACTTATAAAAGGAGGCTCAAGGCAGAATACTTAGCATCAAAAATCACAAAAGAGTCATACACTTCCAAAGCAAACACTCAAGTTTTCAGTGAGGTTAATTGTGAGTTCCAGCTTTCCAGAAGCAAGCACTCATGTTATTTTCTTTCCCTTGTGTTAGATCTAAGTTGTTACTTGGCAGAAGGGGTAGCAGATTACTTGGCAATTAGATTCAAGGCGTTGTAGTTCCTTCTACAATCTGGGGTTGTCAGATTGGTAGGAGAGGACTTGACTTAGGAAGTCAAGGTGCTGTATTCCTCAAGAGTTTAGGATTGTTAGACTGTTTGAGAAGACTAACATGGAGGGTCAGTGGAACTGTTGTAATTCAAGGTTTTGAATTAGTGAAATCCTTCAACGTGAAGGGACTGGACAAAGCCTCCTTAATGGTGAACCAGTATAAAATTCTGTGTTTTTATTTTTACTTTATATCCTCTGCTAACTCTGTGTTATTCATACATCATGTTTTGTTTTAAAACTGCAAAAACAGAAAAAGTATTCAAGTTAGAGCTCGGTTTGCACTTTCTCGTGTTTGCACTTTCAATTGGCATCAGAGCTCGGTCTCAAGGCTGAGCACTTAATAGTGTTTGAGGAAAGGTCCAAGGGGTTCAACATGGCAGAATCCATAGATGATTTGGGAGGCAACATCAACAGACCTCCACTATTTCATGGGGAAAGATATGAGTATTGGAAGGACAAAATTAGAAGTTTCTTCATATCTCAAGATCCTAAATTATGGAAGATGGTTGTCAAAGGATACACTGCACCTACTGTTCCAAATGATCCAACTAAAGAATTGGACATGGATGATATGAAACCAGACCAGAGCAAATTATACAAACATCATCACAAGTCCAGAAACATCATGATCAGTGCCATCACATTCAAGGAATTTGACAGATGCCCAGATAAAGAAACAGCAAAAAGCATATTCGACAGTCTGGTTCTGACCTATGAAGGAAGCCAGCAGGTTCAAGAAGGAAGGGCTAACATACTGGTCAAACAGTATGAGATGTTCAAGATGGAAAATGATGAAAACATTGATGGAATATTCTGCAGATTCCAGACTCTGATATCTGGACTGAAGGTCTTGAAGAAAAGCTACACAATAGCAGATCATGTCAAAAAGATTCTAAGAGGCTTACCAACCAAGTAGAGACCAATGGTTACTGTAGTTCAACAAGCCAAAGATCTGAACCACTTAAAACATGAAGATCTGATCAGCTCACTCAGGTCTCATGAAATAGAACTAGAAGCAAATGAACCAAAGAAGAAGAAGAATTTGGCCTTGAAGTCAAAACAGAAGAAAGCTGCATGGGCATCATCAGAATCAGAGGATAGTGACAGTGACTGTGATGATATGGCTTACTTAACCAAAAAGATGGTTAAGATCTGGGAAAATAGGAAGAGAAGAAGTTTCAAGAAGAAACATAACAACAAAGGAAAGGAAGAATCTGACAAAAAGAGTATCGTTTGTTATGGATGCAACGAACCTGGACATATCAAGTAAGAATGTCCAAATCTGGAAAAAGGCAAACAGCACAAGAAGAATTCCAGATTCAGAAAGAAGGGTCTGATGGCAGCCTGGGATGCATCAGAATCAGAGGAAGAATCGTCTGATGAAGAAGAGGCAGAAATAGCAAAGATGGCACACATCAGGCCTGCCTCTAGACTTCACAAAAGCAAGAATTCAGGAAGGAAAGCAGGCAGAAGGAAGAATGATCGAAGCAGTCATTCAAGCAAGTCTGCAAGCACATCAGAGGGAGCAATTCTGGCTCTGATGGCTCATAAAAATTCAAGTTCTGAATACAGCTCAGGCTCTGGAATAGATTCAGACGATGAGGTATTTTCTGATCTCACTAGATCTGAATTAATTGAGACTTTAAAAGACTTTTTAAATGCAAACAATAAAATGTCTTTAAAACTGAAAACTCTTAGGGAAGATAAGAAAAATCTAACCAAAGAAGTCCATGTTTTAAAAAATCAAAATTCTGAGTATGCAACTGAAAACAAGGAGTTTAAAACTAAAGCTGCGAGACTCAAATCTGAAAACCAAACTCTCAAAAGTAATGTTTGTTCCACTTCCAGAACTGTTTGTGAATCTGATATGCATGAGCAATTTTTTCAAAACTTTATTTAAAATAGGTGATGTTAGGCTTTTTATCTTTCCACAATTCATATGGTGTTTTATTCAATATGGATCTGCTATAGACTCTATTTTGAATGTAACATGCAATATTAATTGCTCTAGCCCAAAAGTGTTTTGCAACATTCATATCATTTAACATAATAAAAATCATATAATTTAAGAATGAAATCAATACAGCCAAAACATCAATTTTGTTTCTGGTCGTTTTTGCTTTTTTTTAAACTACTGGTATGCCATTTCTACTGAAGTGTTCAAATTATGTGGATCACCTAGTTCCTCTAAATTTTTTAGAACCTGCAAAATACTTAACTAGCTTAGATTTTTAAGATCAAGCTTCTTGTTATCATAGTTAATATAATATCAAAACAATAATAATATTTAAAGAAAGATATAACCTATATGTCAACAGTTTCAGTTTCACTCTGAAAACACTCTTATTTCTTCTTTTCTGGTTTTCAAATTCTGAATTTGCATATTTTATGATAAGAGGGTCTGGATGAAGGGATTTGAATTCCCATCCAGGTTTGTAGTCTTGATGAATTTGATTGGAGTGTTCAAAGAAGTCTCTTGATTATGTTTGCTAATTTGGCACTTCTCTTTCTGCTGATATATCAGGTTCCTCTGATAGTTTTGGAACTGATGGTAATTATGATTCTTTTGGTAGTTCCAATTTTCTTGATATGTGTGATTTCTCTGCCTATTTTGATTTGGTTGATATGTGTGATTTCTCTTATATTTCTGATTCATCATATGGTTTTGGTTCTGATATGTATTGTGTTGACCAGTACTTCTTCCACCAAAGTCCATTAGCTTCTGTTTGGTAGGTGTTAGAACATAGACCTTTTTCCCTTCATATATTGCAAGCATCCATTGACCAGGCACCATGACTGGTGTTTCAATTTGGTTGCTTAGAACATCTGCAACATAAACAATTATATCTTTTGGTACCCAAATCTGGTTGGGTCCTGGTTTGTTAGTCTTGAAAGGTTTCTTCTCTTTCCTTGTATTTCTCATGGGACAAGATAATTTGGAGTGACCTTTATTAGTGCAAAAAGTACACAAAACCTCATAGGAAATAGGTTTAGTTTCAGTTACATGTTCTTCAAATCCTAAACCTCTTTTACCATTGCTACTAACTCCATAAATCATAGAAGCATATTTGCTTCTTTCCACACCATTAGCAAGAAAGTCTTGAAATACTTGTTCATGCATATCAGAATTACATGTAGTATTTTCACTTGATGTTGAACAATGATTACCTTTTAAAGTTAGATTTTCAGCCTTAAGTTCAGCAATATTAGTTTTAAGAGCTGCATTTTCTATTTTACATTCTGCACTTTGATTCTTTAAAACAATGACTTCTTTGGTTAGAATTTTATTTTCTTTCCTAAGTGTTTTCAGTTTTAAAGACAATTTGTTAATAATATTTAAAATATCATTTATTGTAGTAATTAAATCAGATCGGCTGAATTCAGAAAATACCTCTTTTTCTTCATCTGCTGATTCACTTCTAGAGTCGCATTCTGTGTTTGATCTAGAGGCAGAGTTGGTGTGAGCCATCATAGCCAAATGTGCTTCTTCATCATCAGAATATTCATCAAAATCATCCCATGTAGCCATCAGACTCTTCTTCTTGGGTCTGGAATATTTCTTCTGGTGGTTCCCTTTCTCCATGTTTGTACATTCTAACTTGATATGTCCAAGTTCATTGCATCCATAGCAGATGATACTTTTCTTGTGATATTCATCATTTCCTTTGTTGGAATGCTTGGAATACCTTTGGGGAAAATTCTTCTTTCTGTTGTGCCACATCTTTATGAGCTTTTTGGTTATGAAAGCAAACTCCTCTTCCTCTGGGTTCAGATTCTAATCATCTGAATAACTAACTTCTGATTCTGATGTTGCTTTTAGAACCTTCTTCTCCTTGGACTTCAAGGCTAGGGTTTTGTTCTTCTTCTTGGGATCATCTTCTTCAAGCTCAATTTCATGTGATATGAGGGAGCTGATTAATTCATCCAGCTTTAGAGTATTCAGATCCTTTGCTTCCTAAATGGCAGTGATCTTTGGTCTCCACTTGGTTGGCAGGCTCCTAAGGATTTTCTTCACATTAATAGCAGTAGTATAACTCTTCTCAAGTACCTTTAATCCTGAGACTAGAGTCTGGAATCTGGAAAACATTGTTTCAATGTTTTCATCTTTTTCCATCATGAACAACTCATACTTCTTGACTAGGATGTTGGCCTTTGCTTCGTGAACTTGCTTGCTTCTTTCATAGGTCAAAGTCAGACTATCATAAATACTCTTTGTTGTCGCATTGTTGGTGCACTTGTCAAATTCCTTGAAGGTGATTTCATTTATCATGAATGTTCAAGATTTATGATGCATCTTGTACATCTTCTAATCTGCGTTAATATCCTTTCTTGGAATTTCAATACCATCAGTATCATCTGGAATATAACCATCTTCCACCAAGTCCCAAAGTTCAGGATCTTGTGAAATATAGAAACTTCTCAGCCTGTCTTTCCAATACTCAAAACGTTCTCCATCAAATAGAGGTGGTATGTTGATGTTTCCTCCAGCAGCTTCTTCATTGAATACATACATATTGAATCCTTTGATATTTTCTCAAACACTGTAAAGGGCTCAGCCTTGAGACCGAGCTCTGATGCCAATTGAAGGTGCAAACACGAGAAGGGTGTTGAATTGTGTTTGCAAAGTTGAATACTTTTTGCTGACTTGATGAAAGTTGATATAAATTACTTGGAGAACAAGCAATCAGATTCAGTAGCAGCGGATAATAAAAGCATAAGTATTTGGACACATAGATTTATCATGGTTCACCATTAACTTGGCTACATCCAGCCCCTCATTCAGAAGGATTTAATCCACTAATTCAAACACTTTGAATTACAAAGAACCTGACCCTCCAAGCCAGTCTTCCAAAACAGCCTGACAGCCCCAGACTTTTGAGCAACAACAACACTTTGACCCTACCAGCCATGTCTTCTCCTACCAATATGACAGCCCCATATTGAAGAAGGAACTTACACCACCTGGACCCTACAAGCCAAGTCTTCTCCTCATAATCTGACAACCCTAGATTGTAGAAGGAACTTACACCACCTTGACCCCACAAGCCAAGTCTTCTCCTACCAATCTGACAACCCCATATTGAAGAAGCAACATACACCACCTTGACCCTTCAAGCCAAGTCTTCTCCTAACAATCTGACAACCTCAGATTGAAGAAGGAACTTACCCCACTATTGGGTTGGATACAAAGGTTTAGAACTTGAGTAGTTGCTTCTGGAAAGCTGATTATAACAATGACTCTCACACTCTAAGAAAAGAACACTTACAAAATATTTCTCTTTCGCATAAGTGTTTCTCTCTTTGAACTCTAAGATGAATTTGGACTTTAAGCTTGAGTTCTTCTACTCTCTTCTGTTTTCGATCATTTCGTCTTCAGCCTAGAGTTTCTATTTATATATGAGATTTGGGCTTTTACTAGGTCTAACTTGAACTATAAGATGAATTATATTTTTGTTCAGATTTCTTTTGTAAATTCTTCAACTTGATTCTATATCTTTTTAGTTTTGAACCAAATCTTCTTCAGATCTTCTTCAAATTGCAATCAAGTCTTCTTCGAATTTGAATCAAATCTTCTACGAATCTTGACCATGTCTTCTTTCATACTTTGATGTTTTCCTCGGATGGTATCCTCTGATGATGTCCTCTAATTCCTTCCTCTAAAGGTATCCTCTGATTTTTGCAACGGATGATATCCTCTGATTTTTGCCTCCAATGGTATCCTTTGATGATATCCTCTGATTCCTGCCTCTGAAGGTATCCTCTGATTTTTGCCTCGGATGATATCCTCTGATTTTTGCCTCGGATGATATCCTCTTATTTTTGCCTCGAATGATATCCTCTGATTTTTGCCTCGGATGATATCCTCTGATTTTTGCCTCTGATGATATCCTCTGAGTTATGCCTCTAATGATATCCTCTGATTTTTGCCTCTGACGATATCCTCTGATTTTTGCCTCTGATGATATTCTCTGATTTTTGCCTCTGGTGATATCTTCTGGTGGGATCCTCTGGTGATATCCTTTGGAGGTATCTTCTGGTGATATCCTTTGGAGGTATCCTTTGGTGACATCCTTTGGTGACATCCTCTGGTGGCATCCTCTGGAGGTATCCTCTGGTGGCATCCTCTTGAGGTATCCTCTGGTGGCATCCTTTGGAGGTAACCTCTAGTGGCATCCTCTAGAGGTATCCTCTGGTGGCATCCTCTAGTGACATCCTCTGGTGGCATCCTCCGTTCTTCGAAGTCAAATATATTATTCTCATAAAATACTTTTGTTAACATCAAAACATTAAGTGTAAAACCAACTTGGTTCCATCAAGTCTTACTAGAATTTGGAATTGAATCTTGAAGTTTAGCTTGATAGGAAAAAAAATCAATGTTAAAAGTTGAAAATTTAGACATTAAAAGTATATAATGAAAAGAAAAACATACAATGGCATTATTTGTTTCTTCATCAATTTTTCCTTTTCTTCGCTGATGAGATATGACAAACATTTCAACTTGAGTGACTTTCTCCTCATTTTCCTTCTTTTCACGCTTTATTAGTAAAGAATTGAAAATAGAGTAATTAAAACTTATTAGGATAACTTGTTATTTATATATAACAAAGACACATAAATAAGAATAAATATTGTACCTCTTTTCCCCGAATTCTAGCAAAATTTGTCGTCCCCATTCGATGCATAAACTTCTATTTCACCCTATTGACAACATTTTTCTTGCTAATGTTCTACAATGTAAGTGAAAAAAACTAAAGTAGGATATATATAAAAGATTCTATACAACAAAGAGTGACTAAAAGTAATGTAAAGTATGTACACACTTACTTGGATGATATTGTTATTCCAATATTTCAACAATTTCTTGAAATGAGGTTGTGGTATGCTTTCAGGCCTGTTTTGTATCCTTTCCTTTAAGATTGAGCATTTCAGAAAATGGGTTCTCTGGATATAATATTTGTAACGTCTCGATGCATCATTTATTCGAGAAAATACGGTTTTCTTTCCTTCCTTAGAAATAATAAATTTACTTTGAAAAACACTATTGTGATCAACATGTCATAAATTTACTCTGAAAAACATTATTGTGATCAACATGTGATAACTATTTGACGATCAAATGAAAAATGAAAATTAAACTCTTATACCTAAATATAAGACCATACTATATGTTCCTCGTGATTTTTAATATACCTAAATATAAGACCATACCTAAATTAAACTCTTATACCTAACTATATGTTCCTCGTGATTTTTTACACTTCCTTAAAGTTTGTATAAATCAAGGGACAAAAAGTTGAATTCCTTGCGATAGTGCCAAGGAAATAACCCAAGTCAGTTACAACTTTGTCGTCAGGTCCTATCACTTCTCCGTCATTGTCTAAGATGACTTCTATACGGAATTTTCTTCCATGTATTTGCAAGCACTGAGTTTGTCCCCTTGTTTTTGTCTTAGTTGTCCCTATTTTGACATTAAGCTTATATAAGATAAGATAAAATCCTAAAGATGAGTCACAAATATATATAAAAAATTAATATATTTGATGAGTCACAAATATATATATGAAAAATTAATATATAAGACAAGATAAAATCCTAAGCTTATATTTGATAATTACCACTACATTCGTCATCTTCATGTTGGTCTTCATTTTCTTCTTCCATGACATATTCTTCCTCTTTAATTCCTGAATCATTTCCCAACTCTTCTTCATCATCAAGTTCATTATTGTCGTTAAGAAAATATTCAATTAACATTGATTTGCACTAGGGCATTGTTTTGGTTTTCTTTGTTGCACTTTGTTGAGTTGTCATAACCTCGTCATCTTCATTCTCCACCCTTTTTTTGGCCTTTTGTTTTGTTCTTGAAATGTCATTTTCTCCTGATGCCTTTCTCATTGGTGACTGAACTTCTTCATTCTCCACTCTTTTTTATTTGCTTTTTTATTTTGCATAGGTGATTTACTTTGATTCACGATGGGACTCTTTGGATCTTGGTTTTGTCTTGATCCTTGCTTGTTATTCATTCATACTTCATTTGAAACTTTCTTGACATTGTCAAACTTCTTTTTTGTTGAACAAGGATCCCTATTTCAAGATATATTTGTTTGACCAATAGTTGCAAAATTTGATAACTTGAATTGTGCTTGAGGTGCAATCTTAATTGAAGCATGCTTGACTCCTTGAATTTGCTTGTCTAACCCTGTAGCCTTGGAACTAATTATTTTTTTAGTTGATGAATTGTATTTCTTGCTGAGGGGTTCTTTGGTTCCAACCATATCTTCATTAGTTACTGCAATGCCTCTCATTATCTTTTCACGCTTGATTTTGAATCTCCTTAGTAATTCATTGCTTGATCTTGCTTGAAATAGCTCAAACTTAGAAGTACTTCTTTCACCTTGGTCTTGAGCTTTCATCTTTTGTTTTAACCTTGCTTCCATATTCATTTTTTGTAGAAAAAAAATGAAATATCAGTAAGAGGACAATAAAAAAAACATTTTTTAGTAAATATACTAATACCAATTTACTGTATTGAGATTTAAAGTATAAACAAAATAGTAAGAGGAATATAAAATAAGCCAATATCATGGCACCAAGATACTAACAGTAAGAAGAATATAAAAATAATCCAATAGAACATTTTTTGTAAAGGACAAATAAAATATACATATTAATAGCTATTCGTCGTCCAAATCATAATCATCTTTGTCTTCGAATTCCTTCACAACATGTGCAAGCTTCTCAACTATTGTAGCCGAAATATCTTCCTTAACCCAATTGAGGTCGTTTTCATTATTGAATGCATTTAAATTTCCAATATCATAAATGAATCATCAAAATATTCTTCTTGAGCTGTAGCATTTGATTGGTCACCCATGTTAAACAGATCTCTAGGAACGGTTTTCATAACACAATGTTTATTTTCATCGAAAGGATTTTGCACATAAAAACATTGGTGGACTTGAGACACCAGGACAAATGGATCATTTTGGTAACATTTTTTGTTGAAATGTACACAAGTAAGCCCATATTTGTCTTTTTTAGCCTCAAACAAATTGGAGTTGGCTGTAACAGTCTAACTAAATTATCTCATTAATTGCTCCATAGTAAGTGACAAGATCTGTTTTAGGATTTTCATCCTTAGAACTTGCAAAACTTTCGGTCAAGGAAACCAAAGTTATACCAAAATTGAGTTTTGCACCTTGCATCACGTTTCATAGTTGTGAAATCAATAACCATTGATCAGGTAACCTGAAAACCTCTTTGCAGCACCATTTGGACCTCTAGATAATGCTTTGAGGTGAACTGACACATCATTTTCCAAGGCTTGAATTTTAAACCATTCACTAAAATCTTGACCTTGTCTTTTAGCCTTGATCCATTTTCCTCCTTTAGTGTGACCACTAACACATTCATCGTACTCTCTACAAAGGTAACACTATTAGTTGTTAAAAATAACTCTAAGTTATGTTTTGTATACCAGTAGGGAATAAACAATAAACTACTATGGTACCTTATGTATGTTTGAATATCATCACAATTGAACAATATGTATCGATGGGCTTGAACTTTTGATGTTGAGTCTATTGAAAACAACTTGCCATTTTGCTTCCCCCCTAAAGGTCGTCCAATACTTGAAAAGTAATCATTTGAATCTACTTCACAAGAATAATTGTTATCATAGTTTCTACTCATTCTATTCAGCCTTGTACCTACACTTTTATGCAAATATCTTGAGCAAAGAGTCAAAACTTCTTCAGCCAAATATCCATCAGCAATAGAACCTTCTGGATGAGCTCTATTACGAACATAACTTTTAAGTCTACATAAGTTTCTTTATGTGGGGTACATCCATCGGAATGGAACGGGACCGCCCAATCTAACTTCATGTATAAGATGAATAGGCAAATGAACCGTTACATCAAAAAAACTTGGAGGAAAAACCATCTCCAATTGACAAAGTATTTCAGAAATCTCTCCATTTAGATAATTCAAATCTTGCACTTGGATAATTTTTTGACACAAAGAGTGTAAAAATGACCCAAGACAAATTAAAGGTTCAGCCACAAGATTTGGCATTGTGCTCTTTATTGCTACTTGTAATAAGTAGTGTAACATGAAAGATGCATCATGACTCTTGTAACCAAATATCTTTTTATCGCCAACATGCACACATTTTGAAATGTTAGAAGCACTCCCATCGGGTAACTTGGCAGCCTTCAAAACACTGCAAAAAGTAGACTTCTCTTGGGAATTCATTGAGAAAGATGTTTTTGCAAACTTTGTCCGACCTCCGTCAATCTCTATTGGATGAAGTTCCTTTCTAATCCCCATATCTTCCAGATCATAACGAGCATTAACATGATCTTTTGTCTTTCCCGATATGTCCAAAAGAGTCCCAATAATACTATCACATATGTTTTTCTCAATATGCATTACATCGAGATTATGACGTAAAGTATTTTGAGCCAAATACGACTACTCAAAAAATATTGACTTCTTCTTCCATGGACCATCATTTTTTTCTTCTTATTCTTCTTTCCAAATTCATTCTCAAAATCTTTAAAGTTTTCCACGATTTCTATAGCTTCTAACATAGGTGGTGCAGACCTATGTTCTTTCTTTCCATTGAACGACCTTTTATTGGCCCTCCAAGCATGACTAGCCGGTAAAAAAACACGATGATCCATATAACACATTTTGTGACTGTGTCTCAAGTAGGTTGAATTAGTGTTATAATTGCAACACGCACATGCCAACTTTCATTTGGTGCTCCAACCTGACAACATAGCATACCCAGGGTAGTCACTAATAGTCCATTGCAGAGATGCCCGCAATTGAAATGTTTGATCTTTTAAGGCATCATATGTTTCTACTCCAAATTCCCACAATTCATTTAGCTCCTCGATCAATGGCTGAAGGTACACATCGATATCATTCCCTGGTGATTGTGGCACAGGAATCAATAATGACAACATTGTATACTCAGATTTCATGCACATCCAAGGTGGATAATTGTATACCACCATCATGAAAGGCCATGTATTGTGCGATATGCTCATAGTTATAAACGGATGGAAACCATCACTTGATAAGCCAAGCCTTACATTACGAATCTCATAAGCAAAATCAGGATGAAGCATGTCAAAGTCCTTCCATGCTTGGCCATCAACAAGATGCCTTAATTTACCATCCTTTGATCGACATTCTTCATGCCATCTCATCGACACGGCTGTTTTCAAACACATAAATAGTCTTTGAAATCTTGGAATCAGTGGAAAGTGCCTCAAAACTTTTGTAGGAACTTTGTGATCATACTTTGATTCTCAAACTTTACAAGTGTTGCAGGAACTTTTGAGTAAATTACTTCCATCGTGAAGCTTTACAAGTGTTGCAGGTATCATCATTTTCATGCTATTTCCAATACAACATACAATCATTTGGACATGCATGAATTTTTTTATAATCAATGCCTAAATCCTTGATTATGGCTTTTGTTTTGTTAAAAGATTCAGGAATGTTTAGATTAGGCATGGCTTTTTTCAATAACTCCAAAAGACCATTGAACGATACATTGCTCCACCCATGAAGACACTTTAACTAGTAAAGTCGAATTATAAATGATAAAGTAGTGAAGTTTTCACATCCCGGATACAACTCTTGCTTCACCTCATTAATTAAATTATAAAACTTCTTAGCATCCTCATTGGGTCCCTTGTTCCCACCCTCTACTTTTTCAACATGCCTATATATGTCATAAAGTAAGCCATTGATGTCATCACGCGAGTCCTCTTGATCTCCCATACGAGCATCAATTTCCTTAGGCAATGATATTTGCTCTCCATGGTTTACCCAAACTTCGTAGCCTTGTACAAAACCAAATCCTATTAGGTGATCACGAACGACTTTTCTTCTTCTCCAACAACGATTTCTACACTTAGCACAAGGACATAAAATCGTGCGTCCTTGAGGTTCTCCTTGGGTGAAGGAAAAAACTAAAAATGATTCTACACCTTTCCAATACTCTGAATAAAGTCTATGAAGTGTAGTCCACTTTTTGTCCATCACTCTAAATAACAAAAATAATACCGTATAGATTGAAGTTTAATTATTTCAATCTAAAAGGAAAAAACAAACAACATGTATTTTTTTCTTTCAGCTACAACTTTAGTGCTTTAGAAACAAATCACCATACTTAAAAATAATACACATAGCATCAAAACACCAAAATAAAACCAAAATAAAGCATTCTAAAGTTGAAGGTCAATGCAGTATCAGTGTGGTATTGATGTTTTGAGGAGTTATTTGATTTAGCTAACTTGGATACAACCTCCACTTCACAATATAAATTATGTGTTATAGTTTGTGAACTCTATAATGAACAGGTCTCTTTCTATTTTCAGTTACCATGTACACCCTTTTCTGTCATGGATCTGGTTTGCATTCAGGTTATTAGTTCACTGGGGAATGATTTATTAAAGATCAATGTATCGCATTTGTATGGTCTAAATTTTCTCCCCCACATGTGTGGCCATAGTTATATTGTACCATGGCTTTATATATTCTGAAAAATCATAGTTATATTGTACCATGGCTTTATATACCGGGGATTCAATCTATTAGTCCAAGCATACATACTGAAAAATCCTTTGAGCCAGTTTGTAAAATCTTGAGTACCTATGATAGAACTATACCCAAAGTACAATGAAGTTGTATCTGACTGCCTTCATCATTCTTATTCTTATTATAACAATCAAGCATAACAGAAAGTGCAACTATGATTAATGACCAAAACTGATAACAGCAAACAAATAGTTGATAAGCTTACTTTCATACACATACAAATCAAACAGCAACATAAGTGAAATTTCATATTGAACTCAAATCTTTCATCCTTTCAACAAGCAAAAGCAATCATTTGATGTGAAAGTTTCTCATGCCTTACCTATTTCATCTTTTTCATAAAGAGCACAAATATTTAAAATTTACACTAACATCATCGGAAATAATTATTTTTAGTGCAAATCTCATTAGGGAATGGGTTAGGCATTAAAAAAATTAAATTTTATAATTCATCATTAAACTCAAAAACGAAATCAGAGACTTATAAATACTCCTTATATTTTCTTTATTCTTTCTTTTATGATGTTAAATTTAGATGATCACTAAGATACAGATTACTGAAAAAATTAATACTTAGAAATTGGCTCATACTTTCCATGATTTTACAGTTTGCTTAATTTTGTTTTACCCTTCTTGTTCAGAACTTCAAATAAGTAAATATGAATACATCATCTGTGTCTTCTCAAATATTTTCATACTTAAATATAAATTACTTCAATTTAAATAATAGAACTATTTCCTTTAAAAGAAATATATTCTTAAATAAACAGATTGAATTCAGAGTTTCTAACAATAGGGGGAAAACCTGCTAGGTTGTCATTTGTAAAGCTGATGATCTAGGACATTATCTTAAGTACCAATTCATTTGAGGACCAATGTTGGTCAACTTAAGTTGATGATCATCCAATAAATGTGGTAAAACATTCACCCCTTATTTCTGCATTGTTTCTCCTTAAGAGAACACTCATATTATACTTCAAAGATTTGTTCCAAAAGTAGAAGCACATAAGCAAAAATAATTAAGGCATGTAATAGGAGACTAATTAAAACAAGGTGACAACACAAAAACTAAAGCATACCACATAAACACAAGGATTAGCAAATGTTGAGTTCATAGAACAAGGGAAACAGTGGGAATATAGTAAAATAACAGTAAGATAGGCAGAAAAGCTTACTCTGACAGTAATATAAGAGGCTGGAATAAGACCGATCAAAGCTAGTGAATTTTAGTCTGTTATGAAGTCTTAGCAGATAAGATAGGAAAATCTTAGGATTTACTCTACTTTTGGGAGATTTGTGCTCATGACATCTTGATGTTATGTAACCATCAATTTTGAAAAAGGACTTACTCTACTTTTGGGAGATTTGTGCTCATTGGGGAGATAAATCCACAATCATGAGAGACCTCATATTTCATAAGTGGTTCTACTAATTATCAGTTATGAATGATTGTCAATAATAATAATAAAATATCAGTTGTGAATTTTGGTTGGCTATATATATAAAAACATTTGATGAATATAACAAAAAATATAATGAAGTGTAAAGCCAATTTTGTTTTTGACGAGAGAATGATCATTTCCTGTCCAAATTGAGATGTATAGAGTGATTTTGGCTGAGTGTGTTTGTGAATAGAATAATTATATTATTTTGCAAAATAGGTTTTAAATTGAACTTGAAAATTTGGCAATGCATGGTTGTATGATTTGAATGAAATTAGCAGTGAGGTAATGGGTTGTACAAAATGTTTTAGTGAGCTATTAGTGGGTTTTCTTATTATCTTATGAAACTTATCGATATGTGTATGCATGAACTTTGTGATTTGAGAAACTTTACTTTATTGCTAAAATAGTTTAGCTCCTTATATTTTTTTGCAAATGCATTTGTATTCATTATTGAAAAATTTATTTAGATATATTTTATTGAGGGGGCAAAATATCATGCATATTGTGAGATATTTATTTTGTTGCGTGTATATATATCAACATCAAAGCTTGAGTGGTTTTATTTTATCGTGAAAATGTTATACTTATATTGTTTAGAGAATATTTGAGATGATTTTAATATTTTATATGAATATATTTATTTTATAAGAAGTTTATTGAAAAATGAAAAATATTTATTGATATACTATTGATTAGTCATTATATTACAATACTACAATTATATTAGTGAAGTTTGTTTGTATGAAAATAAATATTTGTACGAATTAAACGTTGTCACTTAGAATATATTTAAGTATATGAGAATTGTTTAAAGTGGATTAACCATTGTATTAAAACAATACAATGATGTTAATGAGAATAAATCTATTAAAATGTAGTCGCATAGTAATGAATTAAGAATACCTATATAGATTTATTATGATGAATGAGTTTATTGTTATAATTAGTAAATATGAGTTAATTGAGTTAGAGACATCTTAGTTGGAAGAAAATCGTGTCTTCCTAATTTGTACTAGGTACTTAATGAAGAGGTTATACATATTCTATATTTATATTTATATGTAGTCAGATCAAAAGTGATCCTCTGACCAAAGCCTCAAGATTTGAATTTATTAATTATTTGTCATTTATACAAATCTTTTTTTATCACATGTTTTATACAGATCAAATCTGTTGATGTTATTCGCTTTGTTTTGCTACAATAAAATGGTAATAACTTGATTTTATTTGGGTTCACTTGCTCACATACTTGGCAAAAAATATCATTTAATTTATATTTTTTAATCTACATTATCAATGTACCTTTTCTAGAGCATACCAACAAATTTTAATGCTGTCAAAAAGTATTCAAAATTTTCTTAAATAAAATGTTTAAATAATCAACATTTCTTTTATTTGTTGCATTTGTAAATAAATATTTTAGAAAAGAGATTATAAGTATCACAATAAATAATTAATTTGTTAGATAAGTGTCATGTATATTATTTTATGTGAAGCAACACAGTTATTTAGATCGTAGATGTAGACTAAATATACATGTATATGTAAATTGTAAATATAGATCTGGATGGTAGATATAAAGATCATGGGTCACAATTTTAAAGACTATCTAATTTAATATACACGTGTTTTATTGATTTTTAATGGAGGTTTATTAAAAAATATATTTTAAAAAAGTTACTAAATTGATTCAGATTTTTCAATTAACAAGACTAAATGTTTATTTCACAAATTTCAATGACTATCATTAAGGATGATAATATATTAGGCCGACTCATATGGTCTACAGTTTAGTTTGCATTAGGTTTAGGTCAATTTTTATTGTTTTTAAATAGTCACTGAGGTCAAGACTTCTAAAAATATATATTTAGTAAAAAAAAAGTCAAGCTACAAGTTATTAATATTTTAGCCTATTAGCTATTGAAATAAATATAAATAATATTTTTTTATTATTAATATAATAGTTATATATTAAATTTTTATCTTTTTGTTAGTTATTTAACTATTAGTAATTTAAGAATATTAGCCTTCTTTAGTTTTTGACATTTAAATGTGTTATTATCAAATAGAATTGAAGTATGATGTCATATAAAGTCATATTCTTTAAAATGTAATGTTAAATCTCAAAATAGAATTTAATTTTATTGACATATTAACTCATTAGTCTATTTAAATATAGTTTGATTTATTCAGAGATGTTAAAATAAATAGACTTTAAGTAGACTAATAAGTCATATCAGCCTTCCATCAAAGTCAAGTTCAAGTCTAAAATAAGTCTATGACAAACCACATATCAAACTTAGAATTTTAATTTTTTGACAAATCAAACTCTGATTTTGTAAAATCTAGTTCAACCTAGTATATTCTCACTACTACAAATAATGATTAAATTATTTTTTAAAAGAGACTATGTTTATTTACTCATTCTAATTCCTTTAATCACTTTTTTCCTATAATAATAATAAATATAATTTGAAAGCTTTTGTATTAATTTATTATAAACCAAACTAAGTATCTCAATGGAGTAGAGGCAGATACAGTATTAGTTTCCGCTGATTATTTTGTTGAATAAAAATGATATTTATATATGTCACATACTCCTACAATATTTTTATTTCGTTGAATAAAAATGATATTTATATATGTCTCATACTCGTACGATATCTGCATGATGAATTTTTAGTGGATATGGTCTCCTCACATATATTTATTAAAATAATAAAATATTTTTTATAAAATACAAAATTAAATTCTACACAAAAATTAACTTAAACATAATTTTTCTGTTCATATAGAAAAAAATTGGCATTTTATTGTTAATTTATCTTATCATTTTTCGTAATATGAATCTGAAAACATGAATTTTGAAAGTGATTTTAAGTCTCTCATCAATATGGTTAAAACATAATTTTTTCTTTTTTTTGCCATTCCTAAACCGAACCTCGATGAGTAAAACATTAAACAAGAAGAAAAGCGCTAAAAGAATCAATTGATGAACATTCCAACAAGAACAAAGAAAATAAAAATTATGTAAAACAAAAAACCTCTACACTTGTAGCTATATATAAACAATCTCTGATAAAAATACCTCTAATTTATTTCTATGCAATTGCAAAATAGTATACAAACTAAAGAGACATATCAATTCTGATTAAATCATAAAATATCCCCTTCAAAGCCATCTTCTTCATCAGGCTCTTTAATCTCAAACTTCACCCAATTCTTCATCTTACAAAGTTTAATAAAGAAGAAAAAACCAATCCCACCTATTGTCATCACACCACTAACCAAAAAAACAGTCTTAGTAGCAATAACCATTATGTATATCAAAAAACCAGATGGTACCAAACACATCACAACTAACAAAGGAAAATTCATTGGAACCTTATAAGGCCTCACTAACATTGGCTTCTTCCATCTCAACCAAAGAAATGATGCAAATTCCAATAGCATACCCAAACTATACAAAAAATTAGCTGATGAAACAATATCAGTGAAAGTCATATAAGAAACCCCAATTGTTATCAAAGTAGAAATCAAAATACCAAACCAAGGTGTATTAAACCATTTAGACCTAACTCCACAAAACTTTGGCAAAATTCCAATATCTGCCATACCCAAAATCTGATAAGCACTACTACTTAATTGGGCCTCAAAAAGCCCAATTGTTGATAAAACAGCACCAATTTCAACCCAAATTTTCAACCATTTACCAGCAATAATCTCAGCAGCTTGTGCGTGAAACCCAGTTTCCCAATCACTTTGGTCAACAGAAACAGCTCCAGTAACAGCAAAAAGTGGAATCAAATAGGAAACACAAGTAAACACAACCGCAATTAAAAGAGCCAAAGGAAATGTTTTATTAGGTTTATCAACTTCACCAGCTAAAGTACTAACATTGTCCCAAAAATTCAAGTTCCAAAAAAGAGTATTGAAAAAAAGATTCCAATCTTTTTTAACACCCTTTTGTCCCAAACTAATCCACCTATGAGGATTTATCTTAGGGATAGCAATAAGAGACATTAAAACAAAAGGTGACAAAGAAACAATTGCAAGAACAACAGCAACATAACCGACAATAGATAAACCAGTGTAATTAAGAAAAGAAAGTGAAAGTGTTGAAGCAAGAATTGCTACATAACGGGGCCAACCAGATTCAAAAACAGGGAACACTTTTTTGACATAATCGATGCAAAGAGCAGGGAAAGCTGCTATGTTAATTACACCACTAAGGAATTTCCATGTACCCATTAAAGAGCCGGCGAATGGACCGAAAGCTTTTTCGGCCCAATTTACGAAACCACCGTTTCCAGGAAAAACTGTGGTTAATTCGGCCGTCACAAGGGCTTCGGGGATACTCCAAATGAAAGGGAAAATGAGGAAGCCGAGAAGGGCGAAAAGTGGGCCAGCGGCTTGAACGGCTGGCTCTTCGCCGTATGGGCCGCCGGCTACTTCGAAGTAGATGAGGAAAATTAGAGGGATTAGAGTTAGTTTTTTTGTGGGTTTTTTGGGAGTGTGGGTTAAAATTGTTGTTGTTGTGTCAGTGGAATTGTTGTCTTCTTCACCCATGGTTGAGTTGTTGGGTGAGAACTGAGATGAGAGAAGAATATGATAGTGGAAGAGATATAGCTGGACTTTTAAACAGGAATGATTGAACGAAATCGCGATTTTCGATTTATTTGTTTTTTCTTTTGGGTGAAAGATTTATTTGATTTGATTAAATTTTGAACTGTTTTGGTTTTGGAGAAAAATATGTCGGGCTTTACTAGGGTTGAAGTTTGAACCTTTATCCGAGCTTGTTTTGAAACAACAAAATAAAAATAAAAAGATAAACCTTGTTTGATTTTAGTAAAAAATAAACAAAGCTTTTTTATGATGATAAATAATGTGTTTAATTGATATGAATTCTTCGCTAAGCAATTGAAATGTATTATTAAAATAAAATGACATTCTTCTTGATTCGTTACTACAACTTTTGTTTTTTTTTAATATTTTAATTAAAATATAGTGATGTGAAATGTTAAATAATTTATCATTCAATACGATGTAAAATTATTAATACCTATAAAATTAGAATAAAATATCGTAAAAATTTAACTTTTAATTTTAATTTTTTTTATATTTGTAATTTAATTAATTATATATGAATAATTAATGCATCTAGATGGTTCTATATCATAGAATTGTATCTCACATTATTTAAAATACGTCAAATTATCATTTATTTTAGTTCAAAAATCTAAGAGAAGGGTCAAAACTGTCAACATTTAAAATAAATAGACTAATTTGATGAATTGATAAAAATAGAAGAACCAAAATTGCATTAAACTTTCTTTTACTTTGTGAAATTATTTTGTATTTTTTTAAAATGTGTATTATTTAACTTGTTAATAACAAGGTAAAAAAAGAAGATTAATTTTTATCCACACGCAGTATAATATTTTGCACATGCATCTAATAAAACCATATCATATAGTGCCGCTTTTTTAATTAATTCTTAAAATATTTCCACAAAAAATTTATAAAAAGTAATTTCATTGGATACATATGTAAAAAAATTTTACATTGACGTCCTATACAAATTAAATTTTTTAAAAAAAAAACTAAACTTACGTGAAAACTCTTTATTTAAATAAAATAAGAGAATATAATAACTTAAAAAATTTCTAAAAAACAATTTAAAGAAAAAATTCAACAAAAAAAACCTCAAATCATCTTTTTATAAATGAATATAAGAGAAAATTTAGTTTTTTTTAGAGGAGAGAAGACGGATGGGGGTAACTTTTTTTCAAAGATTTAATTATATTTTTGGTTCTTTTATTATGACCAATTCACATAATTGGTTCATCTATTTTAAAAGTCGACAATGTTGTTATCTCTTTTAGATTTTTGAACTAAAAAATAACGATTTAACATTTTTTAAATGACGTGATATATAATTCTATAATATAGAACTATCTAGATGCATTAATTATTTATATGAGTGTTCATCATTCTACATATGTTACATTATTTAAAACATTTCACATATTTATTTTTTAGTTAAAAAATTATAGAGATGGACCAAAATTGTTGACTTTTAAAATATGTGATCAATTTCGTAAATTGGTAAAATAGAGGAACTAAAATTATAATTAAACTTTTTTCAAATAATTCATTTAATTTGTTTTTTAAGTCAAATTTTAAAAACTTTAAGTCAATTATTTGTCCAAAACCACTTTTTAGCCAATTTTCACTTCACGCTAGTTGGAGTAAATAAAAAGCTGACGTACTTAGCTGCTTGATATTATACACTCCCAATAAAATGGTGTCTGCTAGTGTTTGACATCTCTATGGTCTATATTTATTTTTTTTTACTAAAAAAACAACTCTAAATTTGTTTGATAGACAAGTGCTTCCGTGACCAACGTGATTTATAGTTCAATATGAATTAATAATTCAAATTTATTTGCAATTTTAACAACAAATGAAAATTTTGAGAAATATGTATTTATTTTTCTTTGATTTTATCAAACGTACGTCAATTAAATTATTGTCTAAATTGTAAAAATAAGGAGAACAACCATAAATTTTTATTTTTCACTAGTACAATTTAATCTTATTACATCTGCGGTTTTAGATCTGTTGTTATACACCAATGTAATAAATAGGTGGTGGCAAATTTGTTATTATTTGTTTGATTTGTTAGATTGTTATATTAAACCGTTCTAATAAGCATGTTCAAAAAAATTTGTTTGATTTGTTAGATCTGTTATATCAAATCGTTCTTGCAAGCATTAAAAAAAATTGTACGATTTGTTAGATCTATTATATTAAACCGTTTTAACAAGTTTTTTTTTAAATTGAATAATTTGTTAGATATGTTATATTAAACCGATCTAACAAACATTTTAAAAAAAAATTTAATGATTTGTTAAATTGGTTTAATAAACCAATTTAACAAATATTTTTAAAAAATTCCCCTAAATTAACCAACAAATTAGAAAATAGGCGCGAAACTCATTTTCGTTCCTTCCCATCAATCGTATTACACTTTTCTTCTCAACATCATCATTTACCACAAAACTAAATAATCAATATCATCATTTACTACTTCTTCTTCTCAATTTCTTATATCAACAACTTCTTCTTCCTATATAAACAGCTTTTTCTTCTTCCTCCTTCTTCCTAAATCAATATCATATATCAACAGCTTCTTCTTCCTTCTTTTTCTTCTTCTCTTCTCTCTCTCCACCTTTTTTTTCTTCTCAATTTCTCCGCCACCGCCGCCACCGTGCTTCACTTCAATTTCACCAATTCTCCGATCAAAAACTCTACCAATACTAACAACGTTGAAAAACCTAAAAGCTTCGATAATATCAATTTATTTCACCAACGAGAAGTGTTTCCCTTTGTGAGCAAATGTTTGTTGCTTTCTCTGGTAATTTTCTAATTACTTAGCAATCTCAAATTGTTTCACTATTAGTTGTTCTTATTATTAACCTTTATTGCTTATGGAATATTCAAATATTGATTGACGTTATTAGTGGAGTTCATACTAGATGATCATGAACTAACAACCTACAATTAATTCCTCTTTTTCATTATGTTATGCAATTTATTTATATGGTTGAAAGTAGTCGCCATGTAGTGGATTTAGGGTTTTGAATGCTAAGGAGCTTGGGTTGAAATGAATCAGCTAAGGAATAAGGAATAAATTCTGTTAGATCTGAAATCAATACCTGACTAAGAAGCTCAAGGTTCACTTGAAGGTGCAAAACACACAACCATAACTATTTGCCTATCTCAATCAATTAAAACACTTGCAGTTTTTAAATTTCCACTTAAAAATGTAACTAGTTTCATAACAAAGCTAGAAAAAAATGTGCAGTTTAAAGCATGATTTGACAAACTTATAGAAAAACAGTTGATAGAAAAATAAATATCATAGTAATTTTAAGATAACTACGAATTCTATAAGTTGAAATGAACTTGTATATCACAATTTTTTCGAAAGCTTTCTTGTTCGACTTCTAAAAACACACTTATAAGCTCCAAAGTACTTTTTTGTAAGTGAAGAGCCATAGACTTGTGTTAATTAAAAAGCTCTTGTAACTTAGAATCTAATCTAACTGGACCTTATAGAATTAGATTCACACATTTCCAAAGCTTACTTAAACGTATTCATCTGCTACATATATATCAATATTAATCCTATTGAGTACCAAAGTCCAAATGAATTATTTGATCATATAGAGGGTTTTGATGTTCAAAAAATTATATATGAACCTTGAGCTGATTCATTTTATTCCTTCCTTCTATGGGTTGAAATTACTGAACCCTTAGTTGTCCTGTTTTAGTTCAGCTTGCCCTTTTCAAAATTGTTGCATCATGATTTGTTGTCTTTTTTGTTTTCTGTTATATTTATGAATTCTTATATATGAATTGTCTTCTCGTTTTCTTAAACAAGTCAGTTTGAACAAGTACTTTTTTCAGAATGTCATTTTATTCAATAGCGAAACTGCGGCTGGGGGAGTGAATAATTTGATATTAAGTGTCAGTGTAAAGGGAGCAAGAACACTTAAATATCAAAATCTAGAAGAGAGGCAAATCAACTAGGCAAGGCTACCCTAATAATTGTTTCAATTGCACAATGTCATAGGGCATTATCAATGTCATAGGGTGAATTAGATTTGAAATTATGGCTTATATGAAAACAATTTGATTATATTTCATCTTTTATTAGAGAACTAGTTGTCGATAATTACAGTTCCCAAGCGTGTTTTGCCCTTGACAATGCAGTAGGGAATTTCCATCTTCCTGCACAATGTTGGAAGCCAGACAACGAGTTCAATTGGGTCGACATCATGGACAATCACAACAAGAGTCCTAAAAACATCGGGTGAGGGTGAAGTGGAGTCTACTTATGGCCCATAATTTTTATAATTGAATGCTTCATATATTTGAATGGTAATTGGTGTTCTAAAAGAATTAAAATGCATCATATATAGATTAGTTAATTGCCTTATTTTTAGCTATTTTATTTGTTAGACTACATCTACCTGATCAATTTCTTTTAATTAGCTCTAGAAAAGCTAATATACTTAAAATGCTATTATTCAAGAGTTTAGACATGTACAGTCACTACAGCTCATAATGGTTAATGATCCTTCACGAGTTTATCAATTCAGTCATTAAATTACATCATGATTTTATAATCTATTCTTTGATATGAAAATTCTAAAATATATGGTTAAACCAAACAGGAGTAAATAAATCACTTCGAAAAACAAAAGATAAGCTTAAGGACAATGCAACTCTTGCCTTTAATGATTTACTTTTTCAATTAATGATTATGAATCTATGGTCAGAATCAGTTAAATACAAGCTATGCACCTGAACAAGTTAATTTCTAAAACTTCCTAAGAGTCTTGAAAACAATTGGTTGCAACCAGATCAATTTTCATGAAAAACAATGCATCATAATTCTGCTATTTAAGAAATTATGTATTGTCATTGTTGAATTGTTCTTTCTTGCAATGGCATTTGTCGCGTCCGGTTTGTCCGCGAAAAATGAGTCACCGCCAATTTTATATTTTTTTTAAAAAATGAAAAATTAGATAAAACCTAAAATAAAGTTTTTGAACCAAAAAAATGGATTCGGGAGTTCATTACGAGTAGAGAAAGTAATATTACCCTACACCATCCGTTAAAACGGTTATCCTATAATTAATTGTATATAAATGATTTATTTATTTATTTAATTATTTATTTTACCCCCTAAAAGAATAATAAAAATAAAAATTAATTATTTACATTAATAAAAGAAAGAAAAATATTCTGTTGTTCTTAATTAAGAATATTGTTGTAAAAAATCATTAAAGTTATTGTTTGAAGAAAGTGGTGTATTTTCTTCAAGTGTTGTAAACTAAGATAGTGGTGTGCTATCTTAGGCAGAGTGTTAGGAATTTGTAATTGAAGTCTTAGTGTTAGACTTGTACTTATTCTAACAAATAGTGGAAAATCTCTTGTGGTGTGCAAGAGGACTAGATGTACCTTTGGTTGTAAGGGGAACCAGGATAAATTCATGTGTGCTTTACTTTCTGTCATTTACAAGCTTTGGTTCACTAACACAGCCAATTACACAAACTCACAAAACTCTAAAAACCAGAAAAGGTTATTAAACACCTAATTTAACCCCCCTCTTAGGTGCGCCTATGTTTTTACTATTGGCATCAGAGCAGGTTTTGGTAATTTTCTCCTCGATTCATGGCTTCCGCACAACCTGTTTTTAGAGATGGTGGTAACAGTAACAAACCACCTTCCTTTGTTGGTGAACATTATCATTTTTGGAAAATACGTATGCAAGCATACCTTGAGACTCAAGGAGATGACATATGGGAGGCTGTAGAGAACGGTCCATATATTCCAACAACAGTCATCAACAATAAAGAAGAAATAAAAATAAAAGCCTCATAGACAGACGATGAAAAGAGAAAAGTATTATTTGACAAGAAAGCCAAAAATATGTTACAATCAGCATTAGGAATGGACGAATTCTTTCGTATATCCCACTGAAAAACAACAAAAGAAATATGGGATACTCTTGAAGTAACCCACGAAGGAACAATTGAGGTAAAACGTTCAAAATTAAACACTTTGTCTCAAGAATACGAAATGTTTCGAATGCAACCAGGAGAACCAATTCTAGACATGCAGAAAAGATTCTCTCACTTAACAAATCACCTAACGGCACTTGGAAAAAGCTTCACTAATGATGAATTGAACCTAAAGGTTCTAAGATCATTAACTAGAGCATGGCAGCCTAAAGTGACAACAATCTCTGAAAAGAAAAGCTTATCTTAGATGTCACTCTCTGCACTTTTCGGAAAACTACAAGAGCATGAAATAGAACTTGAAAAGATTGGAAAAGAATGAAAGTTTAGAAAAGAAAACAAAGAATATTGTCTTAAAAATAGAATCAAAAGAAATGATGAATGAAGAAAATTCAAATGAAGATGAAAACATCACTTCCCTGGTTAAAAAGTTCGGTAAGTTTCTTCAAAACGATAATACATTTAAGAAGAAGAAAACCTTCAGGAAGAAAGATGTCTCCACTACAAATCAGAAGTTCACTTACTTTGAATGTTGGAAAGAAGGACACATAAAAGCAGAATGTCCTAACATTATCAAGAAAAATGCTACCAGAAGGAAAGACTTCAAAAATGCATATATTGCATGGGAAGATAATGAAGTAAGTTCATCTTCAAATTCAGAAAATGAAGAATGTGCAAACGTTGCTCTAATGGCATCCCACCATTCCGATGATGAAGAAGAGGTTAGTAGTAAAAATACTTGTTATAATAATGATAATTCATGTGTTGAAGATAATGATGCACAACAAGCTATAAAAGAACTACTTATGAAATGTAGAAATTTGTACAAAATAGTGTCGAATCAAAAGAAACAAATTTTTTCTCTAAATGAAAAGATTGACACTATGGAACAAGATTTTGAAAAACAAAAAAAGAATTCTACATGCAATAAGTGTGATTCACTTTCCTTTAGAATTGTCCAAATGAATAGAGTTATTGAAAGGTACGAAAAAGCACAAATTGGATTGGAAAATATACTTAACATGCAAAGATATTCAAATGATAAAAGTGGACTTGGTTACTCAAAGTTTGATAAACCAAGTACTAGTAAAACTATCCTTGTCAAAGCAAGTAACCAATCCAAAAATGAGAAAGTAATAGCTGTTCAAAAGAATCATCTTTGTTCTAAGAAAAATATTATTCAAAAGAAACCATGTTTTCCTAAAAAGAGTCCAAAATGTTTCTATTGTGGTCTTAATGGTCACACACCTAATGCTTGTCACTTTAGGAACATTGGTGTTCCACAAGGGCATTATGTGTGGATCAAGAAAAGTACTAACATTCAAGGACCCAAAACACTTTGGGTACCTAATAAAATATAAACTTGTTTTGTAGGAATACACACAAAGAACCTAAAAAATGTGGTACTTAGATAGCGGATATTTTTACAAAGCCATTACCTAGAGATTCATTCTACAAAATCCGAAGAGAACTGGGTATCCTAAATGAAAGTGACCTTTAAAGGATTGAATACTTTGTAAGTCATGTCACTTAAATTTTCAAAAGTTTGCATCTTCTCTTACTAAACTATTGAAATATGATTCTTTGGTGTATAGGTGTTTTCATAAGATGTCAATACATGTTTTAAAATATATATATATATATATATATATATATATATATATATATATATATATATATATATTTCTTTAGTTAAAAATTCATTAAAATCAAAAAAATATTTTTTGCTGTCGTATCCGAATAGACATTGTCTGTATTCGAATACACGTTTGAAGAAAATTCTGTTACATTGCGTTTATTCCCTATATATACTATGAATGCTTGGTTTTTTTTTTTGTTTCTTATTCCTTTTTTATCATGTCAAAAGGGGGAGAAAAGTGGTATGTTGTTGGTATTAAAATTTTTACAGGTCTCAAAATTCTCCAATACATAATTTCAAAAACAAAGGGGGAGTAAGCATATATCAAGGGGAGAAATCAAAGTCTTTGAAATTTCAACAACAAGGTTTTGTCATCATCAAAAAGGGGGAGAATGAAAATATATAAGATCTATGTTTTTGATGAAGACAAAAGACTATGAATAAAGATCAAGATGCCAGCTCAAAGTGAAATCAACATTCAAGTCATCTATTAGGAAACTTAGATTTTAAGGTACTTGATAAAAATCCAAATTCATTTCAAATACAATTATATGAGAAACTTTGTATTTTAGCATATGCATCAAAAGAATTTTCAAAGTGTCAAAAATGCATAAACTATATTTGAAAATCAAGTTTTTGGCTAAAATCAAAGTTGTATTCGACTACATATATGTGTAGCCGAATACAGATGAAGTCAGTAGCAAAAACTGGAAATCTGTATTCGACTACTGTATCTTGTAGCCGAATACAGATGAAGTGAATAGAAAAAACTGGACATCTGTATTCGACTACTGTATCTTGTAGCCGAATACAAAATCAAGTCAGTGGCAAAATTCACTGTCTCGTATTCGAATACAAGGTTTTCGTATTCGAATACGACACTAAAATTTTGAATAAAAACTAAACGTTACATAAGTGTATTCGAATACGCAGAAGCTGTATTCGAATACAAGTGCGAATTAATGCAAATTTTCAGTTCATATCTCATCTGGATCATTGCATAAGTTCATCAAAACTTATGGGAACAATTGCCACTAATATGAAGTGTTGTCTATGGAGTATAAATACCTCATAGCTTCAGTTCTAAACTAATCAATCCTACTACCAACTTTGAACAACTTTCTGAAATATTTTGTGAACTTTTCAAAGTTATATTTTCATACTTCAAGTACATGCTCTACATTTTCATATCATTGAGAAAGGTTCTCTATTGTACTTGAAAAGTATATTGGATTGTTATCATTGTACAAACTGTTATATCCTGTTGTTCTTAATTAAGAACATTGTTGTAAAAAATCATTAAAGTTATTGTTTGAAGAAAGTGGTGTATTTTCTTCAAGTGTTGTAAACTAAGTTAGTGGTGTGCTATCTTAGGCAGAGTGTTAGGAATTTGTAATTGAAGTCTTATTGTTAGACTTGTACTTATTCTAACAAATAGTGGAAAATCTCTTGTGGTGTGCAAGATGACTGGATGTACCCTTGGTTGTAAGGGGAACCAAGATAAATTCATGTGTGCTTTACTTTCTGTCATTTACAAGCTTTCATTCACTAACACAGCCAATTAAACAAACTCACAAAACTCTAAAAACCAGAAAAGGTTATTAAACACCTAATTCAACCCCCTCTTAGGTGCGCCTCTGTTTTTACACAAGTCTCCTTCTCGGAATTCTTGAGGACGCATTTTCTTCTCGTACGCTCTTTTAAGTCTTTTGTGGTATAACTGTCCATGGCATAAGGCCGCCAACCTTTTTTATTCCATTAAATTCAATTGATTGAAACGGGTTTGCACCCATTCCAACTCCTCTAGTTTGGCTTCCATTAATACTCATAGCGAAGGGATTTCTACTTCAATGGGTAGCACAACCTCGATCCCATATACTAGGGAAAAAGGGGCTGCCCCAGTTGAAGTGCTTATCGAAGTACGATAATTGTGTAGTGCAAACGGCAACATCTTATGCCAATGTTTGTATGTTACAACCATTTTCTGAATAATGTTTTTGATATTTTTATTTGCTGCTTCAACTGCGCCATTCATTTTCGGTCTGTACGGGGATGAGTTGTGGTGTTGAATTTTAAAGGTGGCACACAATTCATCCATCATATTGTTATTCATATTTGTGGCATTGTCTGTAATGATCTTGCTCGGTAGGCCATAATGGCATATTAACTCCCTTTTTATGAATTTGAGCAGCACATTCTTGGTTACGTTGGCGTATGAAGCGGCCTTTACCCATTTGGTAAAGTAATCGATTGCCATCAAGATGAAGCGAGGTCCATTTGATGCTTTCGGTTCAATAATTCCGATGACGTCTATGACCCACATAGAGAACGGTCAGGTCACTGTAAGGGTGTTCAAGGGCATTGGTGGGGCGTCGATATTGTTAGCATATATTTGACACTTATGGCATTTCTTTACATAATTAAAACAATCTTTTCTAGAATGAACCAGTAATATCCGGTCCAAAGAATCTTTCTAGACATCGCGTGTCTGTTGATATGGATCCTATAAGAGCCATCGTGGACATCTTGTAGAATTTATTTTGCCTCGTCGACATCAACACATCTGAGGAGTACCATATCATGATTCCTTTTATACAAAATATTTTCGTTCAAGAAAAAGCTTGCGGCTAACCGTCTCAAAGTCCTTTTCTCATTCTCTGATATTTCGGGAGGATACTCTTTATTTATAAAATACTGTTTGATGTTGTGATACCAAGGTTTCCCATCAATATCTTATGCCATTACATGGCAGTAGGCAGGATGATCTCGACCATCCATTTTAACGGATGGGATTTCATTGTTGACTTATTAGGAACATCGAGGATAAAGTAGCCAAAGCATCAGCCAATTAATTGTTTTCTCGAGGGATATGGTGAAAGGTGATTTTCTCAAATTGTAAAGACAATTCCTTTATGTATGTAAAGTATGGTATTAGCTTCTTATCTCGAGTTTCCCATTCTTGGTTAAGCTGATTAATGACTAATGGTGAATCTCCATATACTTCCATTACTCTTGCTTTTGATTCCAAAGCAGCCAAATTTCCCATGGCATAAGCCTTATATTCTGCAATATTATTGGTACAATCAAAACACAAGCGTGTTGTGATAAGTATGAACCTTTTATTGGGAGATATTTAGACAACCGTTATCCAATGCCCCATTATGTTTGAGGCCCCGTCAAACAATAGGGTCGATTTTCCATTATCGCATTCTTCAGACAAAACCATGATGCTTTCATCTGGGAATTCAAATTGCATTGACTGATAGTCATCCACCGGTTGATTAACTAGATAGTATGTCAAGGAACTCCCTTTGATGTCTTTCTTAGTGACATAGGTATTATTATATTATAATAACATCACCTACCAACAAGTAATCTGCCCTGTGAGAGCAGACATTTTCAAAAATGTACTTGATCAGATCCATCTTGGATATCAAGCAAGTCGTATGGCAAAGCATATATTGCCTCAAGCGATGGGCCGCCCAAACTAAGGCACAACAAGTCTGTTCTAACATTGTATATCTGTAAAAAAAATTACTCAAATAGTATATGGCATGCTCCTTCTTTCTTGTTTCATCTTGTTACCCCAATATGCATCCCCTAGACCCATTGAGGACTAGAATTGGAGGCTTATGCAAATACTGTCGGATTTTCTCCAATGTGTTTTGGCATTCTTCATTCCACACAACTGTTTGATATTTCCATAAAATTTTAAAGATCGGTTCACAAGTGCCAGTTAATTGTGATATAAATCTTGAAATATAATTTAGTCTCCCAAGAAAACCGCGAACTTCTCTTTCTGTACTTGGGGGAGGCATTTCTTAAATGGTCCAAACCTTATCGGGCCGACCTCACGCTAAAAGTGCACTTAGAGGGATTAAGTTTTAGCGTAAATTTTCTAAGTCTTTCGAAGATTCTCTTTATATTAATAACATGTTTTTCTTCTGTTTGTGACTTTTACCTCTTTATGTATCATGTCATGGAACAAGGTTACCATAGCTTTTTGGTAGGTCGTCCCAACATTCTTCATACAAAAAATGAAAGTTGTTTTTTCCATATCTTCGGTTGCCATCTTAATTTGATTATACCCAAAGAAACCATCCATAAAATAGAGGAGCGAATGGTGGGCCGTATTGTCAACCAGAATATCAATGTGGGAAATCATCTTGGCTTTTAAATCAGAGGGTGCGGGTCAATAGTCCCGATTTTAAATTTATGCACTATTGAAAATATGAAATGTAATTAATGCATTTGATAAATGAACATTTTCCTTCATTTTCATATTTTTTTTTCAATTTTTTCAATCAGCTTTTTTACAATTTTTTATTTTATTTTATTTTTTTCACCTTATTACAAACATGGTCCTTGGATTCATGGATGAAATATGTGCACCACTTTTAATACATAGTGGTGATTGTCCTTTTGATCTTTAAAGAGATTTTTGTAACATCTTCGACTTGATCTGCAATTGGCACTGCCTTATATTAAAGACATCATACTAGTTTTGGCCTCTTGACACTCACATATTTTGTGCCCCAACATATGATTATCATAAAAAATGCATTTTGAAAAAAGAATTTACAACATAAGAAATTAGTGAAGCAAGGTTTAGAATATGGGTAAATGACCCAATTTGTTAGTAGTATTTCATAAAAGAAGTGTGTTAATAACTCATGCCATAATTTTAATCACGTTTTTAATCCACTTTGGAGGATACGATTTGCCCTAATTTATCTTCACAACCTTTCAGAATATATTCTACTTTGACTTTGCTATGCGTAAATGATATTATTTGCTCATTTTCTTTTATTCTCAAGCTAGTGAAATTCTTCATTATTTTTGTGGCCCAAATTTTTGCCTAGGTCGCCTTTATGGGTTTATTACCCAACACGTCTTCATTCATTTTCGCCTAGGTCCCCCCTTCGAGTTTTTGATCTAGAAGGTCTTTATTTGACTTTGTATCCTAACTTTTTTTCTAGGTTGTCCTTTTGGATTTTCAACCTAGTGGGTCTTTACTCATTTTTGTACCCTAATTTTTGCCTAGGTTGCCCTTTCAGGTTTTCAACCTAGCGGGTATTTATTTTTATTTTTTTGTACCCTAATTTTTTCCTAGGTTGTCCTTTTAGGTTTTCAACCTAGCGGGTATGTATTATTATTATTATTTTATTTTTGTATACCCTAATTTTTTCCTAGGTCGTCCTTGGACCAAATGAAAATCTAGATTCAACACTAGATATTTCTGAGACTTCTTCATTCTCACAACGAATACTTACTTTCATTGAAGAAACTATAGTGGACGATGAGTATGCCACTCATGATGATCATCAAGAAGGGATATGGGAGAATATTCAAACATAAGACTCGTAAGAAATAAAACGGTAATAATGATAGTTATCTTAATAAATTTCAAATTATCAATAATATTTACTTTGATTGTTTATAGTTTTTACCAATATATGACATGATTGCTTATAATTATTTTACTGCATTATTTTTAATTACTATTGACCATTATTATTCTTTTTTAAAAAGGACACATGAATAATTCGTTTGCTCATTCACAAAGTGTGGAGGGCACTCAGTCTACACAAAGAAAGGGTAGGCGTAGTACACGTATGGCAAAGTTGAAACGTAAATGTATGACAGGTAAGAAGTTCTCGATTGATTTAGATCCATTGACTGGATTACCTTTAGGGACAAATAGGAAAAACTTTAAGGGTCACGTTGCTTCCCTTGCTCGAAGCTTTGTCAGTATTTTGGTGGATAATTGGTACGATGTACATAGCGACTTGAAAAATCAGATATGGGAAGCTATCAAGGTACTTGTAGTTTTTTTGAATATTTTAGTATATATATGATTTCATAAATATATTTTAATGCCATACACTAACTCCTTCAGTTTTTTTGTAACGTAGGTGAAATGGGATGTTCCTGATTCTGAATTTTTGAAAAGGAAATGGATTTCATATGCTGGTGAATGTTGGAGGGAATTTAAAACTAGTCTAGCATCTAGATATTTAAATGGTGGGGATTTGAGTCACAAATGTCCTCTTGAGGCATATACTTATCTTGATAAGGACATATGGAAGACGTTTGTTGAGAAATGACATGATCCTTCCTTTGTGGTTAGCTAGATTTATAATTTAGTTTCTCTTAATAAATTTATTTCTAGTATTACATTTAATTAGTGTATTACTTATAATAGGAGAAAAGAAGGAAGACACAAACGATTAAGTCTCATAATAAATACCTTCACCTAATGTCTCGTGGGGGATATGAGTTGCTTACTAAAAGATTGATGAATGAAAGTTAAAACAAAGACAAGAATCATCTAGAAATTCAATAGTTGCACCTCCATCCCCACCATCACATCATGAAAAGTAGAAGAGAGCCCGACAAAAGCCATCGGGAGATTACTCATCAGAAGATGCACGTGTCATTGCAGAAAAAATTGTTAGTAATTGTGTAACATAAATTTGCTATTATAGAAGGAAAAAGTCACATGCCTGAAAAACATGGAAACTCATGTACTTTCTATGGTGTCAACTTGAGTGTGTCTGAAAACCGTTAAAGTCCAAACTAATTAAACATTGTCAAAGTCCAAACTAACTAGTAGTGAAGTGCATTTTTATTTTGAATTAGTATCAGAACCTGATATGCATTTTTATTTTGATAAATTAGCAGTGAAGATAAGTGAATTACTTATTTATGCACTTAGCTAGTGGCTTGCGTAAAGCATATTGCTAGACACTAGAGATGGTGAAAGCCGTAGCTTGCTACATCTTTGTCAGAGAGAGGCAGTGAAATTTTTCAAGTAGAAAAGAGAGGAAAAGAAAAAACAAGAACTACTAACAGGAATAACACACCACTTACAGGAATGCGTATTCTTCTATCATGAAAGGCACAATCTGATACAATGAAAATGTCACCAACACAAGCTCCCCTGCCCTGAAATAAAAATCTAGGAATTAACATTATTTAGAAAACATGGTCACACACAATTATTATTTACATCAGAATATTTTCATCTGCATACACAATTGTTCTAAAATTTTATTAAAAAGCGTATTTGATACATGGACATAGAAAATAGAAAGTAGAACGGAACCACATGTTAGCACACTGCCATAAGTTTGCTGTCAATATGTCACTTACATTCTCAATCCTCTAAATCTAGTTATACATTTTAGTTTAATCCATTTCAAGAATTCAAAAGAATTTTTACTATATAATTTGCAAGAAGTAAAATATATGGCCATGATTGATTATAAATAATTCTTTAAATTACTGTAAAAAAAATACTTGAGATTAATTGCTTTTTCATCGTTTTGCTGTAAGATAAAGACAAAAGCCTGCCTTTTAAGTAGATAAAAACAAAGAAAAACATGATTTAACATTGATTAAAGTGTCATTTAGATTTTTTCTTTGAATTGTTTATTCAAATAAATGGTTTAAACCCCACCACCAGTTTATGTAAATGAAAAATATGTATCAACTCATAGGTATTAGTTATAACAAAATGAACAGGACATAACAATTTCACAACAATGAGGACCAAAGCTAGCTAAATCCGAAAGATACCGAGGAATAAAACAACATACAGATACTTTGAAGTACAAAACCATAATAAGACTACTATAACAATACTGCCAAGAAGAATGGAAGAGAGTAGCGACCATGAAGCCACCAGCAGTGCCTGCATTTATGATCAAGTTAGGTTGTAGTGCTTGAATAGCAGCACATGTTACAAGAGCAGATGATATAGTCTTAGTTAGAATAGTTAGTTATAGTTATAGAAGTCATTTCTGATTGACGTTTGTTCCTGTTAATTAGAAATAATTGTAAGTAAATGTTCTTCCATTTGATAGTGATTGTATTTGTAAATTATATCTTGTAGGATTCATTGGTTGAACAAATGTCTAATGGAACCTTTGTTCCACATGGATGTAAAGATATCTTGACGGAGGCCATTGGGAAACCTGAGCATCCTGGCCGTGTTCGTGCTGTTGGTCGAGGTGTGAGGATTCGAAAATTCTTTGGATCACGTTCTCATTATGCCTCCATTCCACCAGTTTTCAGTAGCCACCAAATAGAAGAGCTTACTAATGTGATTAAAAATAAAGTGTTGCATGAGCTATCACAACAAAATCCAAATTTGTTCATGAAGGGCAGTTGTTCTGTTGAATTACCTATACCAGAGGATGAGGACGATGATATCCCCTAATAGTGTACATTGTATGTTGATAATCATGATTCTGTAGTGGCATATGCTGATGTGTACAAGTTGGGGCCCACCTTACACAATCAATTGTTAGATAATGATATGGTTAGGGTGGTGGTTACCAAGGTTTTAGACGCAAATGCTCAAGTACCTATGCCCATTGATGAAGTAACAACAGTTGGTCATGCTTCAAATACTTTTATTCAATGGCCAAAACGACTTTTGCAGCTTGTTTTTTATAAGGTATTCATTAGATACATCTTTTTCTATTTACACTTGAAATACTTTAAATGACTAAATAATTTATCTTTAATTATTTTGGAGGCTGACATATTTATGAACGTTGAGGTTCCACTCAAAAAGTCTGAATCTCCACTAGATTCTATTCAACAATTGCTCTTAAAGTCGATGAATATATGATTGTCTATAGAGCTAAAATTGGAAAATGGGACAAGTGAAGTGTTTGTTCTTGGACAAAGCGATATAGTAGAGTTGTGTATGGGTAATCGAGAGTTGTGCATCACTATTATACAAATATGGTTGACGTAAGTTCATTTAATTTGTAAAATTAGTCAAGTAATTAATTTCATTTATAACAAAATTATTTTTATTTATTTATTTCAATATCTTAGATATATGCATCGCCTTTGCATTGACTTGGGAAAGTGTGGCGTGTATGGATTCATTGATCCATGTTTCATTCAGCGTGAATATGATCCTATTGGGGCTCAAAAATATATACAAAGCAAGTTGCAACAGGATCAAAAAGAGTGTTATCTATTACCTTATCTCAACAAGTAAGTAAATTTTTATTATAATTTATCCATTATAATATGAATGTACTTAACACATTTAACTTTTTGCACAATGTAGTCATCATTGGAAATTGCTCGTTATTTGTCATAGGAAGAATACTATAGTCTTCCTATGTTCGTTGGGATGGAAACCAAATAAAAATATCATGCACATTGTCAATTTGTAAGTGTTTAACGTATTTCCCGTATACGTATATGTACATGAATTTTTTTATATGTTTTATAATACAAGTTTAATGAGTATTTTATTTTTGTAGAGCTTTGGATGAATATAATAAGTTGCAAAGATTAAGAAAGAATAAGCCCACATGGACCATTCCCACTGTAAGTTGTTTAGATTATATAAATAGAATTTCAATTATAATTTATATGTCTCTATCTATATAATAATTACTCACTATAATTTTATATATGATATTCAATTTTAGAGTCAAAGACAACCTAAAGATTATGAGTGTGGCTACTACATTATGATACATATGTTGAACATTGTATCTAGTGGTCTCATTGATTCATGGATGCGGGTATGTGATAGATTTTTTCAAAGTTAGTATTAATTAACTACTTATGATTTTTATGGTCACGTGATTCAGATAATCTTGTTATTTTAATGTTTATAATTCAGATATTTGGAGACTCAAAAACATTCGAAGATGATGAAATGATGAACGTTCGAAAACGTTGTGCAAACTTGATTCTTGAATTAATTGAAAATGCTTGAAGCACTTGTATCATTTTAGTATATTTAGACTGTTAATAAAAGATAAAGTATTTTTTTTCAACAAGTAGTAATGATAATGTAGCTATGAGTTTGATAACTCTAATTTTGTATGATTTTTATGACTCATTATCATTGATTTTTAAATGTAAAGCTTCATATGAAGTTTTGTGTCTTATGGTTGAATGAGATATTCTAGTTAATAGGGTAATATGTGAAACTCTGAATATGCATATGTGAGGAGTGAAAGTTATGAAGAAATTTTTTTCAAAATTTAATTATTTAAATCGGTTGGCTCATCGATATAATAAATCAATTTTGAATATGACTTGTCATATTGGTTTCAATTTAACCGATATAATAAATCAATTTTGAATTTGACTTGTTAGATTGATTCAAATTTAACTGATCTAATAAATCAATTTTGAATTTGACTTGTTAGATTGATTCAAATTTAACCGATCTAATAAATCAATTTTGAATTTGACTTGTTAGATTGGTTCAAATTTAACCGATCTAATAAATCAAATTTGAATTTGACTTGTTAGATTGTTTCATTTTAGCCAATTTAATAGTTAACTATTTATTACAAAGCTTGATGTTAGATTGGACAAATAACTGATCTAACATATACACAAGAACCGATGTAACAAAGTTAAATTGCACTTGTGTTTATAAGATAACGATTGTAGTTGAAATTTTAAATAGTTTTCAATATCAATCAATAGTGGACCATGCATCAAAGTAAATATTTTAGAATTTGTGTTGTTTGATATGTTGTTTTTTATAAAATAAGTTTGAATGTGTCGAAAAGAAGTTTGCAGCATCCTATTCTTTCTTTTCTTTTAATTTATTAAAAAATTTAGCGAGAGGTAGTCATGTTGCCCGAATCTAAAATAGAGAAAATTTTAAAATTCAAAGAATATTAACAGATTCAAATAATAGTAAAAAATATGTCTTTTTACAACATGAGTAAATCATTGGAGTTAAAAGACTTTTTTAATAAAAAAGATTTAAGTCCTCTTCTTCGATAAAAAATCATCCTATTCTTTCGTTTATTAAAGAATTTATGCTCATATTTTTGGTTAAAAAATAAAGTTAATTACAATTTTGATTCTTCATGATTAATTATATGTGATTTTGGTCCTATTAATTTTATCCACCAATTTTAGTTCCTCAAATTTTTAATTATTTCAATTAAGTCTATCTATACTGTTTCATTTGTTAAAAAATGTTATGATTGTTTACTTTGTGAAAATATTTTCTATTTTTATTTTTTATAATTTGTATTAATTTTACTTGTGAGTAAGAAGATAACAAACTTTTAAAGTGAATAATTTACATTTCTAGAAACAATGAAAATGTCAAAAAAACTGTTTTCATTGTTTTTGGAAATGCATATTCGTTAACCAACATTTTATCTTATCTCCACGACAATAATTTACTTTAAGAGTCTCTCATCAAAGCAAAATAAATACGCATTTTAGAAAAATCTATGTTTTCACAGAGTAAACGGCCCCTTAAAATCTCACAATCTATTAAAAAAATAAAAACCTAGAAGCAAACTAGCCCAAAAGTAGAATCTAGAAGCACTAACGTGCTCCTAGTGTCCATGCATAGCATATGACAATCAAACTAGATAAAACCTATCACTTATCTCAATATGAGTTACATTTTGGATAACAACAATTCCATTATATGATCTCAACAATCACCTTAGTAATAATAGCAACATACTATAATAAAGATGTACTCAAATACTATATAAACAGTGGATTCACCTCCTAGATAGTACAATTATTACTCATCCAATTACTATACTTGTTACCTATTCACACCCTGCCTTACTTTGACATTAGTGTCTTTTTAGGTACATCTCTCGTTCGGAGTTGGAGCGTGCAAGGAGAAAGAGAGGAGACCAAAGTTTGTTGCGTCAGACGTGAAGTCCACATCACCGATATTGTTGACCTACCTTGTGTTTTATACAGGAACATTGGTGTCCACCGTTGTACCCGATAAAATTTCCCAAGCCTCAAGATTCAACTAGCATGTTGATCACCAAAAGCACAGCTCCCATGGAGCCATTGCAAGGAGATCCAAGTCAACAAAATCGCGAGTCCAACACTAGTGCAATTTAACCTTGTCACATTGGTTCCTATGTACATATTTGATCGGTTACTTGCCCGATCTAACATCAAGCGTTGTAATAAATTGTTAACTATTAAATTGGTTAAAATGAACCAATCTAATAACTCAAATTCAAAATTAATTTATTAGATCGGTTAAATTTGAACCAATCTAACAAGTCAAATTCAAAATTGATTTATTAGATCGGTTAAATTTGAACCAATCTAACAAATCAAATTCAAAATTGATTTATTAGATCGGTTAAATTTGAACCAATCTAACAAATCAAATTCAAAATTGATTTATTATATTGATGAGCCAACTGATTTAAATAATGAACTTTTTAAATTTTTTTCTTCACAACTTTGATTCATCACATATGCATAAATAGAGTTTCACATTTTACTATATTAACTAGAATTTCTCATTCAACCATAAAACACAAAACTTCATACAAAACTTTACATTTAAAAATCAATGATAATGAGTCATAAAAACTTATATTTATTATAACGCATTCTGGATTGACTTGAATTTATAAGAAATCACCCATATTTCATATATCCTTTATCTTGCAAATGATTTGTTTTTATAGATTGACTTGATGTCATTGCATTCAAAGTGCAAAGGCTCAGAGTGCATTCAAAGTGCAGAGGCTCAGAGTGCAACACTGTCACCTCACCCATGATACAAGCTATCCCCAAATTAGATTACCAACTATCTAGAAGCAGGAAGTAAGCTTAAGGACCTGCATGTAGGAACACATTTAGAAATAATCCTAAAACTTCTAAACGAATATTTAGTCACCCCATCAATGCTTTCTTCTATACTGTCGCATACCAATTGCAATCAGCAACACAAAATCGTATTATGAAGCTCCAATCAGCACAACTCCAAGAGAGGAACACATCAAAACAAGTGTATATACAAGAATTCCACGTACTACAAGATAGCACTGGGGTTCTTCACAGCATTGAAACAATGAAACATCCAGTTCACTTAGTTCACCTTGGTTCTGACATATGAGTATCATGGAACAAGAGAATCCAAAAGCATAAGCATGAGGCAAAATCATCTATGTTTTTGAATTTTCACATAAACTAATAACAAGCACAAGTACTACATGCAACTACAAAATATATATAAGGTAGCATATGCACACCCATTGTTGGTCATAACCCAAAAGGCAAGATTCAAATTTTACAAGAATATAATATATATCGAACCCGTAAATTGTGGAGCCACAGTGCCAAGTGTCAACTTAGAAAATGGGAGAAAAGACAAAATCACTGGCCTATACTATTCAAGAATTGGTTCAACATTGCTTTTTATCAATTTAGACGCTGCCTACATGCATTTTCACATTGCAATTTTGCATTATTCAAAAGCCAATATAGCCTCATCACCCAATAAAATATATATCCCCAAAGATGATAATTCAAAAACCAAAGTAAAGTACCTCATTAAGGAACGGCCACATCTTTTCTAACTGCATATTTAGCCAATTTAACTGCATTAATGAAAAAATTAATATCAGAATCCATATCAAAATTAAACTTGAATGTACTACAAGTAAAAGTTTACATTCAAATTAACAAGTCGAACTCAACTTCTGCCTCTTAGTGAAGACCACCAAATGACAGATAGAACTTTGGAGGTAAAAGTTTTCTAGAACCTTCCACCGTCATCCTTGCAAATTGTGCTATCGTCTTCGCCTATAACAGATTCAAAAACAAGCACGTTAACCGAATTAGAATGAGTAAACGGTCATTTTACACTTCCAGTAAAATGTCATGTCAGTGTTTTTGGGGATGAGTATTTACCGTATAAAATTATCCTCAAGTGGATCTTCTATTAATAGTATCACGGACTAAACTAACTAATAAAAAAATACATTTGAGTACCAAATTAACTAATCAAATACCAATAAACAAAATACCCATCTAGGGATTTTTTTTGTAATTTTCATAATAGTGGTTATTTCATATATTTAAGATTAAAATGATTGTTAAATGAAATTAAAATATCATATATCATAAGGTTCATGTTTTTGTGGAATAGAATAGAAGAGAATTAAAATGAGAGTGAATTTGAGATTCTTTACATACCAAATGAGAGTGAATTAAAATATTATTCACCCATCAAAGAAAAACAAATCAAATCAAGCATAACATAGAGGCAATGAAACATATTAAATATCATATATCAAAATGAACACAATTTATTCATTAATCAAGCAAGAGCAGGCATTAGCTCTTTCAAATGAGTTTTACACATTAAACTTGACTTAAGAGGAATGAAAGGGATAATCAAAAGGATTGATAATTTATCACTAAAAATTGATATATAGAAGGTTTCACCAAAGGGAAACACTATCCATACCCATTAACAGTAGAAGACATGAAGACCAGATATGTGCCAAGCAAAGATTTCACCATAGGTAGTGGAATAGCAGCTGCTTCATCAACAACCAATAATTCAACTTGCGAAAGCTTTTCATTTTCATGTGGCAATATATACTGAAAGAAATTAGGATGAAAAGCAAGGCCAAAATTAAATTTACGATTAATTGTAACTTCACAGCAGTAAGTTTCCTTAATATCACAAGACACTTTTTGAGTCATATTCATCAATGAAGAAGTATTACCAATGAACTTGCCTGAATGGTCTGTCTGTGGTGCTTGTTAAAATTGATCCTTACAATAGCACTCTTGAACTCAGGAGACACACTTTTTACCACATCAAAATCATGATGCTCATGTTCACATTGGAAATGTAGCTCTATTAGACAAACACCGTTCAACTTTTTACACACAAACGGACCAAAAGGCCTTTAGAAAAGTTTTATTTCCATAAACTCCTCATTACCTAATAAATGAGGAAAAAAAGAGACTGTAAAAACACCCACTAAATGCATCTTAATTAAAGATAAATAATGATAGCTATCGGTGAGCGAGAGAACTTGTACCTTGTAGTCAAGTACATCAAGACCTTTGCAGATAAATTTGAACAAGGTTTTCAAATTCTCAAGGCTGGGTGCCGTAACAAAGATATTTGAATACATAGACCAGATAAAGAACCGGCTCAGTTCAAGCTTGTCCTTGTAACACCATAAAACAGTTGGCCTGAATTTGATTTGAGCCTTGCTAAGCATGTAATGAAGATTCATAATCTCCACACAACATAGTCTGAAATTAGCATTCAAATTGCACCATTCTTAATTTCTTCCACACAGAATTAAGTTCCAAAAAATTATCTTAAAAGAAACAATCACTACGCTAAAAATGATACATGATCACGGGACTTATCCCCAATAATAACAAACATTGACCTATGTTTTAATTTGACACCATTCTCAATGAGAGTTCTGATTTGTTCATCTACCTTCTTCCTCATTTCTCTACAACGAAAATTAAACAATCATAAGTAACAATCTCACGTGAAATTGAAACTATTCCAGTTCCAGTAATTCAAATCCCTTCTTATTTCGTAATTGAATATCATTATCCGAAGCAAAAAGGTGAAATGAATTTCATTACCTTTGGATCGTTCGGTTTCTGCTCCAAAAGATGATGCAAAACCTCAAGGCATTCATCGAAGTTACCAGATTGATAATGCATAGCAGCTTCTTTAGCCATAGCGACGGTGATAGTGAGTCCTCCGTCTTCAACTTCGGTGGTGGCGGTTGATGACGGAGAAGACGGTGTCAAATCTCGAGAAAAGTGACAGACAAAATACAAATTCATTGATTGATTAGATAATGAAACAAAAGGATTGACCAAAAGCACTATTAGAGTAATTATTTTAGAAGAATACTGATAATAACTACTCAACTTTCAATACAAAATGAACTAAGAATAGAAATTCATGACAATAGATTTTCATTCCTTTTTTTATTTAGAACATTTCTTTTTGTGCCACACCCAATGCATACTTCAATTTTCACTTGATATGTTTCAACTGACAATGTAACTGAAAGTTTGACTTGTCGTTATGAGACACAAACTTTAAGCAAGCATGGCCAAAAGTTACATTGTTTTCCATTTCTAACTAAATCATTGTTGGATTTATAGTAACAATTTGACATTCATAATCTTCACTTTACTTAGAAGAATATAAAATGAAAATCAGCAGTATATCAATATTTAACCCTTCTATATAAGAGACAAGTAGAACCCGTTAATCCCATATGTATAATTTTGATAATTTGTACTTGTTAGGTATATCTTATATTCTTATTCCACCCATCGAGATATGAAAGAGTATCTCATTCCAACTACCATAAACATTTATCTTTTCAATTATTCCTAAAACTATCTTCAACCAACTAAAGAAACCTGGATCAAATGAAAACATACCTTTAATTGAGTCACATTTTAGTAAAGCATCAACCATTGCAGTGTAAGCAGTTCTATCAATGTATAACTCGGAACATGATTTCATTTCCAGCACTATTTGCACAACTGAAATAAGAGAGAGAAAAAAGCCCTAAAATTGAGTGAGGAGAAAAGTGAAATGAAATGAAATGAAAAAGAATAATAATCACCTGAAGACTCAACCAATTGTTCACCATCAACAATAACAATAGGCACCTTCTTGTAATCAGACCATTTAATCTCCTTCTTGTTCATCGGATTTACTTCCACCACTCTATACGAAATATCATAATAATCTAGAAAAGTCGGAGAGAGAAAAAAATCAATCTAAAAAATTAGGAAATTCAAATCAATATCCATCTAATCAAATTAACAAACATGCAACAGAAATGTTCAAATTTCAAAATGAATAACACATTAGTTCACTTTTCAATTAAATCCAAACGTTTAATCATGTTAAGGAAAAATCATTCCCAAAAATTAAATAAATTACTTCTACCTTTAACCTTGTTGCAAAATGGACATGCCTCGTACTGAAAGAGAACAACTTCTTTAGGTTTGAAGTTATTTTCTTCTGATCCTCTTGTTTTGAGGTCTTTCTGTGATAGAACCATAATACCTAAACCCTAAATCGTCGCTGCAAACAACAGGGACGGTTGATAGGCCAGAGCGTTCAACAAGATTAGAAGAAGTCCAACAGGTGGCGCAATAGGGAGCTGTTTGCGGAGGTTAGAAGAAGATGGCAACGGCGGTGGAGTTGCCTCTTAAGGTTTTGGCAAGGGATAATGCTCTATTGAAACCACTCATTATTGGTAGCTGACCTTATTGAACTTTGGATGCGGCTATTTGGATTTTAGATTTTTTAAAATGTTTGTTACATCGGTTTAATAAAATAGATCTAACAAATCATTATATTTTTTTAATATGCTTGTTAGATCGGTTTAATAAAACAGATCTAACAAATCATTAGATTTTTTTTTTAATATGCTTGTTAGATCGGTTTAATATAACAAATCTAATAAATCATACCATTTTTTTTTGTAAATGTTTGTTAGAACGGTTTAATAAAACAGATCTAACAAATCATTCAATTTTTTTTTAAGATGTTTGTTAGAACGGTTTAATATAACTGATAACAGTTTAATATAACAGATCTAACAAATCAAATAAATAATAACAAATTTGCCACAACCTATTTATTACATTGGGTATATAACTACAGATCTAAAATTACAGATGTAATAATATTAAATTGCACTAGTTCAACATTCAAAATGGCGGATCTCGGTATCATATTTCTCCACTTTGATGACAACCAAAAAGAGAAATAATATCTCCTCATCGACACCTCTATCACTAGAACGAACAACGTTTAGGGATTCAGATGTCGAGACCCATCATCATCTTGGCAATGAAGTCAAAATGAGCGAATGACAGAACATACAACGAATGAGAACATACAACGAATGAGATAGAGATCCAAATTAAGAGACTCAAGAAGAAAGTAGCATTTGATCGAAGAAAGTGAAATCGGAAGAAAACTTTATTAGCAGAGGATGACATCTATGAAAGTAGATGAATGATGGAATGAAGTCGCAATTTTCAATTTTTTTTGGGTGAAAGATTTAAAACTTTTTGGTTTTGGAGAAAAATTTGTCGGGATTTACTAGGGTTGGAAGTTTGAACCTGTATCCAAGCTTGTTTTGAAAATAAAAATAAAAATAGAAAGATAAAGCTTGTTTTATTTTATTAAGAAAAGATAAAGCTTTTTATATGATGATATAAAATGTGTTTAATTGATATGCATTTTTCACCAAGCAATTGAAATGTATTGTTAAAATATGCAAAATACTTGTATTCCATTAAGTTATACGAAAATATCATATTTTTTCTTTAACTTTTTTTTGGTATCAATTTAGTCCTTTATGTTTGTAAATGTTAAAGTGTTGAATTATTTTTAGTCATAATCTACTTTCAATTATTTTTAGTTAAAGATTTTTAAAAATTTATGATGAGTTTTATTATCAATTGTATAAAGAACAAAATAATAAATGTTCATGTAATTTCAAAACTACTTCAATTTATTAAAAAAATTGAGACAATTTTGAACTTCAATTTTACTAGTTTTTAATCTTGACCATTAGTGTAAACTTTAAAAGGTCAAATCTAAATTTTGATATATATTTGATATTGTTAAAAAAATCAATACAACAACATGATATTATATGCTCATGTACCACATTGTTATTTCAATTTTTTTTAAATATCAAATATATGTTAAATTATAGATTAGCATATGAAATATTTTCCTCTAAAATTCTCCAAAATCTATCTCGCAACACACACGCCCTAAAGGTTCATTTATTTTGTAAAATTATTTCGTATTTTTTTTTAAATTTGTGTTATTTTATTTGTTAATAAAAAAAAAAGACAACAAAAAACTTAATTTTTATGCATGACAGTATAAACATTTTACATATGCATATAATAAAATTATAGGCATAATAACTCCCGTGGTCCCTTAACTTAATTTCAGGTAGCGTTTTAGTCATTTATGTTTTTTTTCTTCCCATTTCACTATTTTGTATTTTGTATTTTTCGAAAACCATTGTTTGGTCTCCTCCTCTCCCACCCATGAAAAATCATATTCATGGTTCCCAAAACACAAAATCCATGGTCGCCTCATGTTCAAATGGGTCAAATTCACAGTCCTACAACTATGATTCTTTCTTTTATAATAGAATTCATGACATTTCAAATTGTGCTTGTGGTCTGAAACTTGTTATGCGCACAGTGAAAAACCCCTAGACCCCATAATCTTAGAAAAAGAGGAAGGAATATGTATGTGTGGACCACAAACCCTAGACCTCAATAAACAACACATGCAAGAATCAACTCATCCATAAATTAAACACATCCAAATAATAAATACCATAAGGACTCAACTAAACCCTAAAACAAATCTTTATCACAGGTTTACGATAAGAACCTCAATAAACATCAGAATCAATAAACACATTTTGTTTCTTCTCTTGTCAATGTGGGTTTACGATTTCTTGAAGCTTGATTTTGACAGTGTGTTCTTTGATTCCTTCTTGTTATCGTTCAAATGAATTTTCATGGGTGGAAGAAGAAAACGAGAAGATCAAACAATGGTTTTCGAAATGTGAAAGAGAAGAAAATGAGAAGAAAACGGAGCAGATAATTTTTCAACGTTGCCTTAACGAAAGTCCACTTAAAGGATAAAATTGTAATTAGTTAAAAACATACAATACTGAAATGAAAAAACAAAGGACTAAAACATTACTTGAAATTAAGTTAAGGGACCACATGAGTTATTATGCCTAAACTTATATCATGGTGTTACTGAAGTGACTAGAATATCACTAGAAGGGGGGTTGAATAGAGATATTTGATGTTTAAAAATTTCTTTTAAGTTTTAAATCTTTATCCTCTTCGAGAGGATGAAAGTCAGAGGTTGGAAATTCAAACTAAGAGTAAGAACAGATTAATTATAAAGGAGAGAAAGAGGGATTGGAGATTGACACACAGCTTTATACTGGTTCACCCAAAAACGGGCTATGTCCAATCCTCACACACTTGTGAGAATTCACTAAGAAACCAGTCAACCTCTCGCAGAGGTTAGTTACAGCTTTTGTGTTCTTGAGCTTCACCAAGCTTACAATATCTTCTCACGAATTTCAATTATTTCTAAGTGTAACTCACTTAGAAATTACAGTATAGTTTGAAGGTGTTTTTGATGTTTCTCTTTACTAGTACTTTCTAAAAAGATGTTTCAAAGATCTAGTGTAATACAATAGAAAGTATGAAGAGAGGATGAGAATGACACTTGATAGCTCTTAGCCTTTTTCTTTGAATGCTTTGTAGTTGTGTGTATAATGAAGAAGTGCACCATTGCTTTTATAGAGTTGTAAGAAGGTCTAACAATGTGTTTTGGTGCTTCAAGTGCGTTGGGCACATTGATCAAAAAGTCAAGGCCAGTATTCTGAATTACAAAAATGCCATCCAGCTGTCTTTTGTCTTGTTTGACTGCAGGAGGATGAGAATACAGTCTATCCTCATATGGCAGATACAAACCTCCTAGAAGTTCGTGTCTTAGCTGTCCTTTTGCTTTTTCGTTCTCCAAGGCATGTCAGATTCTATTTTGGGCTTTGTTTGGTATAACCTTTCTGTGTAGTTGAAAAGGTAGAACCATTTTCATCATAAGCCTATGAAAGGAGCTAGAGGTCCATTCTTCAATATTCCAAATTTCTATGTTCATCCTCTACCTTTCTTTTTCTTTAGTTGACATTGTTTTTCTTTCAAATTTTAACACTGAATTGACTTTGCACATGGAAAGAAATCAAAGTTAACGTGATTCTGAATATTTTGACTAATAGTTGGTTCATCCTCTTTGAAGATCCATCCTCTAGTCCATCCTCCAGTTTGAAAAATTGTTGAATTTACATAGATATTATCTCATTTGAAGAACAACCTGTTTTCTAATAATAATACACTCAAGAACACATATTAGTTTTAACAAGAATCATAATCATTTAATTTTGTTATCATTAAAACCATTAAAAAGAGATTTTGTTTCAATAGTTACTTTCTAAAATTAATTCCAAAAATGTATTCCCAAAAATGTATTCCCAAAACTACAAGATTGTTGTATACAAATTAAATCGAAAAAACATAAAGTTATGTGAAAAATTATTTATTCAAATAATTTAGAGAATTTCTAAATAATAATAATTTAGAAAATTAATTCTAGATATAAAAAAAATACCGTAAATCATCTATTTAATAATGAAGAAAAAGAGGGAATTTAGCATTTTTTTTAACGTAGAAAGAAGGGCGGCGGCGACTAAATTTTTTTATTCCAAAGAAATTATTTAATATTTTTTTAAGTCAAAATTTAATATCTTTTAGTCAATTACTTGTCTAAATAAACTTTTTAGTCAATTTTCACTTCATGCAAGTTGTAGTAAATGAAAGTGAAACCCGACAAACTGAGGTACATAATTGCTTGATATTCTACCTGTGCTTATATATACAACTCCCAATAGATGGTGTCCACTTGTATTTAACAGTTTTAGATTTGGTTTTAGTGAAAAGAGAATTCCAAATTTGTTCGATAGACAAGCGCTTTCTATTGGACCAACCGAAATATGATTTAGTGTGAATCACTACTTACAATTCATTAGGCATGTATTTTATAAGTAGAAGATTATGATCATTTTGGTATTTAAGGTTAAAACGATTATTTGAATGATGTTGAATTACTAAATTCAAAAATGATTAACCTCTCACTGAGGTTGGTTATAATTTGTGTATTCTAGAGCTTCACCAAGCTTACAATCTTTTTTCTCAGATTTCAACTTCTCTCAAGTGTATCTCACTTGGAAATTACAAGATGATATGATGTAGTTTGGTTTGTTTCTCTTTGTTCACACTTTCTAGAAAGATATTTCAGAGATCTAGTGTAAGATTATAGAAAGTATGATGAGAGGATAAAAATGCTCTTGATAGCCTTAGACTTTTTCTTTTTATGCTTAGTTGTGTGTTTTTAATGAAGAAGAGCAGCCTGCATTTTATAGAGAAAAGGAAACTTTTTCTTCAAGAAAGTTGTCCTTTATGACTGTTTTCTCAAGTTGTAATGGTCCTTGAAGTTTGTCTTGAATTGCAAAAATGCCATTGAATCTGTCCTCATTCAGCCTTGTACTTAGGAGGTTGATTTTCACGAAGCTGTCTTGGAGGTTAGATCTTTCTAGACGCTTTGACAACTGGAAAGTACTTTTTCCTTTTTTTTCTTTTCCAAGATATGTAATCTTTATTTTTGTGACCAGTGCAACCTTTTGAACTTTGGTACTTTTAGTCATTTCCAATGCAGGAGAACGAAGAGACAACTTTTTATCTTCTAGTGTTCATCCTCTGGTGTTCATCCTCTAGCGCTGATGACTTTGTTTCTTTATGCTATTCGTCTAGAAATTTGTCTTCACTTAATTTTAGACTTGGATCAGTGATAATTATTTTGACATACAAAAGTTCATCCTCTGGACAGGAGGATAGAGCTTCCATAAATTATGACTTGTACTTTTGCCTTTGGAGCTTCAAACATATGGGTTAGCAAAATATAGTTGTTGGAAGCTTTGCTAAGTTTCCTTGGACTTGTCTTTATTTGCAAAGCTGCTATTTAGCCTTTATCCTCATGTTAAGTATGCTGAGAGGATGAGTGTTGCGATCTGTCCTCATATTTGAGTTGTAGGAGGATGAAGCTTTCATTTGTGATGTGACTTGTGCTTTTTAACTTTTCCTTTTCCCAACAACTGTAGTGTATTGCTTTATTAATCAAGGACATTGTTTTTTGTGCTTTTGAACTTTTATTACAGAAATGTCATCCAGCTGTCTAGAGTCTTGTTTGAGCGCAGGAGGATGCGAATACAGTCCATCCTCGTATAGGAGGTTCAAACATCCTTGAAGTTTGGTCCTTAGCTATCTTTTGCTTTTGCGTTCTCCAAGACATGTCAGATTACATTTTGGTCTTGTTAAGTACATCCTTTATGTACTTTGAAAAGGTAGAACCATTTTCATCATAAGATGATGAAGAGAGTTGGAGGTCCATCCTTTTACACTTCATTCTTCTATGTTCATCCTCTGCCTTTGTTTTCTTCATTTGACTTTATTTTTTCTCTAAATTTTAACATTGATTTAACTTCTCCTTTGACAAGAAATCAATGTTATCGTGATTCTGAATATTTTGCATCATTGTTGGTTCATCCTCTTTGAGGGTTCATCCTCTAGTCCATCCTCGAGTTTGAAAAACTTTTTGGATTGACTCAGATTTTTCCTTTTGAATAGTAACCTGTTTTCTAATATTAATTCACTCAAGATCACATGTTAGATAACAAATATAATCATAATCTTTGAAATAATTTTGTTATCATTAAAACATTTGAGAGAGATTTTGTCTCAACAATCTCCCCCTTTTTGATGATGACAAAATTCTTTAGATTATGATTCTATTGAAAGAAATTGTATTAGAGCTTTTTGTAAAAATGCTCCCCCTTAACTTATGCATAGTTTTTCTTGACTTTTTCCAAGAGGTTTTATGTGTCATTCAAATGCACCATATTGCGATGGTCATCCTCGGCTTGAGGATAATCATATTTAATGAATTAGGCTCCTCAATTCTTTCATTGTTGAGTTGATACAACACACTTGTTTTGTGAGTGACTTTAAGCTTGACCACTTCTGTTCTTTCAACAAAAACTCAAATGCAAACATCAGTAGATCACCATTTAGAAAACTTAGCATTTATTTCATAAGGTTTGTTGTCATTAAAACACATATCAAAAAATTTTTTTACTTCAACAATCTCCCCCTTTTTGATGATAACAAACCTTTAGAACAAATCCTTAGTTTTCTAGATGGATAAAATAACAAATGAAAGAATGTTCATAGATATGCAATTAAACTCCCCCTAAACATATGCAAGAGGTTTAATTTGTTAACATTCTTCATTAATCATTTACATCCTATACTTTTCTTTTATATACTCTCCCCCTTTTGACATCTATCAAAAAGTGTGAGGGTGTGAAGGATAATTATAGGTAACAAGAATATGTATTGATCACATAAATATCATCACGTAGTTGAGAGGTTCATTCTCATATCAAATTTGTATTTAACATTAAACCACATAGTATGTAAGAAAACCATTAATTTTTTTAGTTAACATTGCAATCAAGATATAGACAATGATAACTAAAATAATATACTCAAATCGTATTAAAAATTTATACCCCATTTCAGCACATCTAGAGTTTTAGTAATTGATTCTATACTCTCCAAAATTTTAGAAAAAGTGATTTGACCTCAAATTCAATGCACGTTTCAAGAGAAATAACATGTTCAAATATATAAAGCTCCCCCTGAGTTTTATGAGATGTATAACCTCTAATATTTTGAAATTCTTGATTTTAGAGGATGTTAACTCTGTTCAAATATATAAAACTCCCCCTGAGTTTTAACCACATTTTTATGTTGAAGAATGAGTCAAATATAAGCTTAAGAACACAATATGAGAACTTCAAGCTTCTTTGACCAGATTTGAAATTAATAGACAATAACACCAATTATAATCATTAATGTCAATCATATATCCTCTTGTTGAATTTCTTTCAGAAATATAAATCCTGAATTAGGATATCCATTTAAAACATGTTAAAGAAGAATATTTGACATATAATGCATGTTAGAATCTCAATTTTTCGAAAAGCCAAATAAAAATTTCATACTTAGGCATCAAACAAAGTATATGTTAATCCATATATGTACACTAAGTTGGATTCATCCAAAATTTATATTGAGATAAATGTACATGCATAAGACTTATAGAAATAGGATATGCTAAAAACAATTCCCTACATTTCAGGCATATGCAAAGAATTAAATCATGGATTATTTTGCAATGTGTGAGAAAATATCATGCAATAAATTATGCTTAACAAAATAGTCCTTTTTTTTAAAACATTAAAGAACATCAATCCATTTGAAATGCATTCTTAACTTGTTATTAAAACACCATGCTATAAATAAACAAATCTCTTATTTATTTATTTATGCATTTGAATAACAATATAAGAATGATTACATTAGATGTTTTGCAAATGAATTTCATTAGGCATAGATATAAGTCATGATAAAAATTAATGCAATACATTTATCTTTAAATTAATATAAATGCATCAAAATTTATAGCATGTATTCCTAATATTAAAATCATCCAATCAATCACATAAAATGAATACATCATAAGATTAACATCAAGAATTGAGATTGAGTGTACCTCCTTTAGTGACTTTCCTTATTTGAGGATTAATGATACGAGAATCTTCAATTTTTTTTTGTTGGTCTCTCCCCATTCTCATTCATTTTACTGTGAGGACACTTGTTGATGATTATGAATGGATATTTCAACTTTTGTAACATTTTCTAAATGTTGGTTATGTCTATCCTCTTAAATATTCACTATAGATGATCATCCTCTTGAATAATAGCTTGAGGTGATGAGGATAGAAAGAGAGAGACATGTTCATATCAATTTACTTACAACTCATCATCATAGTAAGAGCATTTGTGCTCTATCTTTTCAAATTTTCAATTGATGATTATGGAAATTCCATTAAAGGAGTATGAGTTTAAGCAAGCTCAACTTTCAAATATCGATGATCTTCATAATGATATTTTTCTTCATCCTCACGACCATTCTCTGAGTTTGATCTTTTATATGCTCCCCTTGAAAAAGTTCAAAATCTTATTCATGATTTTGCTCACAAACGCTACCTCAAAGCATTTGACTTTCCTTAGCAACCTTTTTCATCCTCTCTTTTTATTCAAGAGATTTGACTAGTAATCTTGCATGAAGAGATACAAATACTTTTGGTACCCAAGACTTAATGGGTCCTTAAAAATTAGTATACCTCTTCTCATGATATATGTTCATGTAATAAAATAATAATCTCGTAAGATAAATTACTACATTTTGGACATACATCTTAGTCTTATGAGTATGAAAGAAAAAGTAAACTAATATGTAAAAATTATTAAAAGATAAAAAGAGTACACATACCAAACAATGAAGATAACACAAAGTTTATGTTATGAAAAACTAGTGTTAGAAAGTAGATGATTTTTTTTTTTTAGAAATAGGATAATAAAAAAAAGTTTTTCTTTTTTAAATTAAACTAATAAAAAAAAACGTTCACGTAGAGAGGATGATATTAAGCAAAGAAGATAACAAAAGTATGATAAACAATAATAATAATAATAATAATAAAATAATAATAATAATAATAATAATTAAAATAAAAATAAAGAATCATGTGTAGAATATTAACACAGTAAACAACACATGTTAGGAGGATGGGAATACAGTCCATTCTCGTATAGGAGGTTCAAACCTCCTTGATGTTTGGGCCTTAGCTGTCTTTTGCTTTTGCGTTCTCCAAGACATGTCAGATTACAGTTTGGTTTTGTTAAGTACAACCTTTATGTACTTTGAAAAGGTAGAACCATTTTCATCATAAGAGGATGAAGAGAGCTGGAGGTCCATCCTCTTACACTTCATTTTTCTATGTTCATCCTCTGCCTTTGTTTTCTTCATTTGACTTTATTTTTTCTCTAAATTTTAACACTGATTTAACTTTTCTTTTGACAAGAAATCGATGTTATCGTGATTCTCAATATTTTGCATAATTGTTGGTTCATCCTCTTTGAGGGTTCATCCTCTAGTCCATCCTCCAGTTTGAAAAACTTGTTGGATTGACTCAGATTTTTCCTTTTGAATAGTAACCTGTTTTCTAATATTAATTCATTCAAGAGCACATGTTAGATAAAAAATATAATCATAATCTTTGAAATAATTTTGTTATCATTAAAACATTTGAGAGGGATTTTGTCTCAACACTTCCTCCTATTTTTTCTCTAGATCTAATAAATAAAAATAATTATAATAAAAAAATAAATTATATTAATAACATGAAAAAAAAAATACATTAATAGAAGAAAAAAATACATCAAATTGAAAAAAAAAATACATCAAATTTAAAATGTCCACCTGACCTCCACCAGTTCCACATTTAGCATGTAGTTGAACTAGTCAAACTCAACTCATTCAAAGAGCTAGACGTGTAGATGTCGCATCCCCGGAATACGAATTTCTACTGAATTAAAAAAAAATTATCCTTTAGAAGGTCGCAGGGCAGAGATACAATCTCCTAAAGGTGAAAAAAAATAGAACATCTTGATATATAGTTTTCAAAGTAAGACATTTTGATGACTTTTTTAAAAAGTAATATATTTTGATAAATAAACCTCAAAAAGAAGTTTGAATCATCCTACTATTTCTTTTCCTTTATTATATAAAAAACATTTTGAGTGAGGGGATTGATGTTGCCCCAATTCAAATTAGAAAAAGCTTTAGGGCTTAAAGAATACTAACAAACTGTGTGTTTACGACTTGATTAAATCATCCAAGTTAAAAGAATATTTTTAATAAAAAATATTTAAATCCTATTCTTCCATAAGAAAACAAATATTATTCTTTCGTTTATTAAACTGTTAGTGAGTAGTCCGTGCCAAACACATAATATATTATCGTCAAAATAATTTTATTCGAATTGTTTTTTTTTAAAATCAATTAAAGTAATTTGATTTATGTGGTATATATTACAAGCGAATATTAAGTATATGCTAGGTTATTGCGTCAATAAATTTTATTAAAATAATTTATATAAAATAGTTTTTTTAATAAATTTGATTTATGCACCATTTTTGTGGTTATATTAAAATATAGTGGTTAACATTATATTTTTGTGTTACACGTATAATGTATTAGATGATCTATACGTAAATTAATTTATTTGATTAGATATCGTAGTATTTGTAATTTTATATTCTAAGGGAGGGGATAAATATTATTAAAAAAAAAAACTGAAGTGAACTATAACCTTATTTGGAAACTTAATTTACGATTACAATAAAAAATATTTAAATAAACAAGATTCAAAAAAATTCTATTGGTAAACAATGTCATTCTTTCAGGAATTAATAGCAATTCACGTAATTTTCACGTGAATTTTAAAGACATGACATAAATAGTGAGAATTATTTTTAAAAAATTTAAATCAAATAATATCTCCTACTTGGAATTCTTCGTGGTTAACTATTTCGTGGTTAACTATACGTGATTTTGGTCCTCTTAGTTTTATTGACCAACTTTAATCCCCCAAATTTTTAACTATTTCGATTATGTCATTCTATCATGTTTCATTTATTTAAAAATATTAATATCTCACACTCAATTAAAAAAATTTAAAAATTTGTTAAATTATTTTAAACATTTTAAACTACCCACACTAACCCAAAGTTCTAGATAGGCTAATGTAGTGGTTACCTAATAGGTCCAACTTGAATAGGGTTGGACACAACCAACTAAACACCAAGGGGTGATGTAGTACGGAAACCACACCCGACATCATCCTTGGAAGCAGATGTGCCAAAGACAGAATCTAGTAGCGATGATGTGCTCTTGGTATCCCACACATCACGGATCATAGTCAAACCAATTAAAACCTATTGCTTATCTTAGTATGCAGTTAAATTACATATAAAAACAATCCTTTTATGATCTCAACAATGACCTTAGTAATAATAGCAACAACCAGCAACAAACATGAGTTCAGCTACTATATAAAGAGTGGATTATCCCCTCATGTATTACACACATTAATCATCCAATTACTATACTTGTTTTCTACTTACACCATGCCCAACTTTGACATTCGAGTGTCTTTACAGGTACACCCATCATATAGAGTTGAAGCATGCAAGGAGAAGGAGCATAAACCAAAGTTTGTTTGGTCAAAAGTGATGTCCATATCACCAACATCAATGACCTACCTTGTATTTCATATAGGAACATTAGCGCCCATTGTGGGATCTTGGTAAAATTTCCTCAAGCCTCATGATTCGACAAGCATGGCGGTCACCAGAAACAAGGTTCCCTTAGAGCCATCGCATGGATAACCAATTCAACAAAATGGCAAGTCCATTGTTCAAAATGACGAACCTTGACATCAGAACTCGACACTTCAAATACAACCTAATAGACATTGAGTCTCTCCTATTTGACGCTCTCTATCATCCCGAAGGAATAAAATTAAGAGATCTAGGCGTGGAAACTCATCATCATCTCGATGAGATACTCAAAATGAGCGAATGGCGGAAGATACCATTGATGAGATAAAGACCCGGATCAAGAGACTAAATAAGAAGGTAGCATTGATTGAAGACAGTCAAAAGTGGACGAAATTGTAACACCCCAACTTTTAAAAGCGCATATATTTTTGTTTTCAAACTATTACTTCAAAATAATTGAAAATTGGAATCCTTTTCCTCTATAAATATGAACTATTCTTTTTAAAACAACTCAAATAAAAAAATGCATCGCAACACTAAAACGACAAAGGAATATAAATAGATATATCATATGTTCCAGTAGGTGAAAGTAGTATGAGACAGTAAACCCAAAATATGTAGAACCAGAAAATACATCGGGGATATGAGATCTAATCTTGGCAGACACCTAGGCAGAAGTTTTGCTCCAACAATGCCATCCCGCATGGTCATGTAAAAAATGGAACATCGATCCACCAACAAATGTCAAATTTCAAAGGATATCATAAATACAATCATCCCAAAAATTAGATAAGTACAACCACCAAAAGAGAGGTACAATGACCCTATACACAATATTAAGGGTGACCTCCACATACAACACATGTCTCCTCCAATGCAGTCCCTCCTAGAAGTAACCTCATCCTCCTCTCTAGCTATGGAGGGATCAGTCTTCTTAGATGTTAGGTCCACCTACGAAATAGGTGGCTTCGACGGAACCGAAATCTCAATACAACTCTCCACCTCCTAGACATAAGGTAGAAGATTGTTTACCGGGAAAGAGAGCTATGTCTCAGCTTGAGGTGACACTAACTAAGGTACAAATGGTTCGTCAACGACCAGCATAAATGGTCCATCTATGTCTTCAGATTCCAGCATCGACCCCTTGCCTTTCCCGGTTGCTCCCAGTCCAATTATAGTGTCCCCTACTTCTGTTTTGGGAGTTACTACTCCTATTGTGGCCTCTATCTCACCTTGATCGATAGCATTCCCTGCATCCATTAATGCATTACCAATCCCATGTACCAGGTTTGAAGGTACATGGTAGTCTACCTCTCCTTTGTGATCCCTATATAAAATACTGCATTGGCTCTGCTATGGGTCGCCACCACTCTCCTCGTATAAGTAGCCCTGCTTGAGATGGATTCGTATACCCAAGCAGTCGACGAATACCATTCAGGGAAGTCTATCGAAGTTTCCATCGTCAAGTTAATCGATATTACGTAATTATGCATCCTCTGAAGGCATAGCCCAATTCAAAACAAGAGGGAAGAAAAATTTGAATTTAAATTGTGCTTGGTTCAAAAGGATAAGAAATATTTTCATTGTATATTTAATCACCTCCTTTCCCCTCCCCTCCAAATCTCTCAAAATTGAGGGAGAGAAAAATAAGGTTTATGACGAATTTGTTCCCCTCCCCTCTAAAAAACCAAACAAAACTCATATTATTTAAAATATCACATCTCTCTCCCTCTCCCCTCCCCGCCATCTATCCCAAACATTCATGCATTCTATATGGATCTCTTATATCATCTCAAAGTAATGGCAACTCTAACTCATAGGCATAATCTTACCAAACCAATCATTAAATACCTCACTCTCATTTATATAATCTATGTTAAGTGTCACATTTACAATCCATCACGTTGATAATTTTTCATCACCATCTTGCCCTAAAGCAATGATCCTCAATGTTGATATACACAAGTAGCATGTAAACATGTATCACATCATGAATCAACAATCGTGAGTAACACATAAGAATAAAAATAATCTCCCAATATATCATGGTGAATCATCTTGTTGATAAACAACTAATAACAACATAATTCAATTATTGTCACTCCTAAGAGTAGCCAAACGAGCCTTGCCTAATATTAGTTATTTATCTTCAGTAAGGTTTAATTCATCCTACACATATAATTTAACTATTTTCCATTAGTCGTATTGATGTGTACAAAATATTTCCTCACCTTTTAATTAGTAACGCAACCAACGATCCTCCAATAGAGTTTTATCCTTTAAGTCCACACCACATAACCAATCTCTACTTTTCCACTTCCCAACGTCACATAAGCACTTTCGTCACTCCGACAATATCACCTTAAACCCTAAACCTATATTTTACCAAGAGTCTAGAAATAGCATGTTGAATTATTGATAATCATAACACATAATAAAGTCTACAAGTAGTGGTAAAATGATATTTATATAACTTACTAACAACTCTCAAAGTCTTAAAAAATATGCCTAGTTCATTTTATGTAACGTCGAAAACCCTATTTAACGAACGAAACCTTAAAACGATATTTATTCCAGGATTGAATGAGGAAATGAATTTAGAAATATGAAAATAATATTAGGAACGTACCGTAAAACTACTTACAATATAAGAACTACCCCTCTAAGCTCTTGGCTCAAAATTCAAGTTGGTACCGAATAAATGAAATGGATCTTAGATGGCTGGAGTGAATTAAATTAAGAATGGAATGAAAATGATGAGTTTTATGATTTATACTAGTTGGTTGAGCTCATCTAGTTTAGCAAGACACAACTTGTTGAATGAGTTATGGAATTCACTATGGATTCTCCATCGTTCCAAACATATCACGCCATGTGTCCTCCTCCAACATACACTCATCTCGTTTTTCTTGTATCCCAACTAAGTGGCTAAGTAACCTCAACCAAATACCCTTAAACAAAGCATGCATCTAAATCAACTGTAGCAATCTATAAACACCTACAGTATAAAATATTATATTTCACTGCAAGAAATTTTTTAATTTTACGACACACAGTTTGCGATATATAGTTCTTGCAAAACTGTCCTCAATAATAATTAACGGCAACTTCTGCGACAGATTATTCCAACTGCCACCATGGTTTTGTAGAATAAACAGACACTCAACTATTTTACTATCCCGCGTTCCTCTTTTCATTTATCTTGCACTCCAAAAACCAAAAATCTCTATTTCCTTCCATAACCCTCCCAAATACACTTTTGCTTTTCCCAATCTCCTCCAAATCTCAATCTCTCAAATCTGAAGTCATTGTTGTCGTTGTCTAATCTCTCAACTTGTTAGTCATTTCAATCTCTAAATCTGAAGTCATTTGCACTTATCTCTCAACTTTTCCTTCCTAAAAAAAGTAGTCCCACATGAACACTTCAACCTAAGGGTCGTCGTCAACAGCTCATTTTCGAATATAGCATTTGTGGCTTTGTCTAGTCCACGGGGGACAATCCTACACTATCATCAACTTGCTTTGACTTTTTAAGTTCAAGTTGTTTGTCATCAAATTTAACATGAATTGACTCTTCCACAATCTGAGTTTCCCTATTAATCACTCTATAAGCTTTAGATCTTTCAGAGTATCTAATGAATGTGAACTTTTGTGATCTGGAATCAAACTTGCCAAGGTTGTCTTTAGTGTTTAACATATAACAAGTACAACCAAATTGTTTAAAGTAGGAGATGTTAGGCTTTTTACTCTTCCATAATTCATATGGTGTTTTATTCAATATTGACCTAATTAAGATTCTATTTTAAATATAGCATGCAGTGTTAATTGCTTTTGCCCAAAAGTGTTTTGCAATATTCATATCATTGAGCATGGTTCTAGCCATTTCTTGAAGGGATCTATTCTTTCTTTTTACAACTCCATTTTGTTGTGGTGTTCTAGGAGAGGATAAATTGAGAGAGATTCCACCCCCATCATAATACTTTGTGGCATTCATATTTATTTCTTAAGAATTTTACCCAAATTCACCTAGTGTAATCATCAACTATCACAGAGCCATACTTTTTTTCATTTAGTGAGGCTGTTTTCACTGACCCAAAGAGATCTATATGTAAGTGTTGGAACCAAGTTAGTTTTATACTTAGAGTTTCGAGGTTAACAAATGTATTTTATAAGAACAATATATTTGACTTCACAAAGTATGAAAGAAGATTTGTGTTTTTGAAGACAATCTAAAATAAGATTTGATTCAGATTTCTAATTGAAGAAAATCTTTGACCAAGTTGAAAAGAAGATATGGTCAAGATTTTAATAAACTAAGATCAACATCTTATCAATAATAAGACATGAATTATTTACAAGAAGATATGAATTATTTATAAGAAGATTTGACAAAGATTTATCTACAAGATATGAATTATTTACAAGAAGATTTGATTAAGATTTATCACAAGAATATATGAACTATAATTATAAGAAGATTTGATCAAGATTTATCTACAAGAAGATATGAATTATTTACAGGAAGATTTGATCAAGATTTATCACAAGAAGATGTGAATTATTACCAAGAAGATATGATCAAGAATTGTTTACAAGAAGAAACACTCACAAGAAGATACATTTATTATTTGCAAAGATATGATTCATATTTTTGACAAAAGACAAAATACTGAATTGAACTTAGTCATATTATTACTTGTGAAAGTTCAAGAACCGGTCCAACACTATGTTCCCGCTCAGATCAAAGCAAGCAATAGGAAGGAAGTTTCATACTCAAAATTTGCAAACTCAATCTTAACAAAATACGAACAATATCAATATGAAGAATTTACAAACTAAATCTTAACAAAATATGAACAATATCAAGCTAAAGAATTTACTAACTCAATCTTAACAAAAAACGAACAATATTAATTTGAAGAATTTATAAACTCAATCTGAACAAAATACGAACATAATCAATCTAGAGGAACTGCTCATATTGGATTTCGAAATAAAGAATTTGCTAAAGAACATATTATGAAAAAATATTTTGTTCATAATTATTTTTGAATAAGATCATTGTTGACCAAGCTAGGAATGAAGATACAATTCAAAATTAAACAAGGACTAAATTGAAGCCCTAATTTTATCTATAAATAGATACTCAAGATTGAAGAAGAAGACCATCGAAAAATCATAAAAGAGTAGAAGAACTCAAGCTCAAAATTCCAAATTCATCTTGAAGTTCAAAAAGAGAAACACTTATTCGAATGAGAAATATTTGAGAAGAATTTTTCTTACAATGTGATAGTCATTGTTATAATTAGCTTATTTGAAGCAACTACTCAAGTTCCAAACTTTTGTAATCAAACCTGATAGTGGTGTTAGTGTGCCTTCAACAATCTGGGGTTGTCAGATTGTGTGGATAAGACTTGGCTGGTGAGTCAAGGTGCGCGTGTTCCTCTGAGGTTGTCAGGTTGTTTGAGAAGATTGGCTTGGAGGGTCAGGTGCTTTGTAATTCAAGTTCTTGAATTAGTGGATTAAATCCTTCTAAGTGAATGGACTAGATGTAGCCAAGTTAGTGGTAAACCAGGATAAAGCAAAATGGTCAGATCATTGGTCAATGTATAGTTGGTAATGGTAACTCCACTTCTATTAAAGATGTCTTGTTTGTTAAAGGTCGTAAGCATATTTTATTAAGTATTAGTCAATTAGGTGATAATAATTATGATATTATATTTAACCAAAAAACATGCAAGACAATTAGCCAAAAGGATGGATCTGTACTCTTTATAGGTCAGAGGCAAAACAACATTTATAAGATAAATTTGTTTAGTCTAGACAAACAAGAGGTAAGTGTCTTATGTCAGCAAATGTAGATAAGCTAATTTGTCACAAAAGATTAGGTCATGCAAACCTTAGATTAATTTCAAAACTAAATAAACTTCACCTAGTCAGAGTTCTACCTAAGCTTAGTTACAAAACCAAAATTATGTACAAAGCTTGTCAAAAGGGAAAACAAACAAAAAACTCTTTTATCCCTAAGAACTTAGTCTCTACCTCAAAGCCCCTTGAGCTCTTACATATAGATCTCTTTGGGCTAGTAAAAACAGCTTCTCTAAGTTGAAAGAAATACAGCTTTGTTATAGTAGATGATTATTATAACACCCCGACCCCCACTGTTATTGGCAGTGCTACTCAGTTTTCTCACCCCCTAACCACCCAGTGGAAATAGCGAGTTTTTGGGATGAGTAACAATTAGAAGTGATCATGGAGGAGAATTTGAAAATAAGTTATTTGAAAGTTTTTGTGATGAAAATGTAATTTTTCACAATTTCTCATCTCCTAGAACACCCCAACAAAATGGAGTTGTAGAAAGAAAGAATAAATCACTCCAAGAAATGGCCAAAACCATATTAAATGTGATGAATAATGTAAAACACTTTTGGGCTACAGCAATTAACACTGCATGTTATATTCAAAATAAAGTCTTAATTAGGTCTATATTGAATAAAACACCATGTGAATTGTGGAAAGGTAAAAAGCCTAACATCTCCTACTTTAAACAATTTGGTTGTATTTGTTATATGTTGAACACTAAAGATAACCTTGGTAAACTTGATTCTAGATCTCAAAAGTGTACTTTCATTGGATACTCAGAAAGATCTAAGATTTATAGTGTTTAATAGGGAAACTCAGATTGTGGAAGAATCCATATATGTTATATTTGATGGAAAACATCTTGACCTTGAAAAGTCAAAGCAAGATGATTATAGTGCAGGTTTATCGAAACCAAAGGAAGTAGATGCAGACATACTAGAAGAACCTAAAAATTCAGACGATACAAGCAAATTAGAAGAATATCACAAATCTTCAAAGGATGAATCTAAACAAGTCAGAAACAATCAAGATAAGTCATAAGGGTGATCTGAATGGAAGTAAGTGTTATCACATCCTGAAACTCAAATAATTGGAAGTGCAAGTGATCATTTGAGGACCAGATCATCACTAAAAGATACCACTCTGTTGATGAAGCATTGGCAGACAATTGATGGATTCTTGCAATGTAAGAAGAGTTAAATGAATTTAAGAGGAATGATGTTTGGGATCTAGTACATAAACCAAAGAAGAACATTATGGGAACCAAGTGGTTTTTCTGTAACAAGATAAATGAAAAAGGTGAAGGGGTCAGAAACAAGGCAAGACTTGTTGCATAAGACTATAGCCAGCAAGAGGGCATTGTATCTAGCGGTCAGGTTAAAAGCTATTTGTATCCTACTTTCTTTTGCTGCAAATAATAATATTACATTATTTCAAATGGATGTTAAAAGTGCTATTCTAAATGGTTATATAAGTGAAGAAGTCAATGTTAAACAACCCCCAGGTTTTGAAAGGTCTGAATTTTCAAATCATGTTTTTAAACTTAGAAAATCTGAGGTAGTCAGATTGTGTGAAGAAGACTTGGCTGGTAAATTTAAGGTATGTCTTCTTCAAAAGTATGGGGTTGTTAGGCTATTTGAGAAGACTGACTTAGAGGGTTAGGTGCTTTGTAATTCAAGTTGTTGAATTAGTGGATTAAGTCCTTCTGAGTGAACGGACTGGATGTAGCCAAGTTAGTGGTGAACCTGGATAAATTACTTGTGTCACTTTATTTCTACACACCTTAGTTTTGTTATTGTTTCTACTCCAAATAAATCATCAAGTCTGAACCAGTTTAATCAAATAAAATAAAAAGTTATCAACTTAGTCAAACACAATTCAACTCCCCTTCTCGTGTTTGCATCTTCAGTAAGAGCTCAAGGGGTTTTGAGGTAGATATTAAGTTCTTAGGGGTAAAGGAATTCTTTGTTTGTTTTCTCTTTGGAGAAGCTTCACGCATAATTTTAGTTTCGTAGCTAAGCTTAGGTAGATCTCTAACTAGTTGAAGTTTATTCAATTTTGAGATTAATATAAGGTTTGCATGACCTAACCTTTTGTGCCATATTAATTTCTCTTCATTTACTGACATTAGATACTTAACATCTTGTTTCTCTAGACTAAACAGATTAGACACCTAATATCTTGTTTCTCTAGACTAAACAGATTTGTTTTGTATATGTTATTTTGCCTATGGCTTGTAAAGTGTAAAAACCCAATCCTTACCGTTACCGGCACTGTTAATCACAACCTTCTCACCCCTCCTTTCCTCTCAATAGGAAATAGCGAGTTTTTGCCTTTTGTGGCAGTCGAACCCGGTACCTATGGGCTAAGTACTATCGTCCATTCATTCCCAATACCACCATTGGTTAAATGGCATGAAAAAAATATTTGTGATTGTTTGTCTTTTAAAAGGAATAAATGTAGACTAATAGATTAAAATAATAAAACCCTAAATTTTTCGTTGAGTTTGATATGTAAAATATGATTTTTATGAAGTAAAGTATAAATTTTTATGTTATATGTGATAAATTTTTAATTTTTATGATGTATATGAAATAGGGTTCAATTTCTTTTTGTATTATATGTGTAAAAGTTTTAATTTTTATGATTGGTATGGAGTAAAGACAAAATTCTTTTGTGACATGTGTTTGAGTTTTAATTTTTATGATAAGTGGGAAATCTAGTTCTGGTTTTGATGTGTATGTGGTGAAAGTTATGACTTTTATGGTTATTTGTCTATGAATATATGACTCTCATCATAAGGATATGTGGTATATGATATTAGTGACTTGTGAATAGGATAATGATTTGAAAAATTGTCCTTTTTGAATGCATATAACATGATCTTAGTGGGCTACGTGAGAATATTCTTTTTGATAATATATCGTCATGTCATGGCATATGCATCTTTGTGGACGTTGCCTTAGTGGCAGGTTTATTTTTCTCATTGGTATAGTTGATTTTGTTGCGCGGAAGTTGTCTTAGTGGCAGATTTTATATCTAGATCATATAGTTTTAGAAGCACACATCATACATAACTACATATGTTTTTGTTATACAATTTACTAGTTTGCGTTTTTCTTTTAAATTAAAAGTTTCTACATTTATATGTTTTGAATCATTTTTCCATATGTTTAGCTTTGGTTTGATGTGGACGATAAAAAAAAATTGACCCTTACATTTCAGGTACTAATGACTAAGAGAAGATTCAAGAATAGTTGATGAGTTTTAATGTGCGGCGAACATGGGGTAAAAATGAATTTTCAAGACAATTTAAAAAAAACATATTTGTAACGATATTTCTAAGTTTATTTTTAATATTTTTAATCTTTCGTCGCCAACTTTTAAAAGCACTAGAATTACAGAAGTGGGTTTCCTTCCGTTAGGAATAATTGCTTTTACTTTGTTTTTGCATTTGAATAAACATTTTCTTGATACTATTAAATAGATGTGGTTGTTAATAATTATTTAAAAGAATAGCAGTTTAGGTATTCTTACATAAAAAATATATTATTGTAATTTTTCAAAGCAATAAGTATTTTTTTAAGTAATATTTTGGATATAAAATTGGGGCGTTACATTATGGTATAAGAGCAATAATCCTCAGAAATTTTTGGGGTGGGATGATCTTGTATGACGCATGCCTTGATTGGCGTGTGATGTTGGACTTTGTTATATTTTTATTCTTGCACTTATTATTAAGTTTTTGTATATATTTTTGTAAGAAAATTAACACTATGCATTGATGACTTGATATCTTTTAATATTAATTGATTTTTCTCACAAAAAATAACTTTCCTCCAATTAATTGCAATTATGATATGCCTTAAATTCTTGATCTTATGATTTGAAATAATTTTAATTTGATTTAATGCAATAATTGATTAGGATTGTATGATATTATGAATTTATTTTATTATTGTTTGAAAGGTTCTTGATTTAATTTAATTCAATGCAATAATTGCTTTTGATTTTATGGCGTTATAAATTTACTATTTCTGATTTAATTTTTTTTAATTTAATCATGTAATAATTGTTTGTGTATTTATGGCATTATTAATTTTTGTCACAATTTGAAATTTTTTAAGTTAAATCATAAAATAATTAGTTGTTATTTTGCCATACTATGGAAATTATTGCTTATTGATTTGAAGCATGCAATGATCATTTGTGATATAATGATTTGACATATTCAGAATTTATACTCTAATGATTTGAAATGACTTCAATGGAAAACATGCAAAAATTAAAATCTCTCCACTTTAATGACGCTATTAAATAGACCAATTAAATTTATAACGATTATGAATATGTCTTAATTACTTAACTTTTGTGTTATAATCTAAATTTTTGTAATAGAGACAATGCTTTAGACCTCTAACATATATAAAATTTTAGAATCCCCATAATAGAAGGGATGGGTAATACCGTAAAGAGTTGTATTAGCGGGATTCTGACTAATGAAAGACTTGGTTATTAATTGGTCTGTTGATCCACCTCTCTTTCTTGAGAACCCCTCTAGTGCACGATATTGTGCAACCTGAACCTATTGTATACCCATGAATAAAATATTTTCTTACAACCCTAAGGTTACAATTAGATCATAGTATTATCCCAATTAGATAATCTGTAGGAAGTATGACTCGTTGCGCAAATTGATAAGTCCCCTAGGGAGGAAGTGAGATGATTGAGGCAATCCAAGCCATAAATGCAATGACTGCTGCAATAACCCAACAAGCTGCAGTCTAGGCTCAGTGTAAGCGGCAGTCCAAGTTTTTGATTCGGAAAAGTCTTCTTTTCATACATAATTCTTTCAATTTCAGTTGTTGACTTTACATTAGAGGCATTGACTTTCTTGTTGGAGTGAGATGTTGTGTTTCTTGAATAATGATAGTCAGAGGTAGAATTGCATGACTTAGAATTAGTGGTATTGGGAAAATCACTTGTTGAAACTTTAGAGTCAGTGCAACATTAGAAGCTTGATATGAATCTTCAAAGGCATGTTGAGTTTGTGCACATTAGAAACTTGCAAGGGTTTAAAGGCATGCTTCAAATTCAGTCTTCAGAGTCAGTTTCAGAATTATTCTTCAAAGGTAGTCTTTAGACCCAATTATCACGCCCAAACATCAGACCCAGACATCAGAGACAATCTTCGTAACCTTCAGAGGCATGTTACTATTCATCTAGTCACTTCCTCCGGTGACTTTCCTCTAATTTTCTTCTTCCAATTTTTGCATACTTAATGTAGCCATTAATCCAAATTTATTGTTATCATAAAATACTTTTGTTAACATCAAACCTATAAGTAGAAAACCAACTTGGTTACAATAAAACATGGTGGAGTTGACTGTGATGTTGTGGATGACGGAGACGATCTAGTGGTGGTGGTTGTCTCCAAACACACTATGTTTTCTTACTAACATTGAAAATTTCTCGCTTCTTCATAAGTATAATGTTCTACTTTTTCTAGTAACCAAAACGTTTAATCTATTTCGCTCACTTTTCTAGTCTGTTCATGCATTGTAGAATGATTTGTGGCCATCCAAGAAGTACCTCATTGGTGCTTTGGAGAATTGTTAATTTGTCACTGTGAAAATTTAGTTTAAATTATGTACTTTGTTGTTGGTACTTTTACTATTTTTCTTCTTTCAGTTAAATGTTCTAGGAGATAGCTCCTTGGTGATTACTTGTTTTATGGAATATATACTTGTTGTTATGACTGTTTTTCTCCATTTTATTTAGATATAATTTGTTTTTATGAGATAGAAACAATACTAATGTTATATACTTTGTTTCTATTAGTTAGTGGAATGATTGTTTCCATTTTATTTTCCTCTATTCTTTTTTGGATTGGTTTTATGGAACGGCTATTTTAATGTGCTTACTTGGAATTTTAGCTTCTGTTTTTTTCCCACCAATTTATGAGCTTTTTATTATTAGTTCATGGTTGTATATTGTTGAATATGTTTGATAACTACCTGGTGCCACTAAAGGAAGAAGGTACTAATTTTTATTCTCACACTATGTGATAGTAAATCTTGTTCTTGCTTCCATGTTTAGGACTAAAGCTAGCCAGTTTTTGTGTGTGCATGCTTTTGATTTAAGAGTTAAAGTGTTGTCTTGCAATATGTCGAACCTTCAATTTATGGTACCTTCAACTTTAGATCTTCATATTCACCGATAACATCAACCAATTTTTTGGTGGTGAGTGTTGATCATTAATGATAAACATACAATCAATTTTCAATATATTAGTTCTCTATCATAAAAACTGTCTAACACAAGTACTACTTTTTTCGCTCTCAAGAATCATGTTCCTTTTATTTTCTTTATTGTATTAACTTTTGTGGGAATATCTAGTATGGCTACATTTTGCTTGTTGTAATCATCAATTTACTAAATGAATGAAGTGAACCGATGAGATTCTTTTCAACCTCCCTCTATTGTATTTTCTTTTGGTTGTGTTTGTTTCAATGGTTGGATTGTTAATTTGTTGCCTATGGCGTGATTTATTCAGTCCCATACAAACCCCTGCTTCATGATACTTTAATTTTATTTCCATTACTAGTTGGGTAATTGGTTTACTTTTGACATAATTATGTTCAAGTGCATATACTTTCAAAAAATGGTTTTGTTTTCATTTCTATTGCTGCTATTTTCTCTTGGTTCAACAATTATTTTGCTTAGCTGTTTTGTTTGGAAATTTGATAGTATATCTTTCTTTATATTGCAGCCCTGCCAACCCATGAAAAATTGGTGAGTTCATAGTATAATGAGAAATAAGTAATGGAAAAATTAAGTCTCTAAAACTCTTCAGGAAAGTGAAGTATGTTTAGTAAAGTGAAAACATTTTAAATGCACGTTTAGTCTAGTAAAGTGAAAACATTTTAAATGCATGTTTAGTCACTTATTTTTGTTTTCCATTTCATTTATTTGTCATTAATTGGGTTATTAATTTGAAATACTCCCATGAAGGATTTATTTGTCATTAAATATGCTTCCTGATAGTATTTATAACTAATTACAGCTACCTAGAAGGATTATAATCCATTTTTTGAAGATGGTTTCAAAACCCATTGTTCAATTAAGAGACCATTGGTAACTTTTTTTCTATTATCATATTCTTAGTTTAAAGTGGGTGAATAGGTTGAAGGTGCAAACACGAGAACATGAGGTTGAATTGTGTTTGTCAAAATTGAATTTTTTTTGCTGTTTTGATAGATGTTAATGTGAATTACTTGATGAATTAATAATCAGACTTGCACTAATAAAATTTAATCTTATTACATCTGTGATTTTAGATCGGTTGTTATACACCCGATGTAATAAATAGGCGGTGATAAATTTGTTATTATTTATTTGATTTGTTAGATCTATTATATTAAACCGTTCTAATAAACATGCTAAAAAATATTTATGATTTGTTAGATATGTTATATTAAACCGTTCTAACAAGCATTTAAAAAAAATTGTATGATTTGTTAGATCTGTTATATTAAACCGATCTAACAAGCATATTAAAAAAATAATTTTAATGATTTGTTACATCTGTTATATTAAACCGTTCTAATAAGCATGCTAAAAAAATTTTATGATTTGTTAGATCTGTTATATTAAACCGTTCTAACAAACATTTAAAAAAAATTGAATAATTTGTTAGATAGGTTATATTAAATCGTTCTAACAAGTATTTTGAAAAAAAATTATATGATTTGTTAGATGTGTTATATTAAACCGATCTAACAAGCATATTAAAAAAAATGGAGCTCCTTCCACACACCTCACGCTAAAGGCGAAAATCTTAATACGCTAAACGCGAACATCAGTGAAGTCATAAAAATAAAAGCAGAAAAAAGTGATTGATTGATGATAATCAATCGGGAACAAAACCGCACGCACGACGCAAGTTTCAGCGTCAGAGTATTGACTACACGAGTTACCGTCGACGTATAATCTGGTTCTGAAAGAAGTTCTTGGACGCGGTCGTTTCTTCAAATCGATTCAGTGTAAACACGACGAAGGTTTGGTTCTCGTCAAATTTATTTCAAACGTCACGATTTCATCGATCTCTCTGATTATGAACGACGTCTTTCTCAGATCAAAGATATTTTCAGTAACATTGATCATCCTCACGTTTGGCCTTTTCAGGTTTCAATTTTCACCTATTTCTATTTTCGATTTTGATTATATAGCTAAAAATTTGATTGAGATGTTGTTTTGTAGTTTGAGCTAATTAGGATTTTTTTTTACTGTTTTTGGTTACTGAATGGAGACTTTGTTTACTGAAAACATTTACTGTTTTAACGGTTTGGAATTTGATTGAGACTTTGTTTTGTAGTTTGAGAGAGTTTTAATCACTATGTTTGGTTACGAAAAATTCTTGTTCATATTTTGTTCTTTCGTACTTGAATTGATTTTTTAGTTGGAAAAATTGTGGTTGCGCTGTATTTTCATTTCCACGCTTATTGCTTATGAATCACAGACACTGCACTGACACGTTTACTCCGATAATAATTTGAGAAAATGAATTTATTGAATGTAATTAAGGTGTCCGTGTCAGTGTTAGACACCGACACGTGTTGGACAATTGGAAGCGTCTTCGATCAGAAGTCTCGGTGTTACAAAACTTATTGCTGAATCAATTTGATTTTAATAGCTTAAATTTTGCTTATATGTTGTTTTGTAGTTTAAGGGAATTTTGAATACTGTGTTTGGTCACTGAAAATACTTGTCGATATTGCGCTATTTTTTTACCTGTTTTGATTTTTAAGTCGACATTGTGGTTGTGTTTCTAACTGAAATTTAAGCCAATTTGATTTTAATGGCTTACAATTGGAATGACATGATGTTCTATGTAGTTTGAGGGAAAATATGATTACTATATATGGTTACTGAAAAGGCTCTACGATGATCTGCTCTCTATTTTTATTTTATATAGATTTTATTGTTTTTTTCCCATCTACTTTAAATTGCTCATGTGACTGTGTCTGTGTCTGATTTTGCAGTTTTGGCAAGAAACAGATAAAGCAGCTTATCTTTTGAGGCAATATTTCTTCCATAATTTGCATGATCGATTAAGTACTCGACCTTTTCTTAGTTTCGTTGAGAAGAAATGGTTGGCTTTTCAGGTCTTCTTCACTTTACTAAATTATTTTTTTTGGGCATATGGAAGTTTTGTATTTTTATTGACTTTTTTATTTGGTTTGGGGTATTACACAGTTGCTTTTCACCAATTTTCTCGAAAACTATAGTAATGGACACCTCTATTTCTTTTGAAAAATGGAGAGGAGGTAGCTTGTCTTTTAAAAGAATTATTACTATTATTATTATGAGCAATATCCATTATATCTTTTGTTTATCGTGACTAGATTGTTTATTTGGTTGTTAATTATTAATAATTGTTAATATGGTCAGGATTCTTTAATTTGTATATGTAGACTCCTCCTAAGGAAAACCAAAAACAGAAGGACATGTTCTTGGGTCCCTAACAGTAGTTAGAATTTAGAATAGTTATGAAGTGAAGTGGTTGGGCAGTTGAGACTGTGAGGTTTAGAAAATTAGATTAAATAACAGGAGAGGGGTGGAAGAGAGGCTGGTAGATTTGTTAAACAGAACAGGAGATTGGTTGTAAAATGGAGAACCTTTTACTGATCAGGAAATCCTTGAAAGTATTCTCTTCTTTGTTATTTTGTTTGTGATTCAGTCGTTCAAAACGAAAGTGTTATTTCTTTTTCTGTTATATCTGGTGTGCTCAAATCTTTCACAAAGAATACTTTGGACTTTGTTTTGGGGTTTGCAATAGTGCATGTCCTCGTTCTGTGGATACAGATGAACTTGTATGAAGACTACAGTTACACCTATTCTACAATTACATTTTTTAATTTCAGTGACAACATCTGGCACAATATTTTTTCTTTTAACTACTCATTTGCTGAAAATCATGATATTACTTTGTATCAAATGGATGTCAAAAGTGATTTCTTAAATGGTTATATAAGTGAGGAAGTCTATGTCAAACAGCCCCCAGGTTTTGAAAGTTCTGATTTTCCAAACCATGTTTTTAAACTTAAAAAATCTTTAGATGGTTTAAAACAAGCACCTAGGGCATGGTATGATAGGCTTAGCAATTTCTTACTTAAAAATCAGTTTGATAGAGGCCAAATAGATAACACTTTGTTTAGAAAATCCATTAAAGATGATATTCTGATCATTCAAGTTTATGTTGATGATATTATCGTTGGATCCACTAATGGCACTCTCTGCCAAAAGTTTTCTGATTTGATGCAGCAAGAGTTTCAGATGAGCATGATGGGAGAACTTAAGTTCTTTCTAGGAATTCAAATTCAGCAAGGCGAAACAGGTATACTCATTCACCAATCTAACTACACTAAAGAACTTCTCAAAAACTTCAAGATGAGTGATTGTAAGCCTATGGCCACCCCCACGCACGCCACCTGCTCACTATAAAAAGATGAATCCGGCCAAAAGGTAGACCAGAAAACATACAGAGGTATGATTGGATCCCTTCTTTACCTAACTGCTTCTAGATCTGACATTTTGTTTAGTGTTTGTGTCTGTGTTCGTTTTCAAGCTGACCCTAGGGAATCCAACTTAACTGTTGTCAAAAGAATCCTTAGATACCTTAAGGGAACCACACATCTTACCTTGCTCTACAAGAAAACCCCATCTTACAAACTAAGTGGTTTTTGTGATTCAGATTATGCCGGAGACAAATTAGCGAGAAAAAGCACAAGTAGTAACTATACGTTTCTAGGTGATAATCTGATTTCTTGGTCAAGCAAGAGACAAAACATCATTGCCATATCAACAGCAGAAGCTGAAAACATATCAGCAGTAGGATGCAGTTCACAGCTAATCTGGATGAAACATCAGTTGGAAGACTACAACATCTTTGAAACCAACATCCCTTTATACTATGACAATACTTCAGCCATCAACCTAACTAAAAACCCTATCCTTCGTTCTAGAGCCAAGCACATAGAAATCAAACACCACTTCATCAGAGATTATGTTCAAAAAGGAACACTCAACATCCAGTTTGTAGACACTGATCATCAATGGGCTGACATCTTCACCAAACCATTACCTGAAGATCGATTTGAGTTCATCAAGAAGCATCTCAATATAATCTCCATATCTGACTAGATCAAGTAGTCTTTTTAAAGGAGTAGTTTTTAAATTTTTAGTTTTTGTCTTTTATTGTCTGTTATTTTTTTGTACTCTGTGAAAAAAAAATCAGAAGATGAAAAAAAAAAGGGTCAGAAGATATCCCTTCTTCCTTCAATCATTTTTTTCTGATGACAAAGGGAGAGAAGATGTATTTGATAGAGAATCTGGGGCATTAGATTTAGGGGGAGAAAAAGTCAAAATAAAGCATAGTCCTAGGGGGAGTCAAAGTCAAAAGAAAGAAAAATAGTTATAAAAAATACAAGGTTTTGTCATCATCAAAAAGAGGGAGATTGTTGGAACCAAGTTGGTTCTATACCTAGAATTTTGATGTTAACAAAAGTATTTTATGTAAATAGTATTTTGACTTAGAAGAACAAATCAGAAACTGTGCAAAATCAGAGGATGACACCACCAGAGGATACATCCAGAGGAAGCAACCAGAGGATAGAAATGTCACCAGAAAGGTTCGGCGAGAGGAAACATCCAGAGGGTACCAGAGGATGCATCCTAAAGGCACTAGAGGATACACGTCCAGAGGATATTAGAGGATGTCATAACATCATTAGAGGATATCTTTCCTGGCCCATATCAGAAGGAAGCAGAGTCCAGAAGGAGACCTAGTCCAGACCAGAAGGAAGCCTGTCAGATGGAGACTTGGTCCCGACCAGAAGGAACCATAAGTCAGACTTGGTCCAAACTCAATCCTGACCAGAAGATAGCTTGGTTGTGAATATAAGATTCAGTCCAGACTTAATCCAAACTTGGTCCATAGCAGAAGGTAACTGGTCCAGAGCAAATGACTTGGTCTAAACATAAAGATAGCATTGTCCAAAACATAAAACTCAGTTCAGATAAGAAGAAATGTTGTCCAGATTTAATCCAAACTTGATCCATATCAGAGGATAAATGTCCAGATTAAAATATCATAAGTCCAGATTTAATTCAGATTCAATCCAGACTCAGTCCAGACTTGGTCCAGATCAGAGGGAAAATGTTCAGATCAATGGTCTAGATTTAAAGCATCATGGCCCGGTGTTGGCCGAGATCAGAAGATCAGATCATATGGTCCAGTTATTGGCCGAGATCAGAAGATCAGATCATATTGTCCAATATTGGCTGAGATTAGAGGATCACAGAAATGGGGCAGATCAGATTACATATGTCCGAAGTTGGTCTAGATCAGAAGATCATACGGTCCAGATTTTAATCATGATGAAAATTAGATATGACTTGATTAAAATTCGAAGAAGACTTGATTAAATTTTGATAGAAATTTGATCAAAGTATTAAGGGGATTTGATTAAAAAATTCACTAAAGACTTGAAGAAATTCGAATGCAATCTGAAGCTTAAAAAGATATGGTTTGAAATTAAAAGAAACTAGATTGGTCAACAGAATTTTCAAATGCAATCTGGAGCTAAAAAGATACGATTTTTATTTAAGTGAAACCCGATTGGCCAAGTTATTTTTGCAAGAGAATCTAGACAGATACAATTCGAATTTAAGCATGGAAGAAACCCTGATTCTCATCTATAAAAGGAGGCTCAAAGCAGAAGACTTAGCATCTAAAATCAGTAAAAGAGTCATACACTTTCAGAAGAAAACACTCGAGTTTTCAGTGATGTTAATTGTGAGTTTCAGCTTTCCAGAAGCAAGTACTCGTGTTTTTCGTTCCCTTGTGTTAGATCTATATTGTTGAAGTGGAGTCTACAATCTGAAGAGTTAGAAGAAGTAGCAGGTGACTTAGCAATTAGATTCAAGGTGTTGAAATCCCTTCTACAATCTGGGGTTGTCAGATTGGTAGGAGAAGAATTGACTTGTGAAGTCAAGGTATTGTGTTCCTCAAAAGTCTAGGATTGTTAGACTGTTTGGGAAGACTGACTTGGAGTGTCATTAGTACTGTTGTAATTCAAAGGTTTTGAAGTAGTTAAAAATCCTTCAAGGTGAAGGGACTGGATGTAGCCTAATTAATGGTGAACCAGGATAAATCTTTGTGTTGATTATTTTACTTTATCCGCTGCTAACTCTGTTTGTTTATATATCAGATTTTAAATAATCATCAAAAACAGGAAAAGAATTCAAGTATTACAAACACAATTCAACCCCCCTTCTCATGTTTGCACCTTCAGCTTGTACCTCTAAGAATCTTCCATGCTACAACTTCCAGAAGCAAAGGCACTTTGCAAGGGATTTCAAGGCTCCGAAGGTGGAACCAACAATGAATGCAACTAGGGCTACTCGTCCTACTACTAAGGGACGCGTTTATTGCATGGGTGCTGAAGCTGGAAATCAATCTCCCAATTTGATCCAACGAGATTGTGAGATTGCAGGTAACACACTAACTGCACTTTTTGATTCGGGGGCAACCCATTCCTTCATTTATATGGACTATGTGAATTGTTTGAGCTATCTATGTCTTCTCTGGCTTTTGATTTGGTTGTTTCCACACCTGCTAAGACTTTGACCATAAATACTGCATGTATACACTATCAAGTAATTATTCAAAATAGAGATTTCTTGATTAATTTGATTTGTTTACCCCTACAATCACTCGAGATCATTCTCAGTATGGATTGGATGTCGTAAAATTATGTAATCTTGGATTGTGCTCACAAATTGGTTCTTTTCCCCGAGCCAAGAGTCGTTTGGTATTTAGCTGCTAACAAACTCAGAGTGTCGCTGAGAGAAGGAACTCAAGAGTTTCTATCATTGGCTAACGTGAAGGCAAAGATAGATGTGAGCATAGAAGATGTGGTGCTTGTCAAGGAGTACCCAGACGTATTTCCAACAAAAATTCTAGGATTACCACCAGTAGAAGAGATGGAGTTCTTCATTGATCTACACCCACGAACCAGACCTATTTCGATTGCACCGTATCAAATGTTGCCATTGGAATTGAATGAGCTGAAGGGCCAAATTGAAGATTTGTTGGAGAAAAGATTTATCAAACCAAGTGTGTCTCCATGGGGAGCTCCGGTCTTGTTAGTTAAAAAGAAGGACGGAAGCTCATGCTTATGTGTGGATTATAGGCAACTATTAAGAATCGTTATACTTTACCACATATTGATGATTTGATAGATCAGTTGAAAGAAGCTGTGGTGTTTTTGAAGATTGATTTGAAGTCAGCTTACCATCAGATTCGAGTAAGAGAAGGAGATATTTAGAAAACTGCTTTCAAAACCCGTTACCTTGTATGGTGTCACGGTAGATCGAATCTGAGCTTGGTTGGTGTCACCGTGGATCAAATCCCAGCTTCCACTCCCGGTGAACGATCCCATACCGATTACCACTGAAGTAGTGGACTGTTTTGATATTCCAGTGCTGATGAAGTACCTATCTCGTGGGTGGACCTGACTTTTGAGGAGATTGATCCCTCCATGCCTGATGAGGAGGAAAAAGTTACTTTGAGGAGAGATATTGCGTCAGAAGGAACTTGTACAGAGTGTGGAGGTCAACCTTGTTATTGTAGTTGTTATTGGATGATCAGATTAGTGTTTGGTTTTATAGGGTCTTAGTGTTTTTTTTTGGTTAGTTTTGGGATGATTGTATCTATCATATACTTTGACAGTTGACTTTTTGGTAGGTCCATGTCCTATTTTTTTATATGTGATCATGGGGGGATAACATTCTTGGAGCAGCACTTCTGTGCAGGTGTCTGCCGAGAATACCTCAGGGGTATGAGTAATGTTTAATAGTTCTCATAACCCCGGTGTATTTTCCATTTGCATACTTTGGATTATTGTCCCAAAAACTATCTTAACTTGTTTGTATATATGATGTAATTATTTATGACTCTTGTCCTTTTGTGCTACGACATATTATATATTGATGTTGTTATTAAAAAAAATACACTCACGCTGTTAAAAATCGGGGTGTTACATTGTGGTATCAGAGCTTTGGTTAGGGTTTAGGGTTTAGGGTAATTCAAAGAAAATTACCTAAATGGTAATCCAATGACAAAAACGCACTTATTGGTGAATAATATTAGCTAAGAACTCAAATGGCTTAAAATATCTGAGTGACGACGAAAATGACCTAAATGTTAATCTAATAACATAAACGCACTTATTGGATGCACAAGATTGGCTAAGAACCAAAATGTTTAGCCCACATAGACAAACCCAATTATTGGACAAACCACAGTGGCTAACAACGCCAATGGATTATAATAAGCATAGATGACAAAAATGACATAAATGTTATCTCAATAATCCAAACGCACATGTTGGATGAAATAGATCGGTTAAGGACTAAAAATGGAATAGAATATGCCGAAGGATGACGAAAATAACCTAAATATTAATCAAATGACACAAACACATTTATTGGACGATATATATTGGTATAAAATGCAATTGGATTTGAATAAGCTGACGGAGGATGAAAATGACCTAACTGCTAATTAAATGACCCAAACGCACATATTGGTTTAACTAGATTGGCTAAGAACCAAAATAGATCAGAATAAGCTGAGGGATGAAGAAAATGACCTAAATGTTAATTTTAATTAAAAAGCACACTTATTGGATGAACTAGAATAACTAACAACCAAAACATATTAGAATAATCCGAGGAATGACGAAAATGACAAAAATGTTAATCCAATGTCACAAACACACTTATTGGAGAAATTACATTGGCTAAGAATGCAAATAGATTAGAATAAGCCAAAAGGGGACGAAAATGACCTAAATGTTAATCCAATAACACAAACACAACTATTGGATTAGCTAGATTGGCTTAGAACATAAATGGATCAGAATAAGCAGAGTGATGAAAAAAATGATCTTAATGTTAATCCAATGACAAAAACTGACTTATTTGATTAACAAGATTGGCTGAGAAACAAAATGGATTAGAATAAATTGATGGATGATGAAAATGACATTAATATTTATCCAAGGACACAAATGCACTTATTGGATGAACTAGATTGACTAACAACCAAAATAAATTAGAATAAGCTGGCGGATGACGAAAATAACCTAAATGTTAATCCAATGTGGGAAACGCACTAATTGGACAAATTACATTGGCTAAGAATGCAAGTGGATTAGGATAAACCTAGTGAGGACGAAAATGACCAAATGTTAACCCAATTACACAAACACACTTATTGGATAAACTACTTTGGCTTAAAATGCAATTTGATTGGAATAAGCTAATGTATGATGAAAATGATGTAAATGTTAATTAAATGACCCCAACGCACATATTGAGTTAGCTAGATTGGTAAAGCACAAAAATGGATCAGAATAACCAAAGGTATGACAAAAATGTTAATCCCATGACAACAAAAACTTATTGGCTGAACTAGATAGGCTAAAAAAATTGATTAGAATAAGGCAATGGATGACGAAAATAACATTAATAATTTTCCAATGACACAAACGAACTTATTGGATGCAACCCAAAGCACATATTGGACGAACTAGATTAGCTAAGAACCAAAATGGATTAGAATAAATCGAAGGATGGCGAACATGACCTAAATTTTATACAATGAAACAAACACACATATTGGATGAACTACATTGGCTTAAAACGCAGTTAGATTAAAATAAGGCAACGGATGACAAAAATTACCTAAATTTTCATTCAGTGAACCCAACACACATATTAGGTAAACAACATTGTCTATGAGGATCAAAATAAGTAGAGGGATTACGAAAACAATGTAAATGTTAATCCCATGACCAAAACTAACTTATTGGATGGCAAGATTGGCTAAGAAACTAAATGGATTAGAATAACCCGATGGATGACGAAAATGACTTAATGTTAATCCAATATCACAAACACACTTACTGGACGAATTACATCGGCTAAGAATACAAATGCATTTGAATAAGTAGATGGAAGCAAAAATTAAATAATTGTTAATCCAATGAAACAAACACACTTATTGAATTAACTATATTGACTATGAACCAAATTGGATTAGAATAAGCTGAAGGATAACGAAAATGACCTAAATGTTAATGCAATAACACAAACCCACTTATTGGATGAACTAGATTGGCTAAAAACCAAAATGGATTAGAATAAACCGAGGGATGACAAAAATGACCTAATTTTAATTCAATGACTCCAAAACACAAATTGGGTGAACTAGATTGGCTAAGAATCACAATGGATGAGAATAAGTCGAGGGAGGAAGAAAATGACCAAAATGTTAATCCTATGAAAAAAACTAAATTATTGGATGAACTAGATTGGCAAAGAAACAAAATAGATTAGAATAAGCCGATCGATGACGAAAATGACATTAATATTTATCCAATGACACAAACGCTTTTATTGGAGGAAATAGGTTGGCTAGGAACCAAAATGGATTAGAATAAGCCGAGGGATGACAAAAACTACCTAAATGTTAATCAAATAACACAACCCCACTTATTGGATACACAGGTTGGCTAATAAACAAGAATGGAATAGAATAACCCAAGTGACGACACAAACGCACTTATTGGATGAACAAGATTGGCTAAGCACAAAAATACATTTGAATAAGCTAAATGTTGATGAAAATCACTTAAATACTATTTCAATGACACAAACGCATATATTGGTTGAACTAGATTGGCTAGGAACCAAAATGGATTAGAATAAGCCGAAGGTTGATGCAAATGACCCAACCATTAATTCCATGACCCCAACGTACATATTGGGTGAATTAGATTCGCTAAGAATGTAAAATGGATTAGAATAAGCCGAGGGATGACTAAAATGACATTAATCTTTTTCCATTGACACAAACGCACTTAACAGATGAGCTAGATTCGCTAAGACCCACAATGGATTAGAATAAGCCTAGGGATGACTAAAATGACCAATATGTAAATCAAATGCCACAAACCCACTTATTGGATACACATGGGTGTTTAAGAAACATAAATAGATTAGAATAAGGTGAGGGATGATTAAAATAACCTAAATGTTAATCCAAAGACAGAAACACAGTTATTGGATGAACTTGATTGGCAAAGATACAAAGTGGATTAGAATAAGTAGAGGGATGACTAAAATGACCTAAATGTTATTCCAAAGACATAAACGCATTTATTGGATGAACTAGATTGGCAAAGAACCAAAATTCATTAGAATAAGTTGAGGGGTGATGAATATCACTTAAATGATAATTCAATGATCCAAACACACATATCGGATGAACTAGATTTGCTTACAACCAAAATGGATTAGAATAAGTTGAGGGATGACGAAAATGAAATAATGTTAATCCAATATACCAAACGCACTTATTGGATGAATTACATTGGCTAAGAATGCAAATGGTTTAGAATAAGTGGAGGGATGACGAAAATGACCAAAATGTTAATCCCATGACAAAAAAGCACTTATTGGATTAACTAGATTACTTAACAACCAAAATAGATTCAAAAAAGCTGAGGGATGACGAAAATGACGTAAATGTTATTCCAATGTCACAAACGCACTTATTGGACGAATTACATTGGTAAATAATGCAAATGGATTAGAATAAGTCGAGGGAGGATGAAAATGACCTTAATGTTAATCCCATGACACACACTGATTGAATTAACTAGATTGGCTAAGAACCATATTTTATTAGAATAAACCCGTTGACACCTAACTTTGTCCGCTTTTTTTAGACATTTTATAAAAAAAAATATTAATAATAAATATATATAAAATAAGAAAAATATAATAAATTAAAATAAATAATTAGACTATAAACTTTAGACAATCGTGGGTGTTTTTGGTTCTTGTTTGCCTCTGATTCCTATCCAGACACTCACTCTTTTCTAAAACAAAAAAAGTACATAATTGAATAAAAAGAAACCGAAAATAAATGGATTGATGGTAATAAAAATAAGTATAATGGTGATCAATTTAAGGAAAAGAAACCGAAAAGAAATGGATTGATAGTAAAAAAATCAGTATAATGGTGATCAATTGAAGGAAAAGAAACTGAAAAGAAATGGATTGATGGTAATAAAAATCATGATAATGGTGATCATTTGAATGAAAAGAAACCAAAAAGAAATTGAAAAATAGTAATAAAAATGGTAATCAATCCACAATTATCTTCTTGTCTTTTGTAACCTACACCCAAAGAGTCTATAAATACTCGACAATAAGAGTAGAATAAGGAGAGCACTAAGGAGAGAAAAATAAAGAAGAGAGAATAATAGGCAAAAGAGGAGCAGAGAATCTGAACTTGGTGAAACCAATCCAGCAAAACATATTCAGCAGTAAGGTATCGATTTTCTTATCCTTATGAAATTTTCTTCTTTTAGTTTATGTGTATTGCATTCTTTAATTTTCTTCTGTTTTTTTTATTTGTATTGCATTCTTTAAAAATGTAATTTAGTTTTGTTTTTGTCGTTTATGCAAAAATAAACTCATATGTTAAGTTTTTATTTTCCTTAAGTTGTTTTTTCTTAAAATTGTTTTTGCAATTCATCCTCTCTCGCCGCGCCACATCATTTACCCCCAACCGCGGGTGGCTTTTGTGTCGCGACAGATCTGCAACGCACAAGCAAATCCTTTAACAGGTTGCTTCACCGTCACGTCCATCTGTTTTGTGCACATACTACTGCGTTACCATTGTTTTCTAACAAAAAATCAATTTTTCTTTACTTTGAAATCAAAAATACAAAAATAAAAAGATACAATCTATAAAAAGATACATAAGTTTTTATTTTCCTTAAGAATCAATTATTATTATTATTATTATTATTATTATTAGATTTTTACTTTTCGATACGTATATAATAATAACTATAATAAAAAAATAATTAAAATATAGTAATAATAAAATCGGATAACACATAAATATTTTCTATCCAAGAACTACATGTGCTTTGATTTCCCTATTGCACCTAGGATACGTAGGAACAAAGTTTTCTCCTTGTCAAACCAAATTCATAAAGAAAAATATTTTTCTTTCTTTTATTAATGTAAATAATTTATTTTCCTTTTTATTATCCTTTTAGGGGGCAAAATAAATATCTAAATAAATAAATAATTTGTATACAATTAATTATAGGGTAACCATTTTAACGTACGATGTAGGGTAATATTACTTTCCCTACTCATAATCGACTCCTGAATCCATTTTTTGGTTCAAGGAACTTATTTTAGGTTTTATCTAATTTTCTCTTTTTTAAAAAAAATAAAATTGGTGGCGACTCATTTTTTCATAGACAAACCGGACGCGACAATTGACGACTTCACTGAGGATTTTTTAGAGTGAAGCCCAATCTAATTAATTGTATATAATTATTTATTATTTTATTTATATTACCTCTTTTTGTTTTATTTATTTTGTTATATTATAAATATAATTATATGTGTCTATGTTAGTTTATTTTCATTGTGACATTTTTTTTCTATACACTACTTTAACACGATTCACACACTTATGAGTGGCCTCTATACTTGGGCTGAGTGCAACCTAAGATTAGTTAGAGATTGTGTAATGATAATCTTCTAGATGTACATCCTGTTTGGTTGTCATGAAAGTCTCACCTAGAGTTTACATTTTCTAGAATATTTCCATTTAATAGTTTACCTATTAATTGGTTTAATATTTTAGAATTGAGTTGTATGCTCTAGGAACCGATTTAGAACTATAGAGCCACCCATTGTAAAGGTTCACATAAAAAAATATAGAAAGAAAAGAATCGTGTAAATCACATGTACATATGAAAAAAACGTACCATATGCCTTGTTCACTTTTACCCTCTAGTATACCCATGTTTTTTTTTCTCTCACACTCCTCATTGTCATTTTTATTCCTTTTTGCATCATATCCTTTATCATGGTCACTTTTGAAGAAAATCATTATCATATCATTTTCAAAACCATAAAAAGTAAGGCTTATTGTGAATAACTTTAACCACAGGAAACATGGGATCAATTGGTGGCTCAAACATTACTCCATTAAGAAAGACCTTGCCATTGAGGGTTCTCAAACCAGAGATATAAGCAACCTTAAAAATCTTGCTCAAAAGTTGAAAAAATTACAACGTGTAATCTTTATGGGGAAATTCGGAAAAATTCTGGACTTACTTGAAGTTAATGTGCAAGTGGATGCCCTTACAGCGTTGGCCCAATTCTATTACCCTTTTTTCAGGTGTTTCACCTTTAAGTACTTTCAATTGGCCCCAACATTGGAGGAGTTCGAATGAATAATGGGATATCCAATGAAGGGGAGCAAACCTTACCAATACATGGAACACTACCCCTCACTGAAAAAAATTGCTGAAACACTTGATATCCCTATAAAGGAAATAGAAGAAAATAGAACCAACAAAGATGATTTGATCGGGTTCCCAAGAAAATATCTTGAAGAGATAGAAGTAAACTTAGCAAGAAATAGAAAATGGGATAGTTCATGGATGTGCTCGACTTAATTATATATGGAATTGTTTTATTTCTAAGCATTAAGGACTTTGTGGATTTTACAGTGGTAGACGTCTTTTTGGCCCACAAGCATAGAAAGGATAACCCAGTATTGGCAGTTCTGGCTGACATTTACTGCACGCTCGACTTCCGTCATGAGAAAGAGGGGGGCCTAATCCATTGTTGCTCGCCAATACTCTATCTTCGGTTTGTCAAACATATTTCTCAAGACATACATCAGTTAAGAACTAAAAGCAAAAAGGAATGGGCCAACATTTTGGCAAATCTCAATGAAAGAACGGTCCAGTGGTACTCCCGGAGTCAGGATATAAATTAAGTGATTTTTAGATGCAGTGTCTTTGTCGATGTCCCCCTCATAGGAACTAAGGGGTGTATAAATTATAATCCCTATGTGGCATTGAGACAACTGGGTTATCCCTTGATGAAACCTCCGATGATGGATGTAACAAAAACTTTTGTCATTCGTGGACGAGACGTTTATGATGTTGGCCTACTAAGAAGAATACGTAAGTCTTAGGAAGATGTCATTAGAAGAGGTCAAGAGTTAGGGCCTAGAAATAGTGGTATAGGAGAGGAATATCACAATTGGGGGAAAAAGAGGGCATTAGAGATCAAGTTGTCTTTTCACAGCAACACCATTGCCCCCAAAGTAGTAACAACAAAATCATTTTTCAATATTAAAGATTTAGAGGCCGACTTAGCTCTAAAAGGACAAGAAATTGAAAAATTACAACAAGAATAGGAGAGGGCTCACCAGGCTTCTAGAGACGTTGAGTATAAGAATGCCCAACAATCCCTATCCTTGAGAAAGTACATAAAATGGCAAGAGAGGAAGAAGAAAGCAAGGAGAGAACTCAGATCTGTTTGTAGGGTGCGAATGAAGAGTTGAGACTCAAACATCAAGAAATGGATGATGTAGTGATTGAAGGTCTCAGGCTTAAAGAGTTGCTAAAGAAATATGGGGAAAAACATGAAGTCATCCGTCGACAAGAAGCAAGTCTAAAGCAACAAATAGAGATGGTAAAAGCGGAATGTGAAAGCAAGATCATGGTAGAAAGGCAATATCAAGAAGAGATCGTGGAGGCATACCAAGTTGAACTTGCAAAAAAAAAGACGAGATGCATACACAAAAAGATACTATCGAGAGACTTGTTCAAGAAGGAATGTTTTGGATGGACCGTTTCTCCAAACTAGTTTGTTTGACCAACTCTAATGTCGGAGATATTCTACAATTATTAAGAGCTGTTGACAGGATGGTTAATCCTGTCTCTACCCCTCAGGAAATCTCCATTTTCATTGAACATTGTAAAAGTTTAATCGAGCAAATGAAAAAAATGATTGCTCATTAAACTTTCATATTTCGTGTTTAGGTCTCTACTTTCATTTTTTGTTTTGTTTGTTTTCTCATTTTGTGGTAAAACTTGCATTTTTTTCTCAATGAATTAAATTTGGCCCCACTTTTGATCCCATGGTTCTCTCTTTATTATTGGTTAAGATATTCACAAACAAGCAATAAATAGGTCTTTAACATTCATGCAACATTACATTTTCATACATCACGTTGCATACTCATGTCATATTCTTTCACAGAAAAATAACACAACAAACAAAAAAACTGGTGCTACGACACCGTTATCGGACACGATCCCAGTCAAAAACCATGGATGAGCTAGAGCAAACAGAAATAAGAGAGTACGTGAACCCTCTTAAAGGGCAAATGACCAAGATTTTGGAGATTCTACAAGCACTTGGAAATAGAAATGATGGGAATCCTTTGGTAGACGAGGGGGTGCCCCAAAACACTCTTGTTCACCCAATGGGCGTTACTCCACACCTTCACACTAATTATCAAGAAGGGAAGGCACAATAATTTCCACCTTATGGTCTACCGCCAGGTTATACCCCACCAACAGACACTCATTCCCCCAGCAAAAATCAGCTGGTCGTGGCTACAAATCCACAAAATAGTACTAGCGAGTTTCCTAAAGTGCAACCTTCACTCCTTACTTCAGGCTTTCCTAGCTCTTCGTCGTAAGGAAAAGCTACCGAAGCTACGCCAGTGACGTTAAACATACATCATGAACCTCGACCGCTCGAGAGCTTTCAATCCAAAGAAAAATGGCAAGTCTTGGAAGAACGCTTGAGAGTTATCGAAGGGGAAAACAATTATGGTGTTGATGCTTCAGACCTATGCCTTATTTCGGATGTTATAATACCACCGAAATTCAAATTGCCTGAATTCGACAAATACAAGGGAACTACATGCCCCAAGAACCATCTTATCATGTATTGTTGGAAAATGGGTTTTTGCGCCCATGACGAAGAACTGCTAATCCACTTCTTTCAAGACAGTTTGACAGGAGCTTCCCTAAGTTGGTATATGCATCTTGAGCGAGCTCATATCGACTCTTAGAAAGGTTTGGTAGATGCTTTTTTGAAGCAATACAAGTATAATCTCGACATGGCTCCTGATAGAATGCAACTACAAAATATGACAAAACGAGACAATAAAACATTCAAGGAATATGCCCAACGATGGAGAGAGATAGCTTCCCAGGTTGAACCCCCCTTATTTGAAAAATAAATGGTGATAGTGTTCACAAACACTCTTCAAGCTCCGTTTTATGACAAAATGATAGGGAGCGTCTCGTCAAATTTTTTAGATCTCGTCATCATAGGTGAAAGAGTAGAAATGGGATTGAAAAGCCGGAAGATTGCTTCTACCTATCTCGGAGTAAATAACGCAAAGAAGCCGCCCATATGTGTGAATAAGAAAAAGGAGGGAGAAAGCCATTTTGTGGCATCAAACCCAACTAATCCTTCTTTCATGCCTTGCCCCTACGCCGCTGCAACCTCACAAACCTCAGGCACCCTAAGTCAAAACAAACAAGGGAAGATTCCTATGAGAGTCGGGGAAGAAACTATTGTGGGAGGAAGTTTGTACATTTCGATCCAATCCCTATGACTTATGCAGAATTATTACCGCATCTGGTAAGCAATTCTATGGTTGCACTATGTCTAGGGAAACCTATGGAACATCCCTACCGTAAAGGATGACTCGAACGCCGCATGCGATTACCACTCTGGGGTTTTAGGACACTCGATTGAAAATTGTCTAGCTTTAATCTTTAAGGTGCACGATTTGCTTAAAGTTGGGTGGTTGAATTTCAAAGAAAACAAGCCTAGTGTGAAAAACAATCCCCTCCATGGCCATAGTGGGCCAATAGTGATTGCTATTGAAGAGAATCACCAATTAATAAATAAGGTCGAGGAAATTAAGACCCCAATGGGAACGATTTTCTTTGAGTTATGCAATGTTGGGTTAATTCGAGGAAATTCCGATGGGAAAGCAAGATGCAATTTCCACCTCAAGGAAGATCATTCCATGGAAGAATGCAATGAGTTCAAAAAATAGCTTCAAAAATTGATAAACAGGGGCACCGTTCAGATAGGTCGTTGGGAAAAGAATGATGATGTGATCGCAACCCAATCAGAAGAAACGCTTGGCACAACCATCCCAAAGCCATTGGTCATTCGCTTCACTAAGAAGGAAACTATGAATGCCCCGAGTGATTTGAGGACCCTAATAGTTCATGTACAGAGCCCTTTTCCATATTAAGACACTAAAGATGTACCTCGGAACTATAATGTAAAGGTGCACTTGGTTGAACGAAAGATTGAAAATGTCTCTTGCGCAAAAACTACTGTTGTCATAAACATTTTAGGGATAGGAGGGATGACAAGAAGCGGTCGGATATACTTCCAGGGAACATCACAAAAACAAATAATAGTGGCGTCTGAGAAGGCATACAAAGATAAAGGGAAAAAGAAAGTAAGTGTAACAGAAAAAGTTTAAAAGGAGAAAGTAGAAAATAAGAAAGAGGTTTCTAATGAAAAAGCTCGTGAATTTCTCAAAATCATCCAACAGAGCGAATACAAAATAGTCGACCAACTCAACCGTACTCCTGCAAGGATTTCATTGTTGTCCCTACTAATGAATTATGAGTCCCACCGAAAACTATTAATGAAAATACTAAATGAATCCCATGTCACTCACGACATCACCGTGGACAAATTTGGAAACATCATAAATAACATCACTGCCAACAACCACCTAACCTTCACAGATGATGAGCTGCCAACTGAAGGAAAAAGGCATAATAAAGGACTACACATATCAGTAATGTGCCTTGACCATGTGATATATAAGGTCCTTATTGACAATGGCTCCTCGCTGAATGTCATATCAAAATCAACATTAGAAAAAATATCGTGTGATGGTACATATCTGAGACCAAGCCCCATGGTTGTTAGGGCTTTCAATGGGAGTCGCATAGAAGTGATGGGAGAGATCGAACTCCCAGTTCAAATAGGCCTGATCACATTTGAAATCACGTTTCACGTGATGGATATCGTACCCGCCTATAGTAGCTTGTTGGGAAGACCATGGATCCATTTTGTCGGTGTAGTGCCATCAACCCTACATCAAAAGTTAAAGTATAAGGTAAATGACCAATTGGTAATCGTGTCAGGAGAAGAAGACTTATTGGTGAGTAAGTTGTCCACTACACCTTATGTTAAGACGATAGAAGAAGCCATAGAGACTGCCTTCCAAACACTAGCAATCGTGGACACCGCTTACATCGAGACGACACCTATAGAACCACATATGTCAAACACTGTTATTATGGTGGCTAAATTCATGTTGAGCAGAGGACACCATCCATGGCACGATTTGGGGAAGCATGAAGAAGGGCTCAAAGAACTAGTGGAACTTCCTGAGAATACGGATATGTGGGGTTTAGGCTACAAACCTACTAGAGCTGACAAATGAAGATAGGTCAAAGAGAAAAAAGAAAAGAGATTAGTTTGAATTGAGAATCGAGGGCCTAGAACCGAAAGGATTCCCATCTATGACATCCGAAGTGCAAGATCAACAAGTGAGATCCATATTGCAGCAGCTGGATATGACATTTCCGTTGATGACACTAATTGCATTCGTCCGTGTGGTGCAGGAGAAGAAATTAAGAATTGGAAAATAGTCAACTCGCCTATTATATTGAATGCAATTCCCATGTAATTCTAAAAGCATTGTTATTCTTACTATGATCTTTAAAATATTTCCTTATATTTAGGATGGACACAATTTTGTTTTCTAACTACTTTGAATTTCAATAAATGCATCTTCATTTTGTTTTCTTATTATTCTTTCTTGCCGTTCTCACATTTTTAAATTAATTCCCCAAAAAAGTTCATTTTTCTTATCCTAGCTTTGAACCATGCAAATTTGGGAATAGTTCATTCGCAGATGATTATACTAAGATCTCGCCACATAATTTTGACCATCTTGTTAGTCAAACAGAAAAAGATAATGGAAAAGATTATGAACTTCCTCTAGAATTGTTAACGGCGGTAAAACAGGAAGACAAGGGTATCATGCCCCATAAGGAACCAATAGAAATGATTAATCTAGGTATATAAGAAAGGAAAAAGAAAATTAAAGTTGGTACCATCTTAATGAAAGAAGTGTATCACGAACTAATCAAACTCCAACATGAATACAAAGATGTTTTTTCCTGGTCATATCAGGATAGCCATGATTGAATACTAGCATAGTGGAGCATAAATTTCCCTTAAAACGGATTTCCCTCCAGTCAAACAAAAATTAAGGCGAATGAAGCCTGATATGTTGTTAAAAATCAGGGAAGAAGTAAAAAAAAACAATTTGTTGCAGGATTCCTCGTTGTGGTAAATTATCCCCAATGGATAGCCAATATCGCACCGGTGCCGAAAAAAGATGGCAAAGTGAGAATGTGTGTCAACTATAGGGACCTCAACAAAGCAAGTCCTAAAGATGATTTCCCGTTACCTCACATCGATATTCTAGTTGACAATACATCTCATCATTCACTCTTCTCTTTTATGGATGGTTTCTCTAGGTATAATCAAATTAAGATGGCAGCCGAAGATATGGAAAAAAAATGAATTTCCTCACCCCTTGGGGAACATTTTATTACAAAGTAATGCCTTTTGGTGTGAAGAATGTTGGGAAGACCTACCAAAGAGCTATGGTAACCCTGTTGCATGACATGATACATAAAGAGGTAGAAGTATATGTAGATGATATGATTGCTAAGTCACAAACAGAAGAAAAACATGTTATTGATCTAAAGAAACTCTTCAAAAGACTTAGAAAGTTTAAGCTAAAGCTTAATCTCGCCAAATGTACTTTTGGTGTGAGGTCAGACAAATTATTGGGATTTGTGGTTAGTCATAAAGGAATAGAGACCGACCCCGATAAGATTCGGGTCATTTCAGAAATGCCTCCCCCGAGTACAGAAAGGGAAGTTCGTGGTTTTCTTGGGAGACTAAATTATATTTCAACATTTATATCACAACTAACTGTCACTTGTGAACCGATCTTTAAACTTTTACGGAAAAATCAAACAGTTGTGTGGAACGAAGAATGCCAAAACATATTTAAGAAAATCCAACATTATTTGCAGAAGCCTCCAATTCTAGTCCCCCCAGTTCTGAGTCGACCCTTATGATGTATCTTACAGTCCTCGACGGGCCCATGGGATGCATGATGGGGCAACACGATGAAACAGGAAAAAAGGAGCATGCCATTTACTATTTGAGTAAAAAAATTACCGATGTTGAAACGTGATATACAATGTTAGAACGTACTTGTTGTGCCTTACCCTGGGCGGCCCATCGCTTAAGGAAATACATGCTTTGCCATACGACTTTCTTGATATCCAAGATGGATCCAATCAAGTACATTTTTGAAAAGCCTACCCTCACAGAGCGAATTGTTCGCTGGCATGTGATGTTATCAGAATATGATATTACCTATGTTACTGAGAAAGCCATCAAAGGGAGTGCCTTGGTAGATTATTTGGCTAACCAACCTGTTGATGATTATCAGTCAATGCAATGCGAATTCCCTAACGAAAGTATCATGGTTTTGTTTGAAGAGTGCGATAATGGAAAATGAACCATGTTGTTGGATGGGGCCTTAAACATAATGGGGCATGGGATTGGGGTTGTCTAAATATCACCCCAAAAAAAGTTCATACCTATCACAGTGCGCTTGTGTTTTGATTGTACCGATAATATTGCAGAATATAAGGCTTGTGCCATGGGAATTTTGACTGCATTGGAATCAAAAGCAAGAGTACTGGAAGTTTATGGAGATTCAGCCTTAGTCATTAATCAAATTAACCAAGAATGGGAAACTCGAGATAAGAAGCTAATACCTTACTTTACCTACATAAAGGAATGGTCTTTACAATTTGACAAAATCACCTTTCACCGTATCCCTCGAGAAAACAATCAATTGGCTGATGCTTTGGCTATTTTATCCTCGATGTTCCAAATAAGTCGAAACAATGAAATCCCATCCGTTAAAATGGAGAGTCGAGATCATCCTACCTACTGCCACGTAATGGAAGAAGAAACTGACAAGAAACCTTGGTATCACGACATCAAACATTATCTTATACATACAGAATATCCTCATGGAATATCGGAGAATGAGAAAAAAAACTCTAAAACGGTTAACTGCGAGCTTTTTCTTGAACGAAAATATTTTGTATAAAAGGAATCATGATATGGTACTCCTCAGATGCGTCGATGTCAATGAGGTAAAAGAAATTATACAAGATGTCCACGATGGCTCTTATGGAATCCATATGAACAGCCACGCCATGTCTAGAAAGGTTCTTCTAGTCGGGTATTACTGGCTCACACTAAAAAAAGATTGTTTTAATTATGTAAAGAAATGCCATAAGTGTCAAAAATATGCTAACAATATCAACGCTCCACCAATGCTCCTGAACACCCTTACAGCGCCCTGGCCGTTCTCAATGTGGGGCATAGACGTCATCGGAATGATCAAACCGAAAGCATCAAATGGACAACGGTTCATCTTTGTTGCAATCGATTACTTTACCAAATGGGTAGAGTCGCTGCGTTCCCAATGTAACAAAAAATGTGGTGGTCAAATTCATAAAAAGGGAGTTAATATGTCTTTATGGCCTACCAAGCAAGATCATTATCGACAATGCCACAAATCTGAATAACAAAATGATGGATGAATTGTGTGCCACCTTTAAATTTCAACACCAAAACTCATTCCCGTACATATCGAAAATGAATGGCGCAGTTGAAGTAGTAAATAAAAACAACAAAAAGATTATTCAGAAAATGGTTGTAACATGCAAAGATTGGCATGAGATGTTGTCGTTTTCCCTACACGCGTATCGTACTTTGATACGCACTTCAACTGGGGCAACCCCTTTTTCCCAAGTATATGGGATGGTGGTTGTGCTACCCATTGAAGTAGAAATCCCTTCGCTAAGAGTATTAATGGAAACCAAACTAGAGGAGTCGGAATGGGTGCAAACCCATTTCGATCAATTGAATTTAATTGAAGAAAAAAAGGTTGGCGGCCTTATGCCATGGACAATTATAACAGAAAAGATTGAAAAGAGTACGAGAAAAAAGTGCGTCCTCGAGAATTCTGGGAATGAGACTATGTGCTAAAAAAAATCTTACCCATTCAAAAGGATTATCGTGGGAAACAGACACCTAACTATGATGGCCTATATGTCATAAAAAAGCTTTCTCAAATAGAGCTTTGATCCCCACGAATATGGATAGAAAAGATTTAGTACTCCCTGTAAACTCAGACGCCGTAAAAAAGTATTATACTTAAATAAAATATCTACAAGGTTGAAAACTTGAAAGGGCATCCTAGGAAAAAATTAGGGTACAAACAATAATAATAAAATACCCACTAGGTTATAAACCTGAAAACGCAACCTAAGCAAAAATTAGGGTACAAAAAATAATGATAAAATAACCGCTAGGTTGAAAACATGAAAGGGCAACCTAGGCAAAAATAAGGGTACAAAAAATAATAAAATACCTGCTATGTTGAAAACCTGAAAGGGAAACCTATGCAAAAATTAGGGTACAAAAAATATAATAAAATACCCGCTAGGTTGAAACCTGAAAAGGCAACCTATGCAAAAATTAGGGTACAAAACAATAATAATAAAATACCCGCTAGGTTGAAAACCTGAAAGGGAAACCTAGGCAAAAATTAGGTTACAAAAAAATGAAATACCCCCTAAGTTGAAAACCTGAAATGGGCAACCTAGCAAAAATTAGGGTACAAAAAAAAAGTAATAAATATCCGCTAGGTTTAAAACTGAAAGAGGCATCCTAGCCAAAAATTAGGGTACAAAAAATATAATAGATACCTGATGGGTTGAAAACCTGAAAGGGCAACCTAGGAGAAGAAGAAAAACAACAACAATAAAAACAAAGAATATATACTCAAAAGGACAAGATCAACAATATGGATCAGACAATGGCACGAGAAGTTAGTACAATCTACCTTTGAATAACTAGTAACCAAGTCGAGTCATCCACCCATTTCTTTTGTTTTATCTTATGTATGTTCTTTTTTACGACGAATATTGAACCTCAATGTATTGATATATAATTTTATCATTTTTATAATTTAACCCTCTTTCTCGAATGCATCTTATGATTGTCATGTACTGGAAAGTAAAACATAGACCATAACTCGATATAATGAATTTCGATAAAGTCGCCATAGTAGAGTTTGTTTAGGGTACAAGGCATAAGACAACATGAGATCTAGCTTAAGATCACAACAGTAATTCTTCAACAAAAAAACAAAGGAAAAATAAGTAGACAAAAGACAGATCAAAGATATCAAGTTTAGAAAAATGTATAAGTGTCTTTCTCGTCCATTGATTTGAATGATCGTGTCCAATAAAAATAATAAAAAAAACAAACATATTCATTCATTCATGACATTTCATAAATATAAAGCCAAGAAAACGACCCACATTTTGAAGCTGGGAAAATGACTTGCACCCGAAGCCGAGAAAACAATCCGCTTTTTCAAGCCGAGAAAACGACCCGCATTTTGAAGCCGCGAAAATGACCCGCACCCGAATCCAAGAAACGACCTGCATTTTGAAGCTGTGAAAATGACTCGCACCCGAAGCCGAGAAAACAACCCACATGTTGAAGCCGAGAAAACGAGTCACACCCGAAGTAGAGAAAACGACCCACATGTTGAAGCCGGGAAAACGAATCGGACCCAAAGCCGAGAAACGACATGCATTTTGAAGTCGGGAAAACGACTCGCACCCGAAGCCGAGAAAACGACCCTCATGTTGAAGCCGAGAGAATGACTCACATCTGAAGTCGAGAAAACGACCCACATGTTGAAGCCGGGAAAACGACTCGCACCCGAAGCCTAGAAAACGACCCGCACGTTGAAGCCGGGAAAACAACTCGCACCCGAAGCCAAAAAACGACCCGCATGTTGAAGATGGGAAAACAACTTGCACTTGAAGTCAAGAAAATGACCCGCATGTTGAAGCCGGGAAAATGACTCGCACCTAAAGCCGAGAAAACGACCCGCATCTTGAAATCGAGAAAATGACTCGCACCCAAAGCTGAGAAAACGACCAATGTCTTGAAGCTGGGAAAAAGACTTGCACCCTTCTACAAAAATTCTTTTCGGATAAAATCAGAGTCGTCATCTTTACTTATCTTTACTTTGATTCTCAAGTAAGTTCTAAGTAAAGAGGGGCAGCTATTGCCACCTTATTTTGTCCGCTTCTTTTAGATATTTTATAAATAAAAAATATTAATAATAAATATATAAAAAATAAGGAAAATATAATAAATAAAAATAAATAATTAGACTATAAACTTTAGACAATCATGGGTATTTCTAGTTTTTGTTTGCCTCTGATTCCTATCCAAACATTCACTTTTTTCTAAAATATAAAAAAAGTACATAATTGAATAAAAAGAAACCGAAAAGAAATGGATTGATGGTAACAAAAATATGTATAATGGTGATCAATTATTAGGATAAGAAACGGAAAAGAAATGGATTGTTGGTAATAAAAATCAGTATAATGGTGATCAATTGAATGAAAAGAAACTTAAAATAAATGGATTGATGATAATAAAAATCATGATAATGGTGATCATTTGAATGAAAAGAAACCGAAAAGAAATTGATGAATAGTAATAAAAATGGTAATTAATCCACAATTATCTTTTGTCTTTTGTAACCTACACCCAAAAAGTCTATAAATATTCGACACTAAGAGTAGAACAGGGAGAGCACTAAGGAGTGAAAAATAAAGAAGAGAGAATAATAGGAAAAAGAGGAGTAGAGAATCTGAACTTGGTGAAACCAATATAGCAAAACATATTTAGCAGTAAGGTATCGATTTTCTTATCCTTATCTAATTTTCTTCTTTTTAGTTTATGTGTATAGCATTCTTTAATTTTCTTCATTTTTTAGTTTATTTGTATTGCATTCTTTAAAAACGTAATTTAGTTTCGTTTTTGTCATTTCTGCAAAAATAAACTCATATGTTAAGTTTTTATTTTCCTTAAGTTGTTTGTTCTTAAAATTGTTTTTGGAATACTTACTAAAAACACGATAAATAATTGATGCTTATAAATCAATCACCAAGTAAAACAAACTTCACCCCATTGTAATATAACACAAAACTCACATCGTGGTTTATCAAATAATTGGAAAAAAAAAACCCATAACGACGAATAAATAGTTTTTTTTCCTTTGGATTAGAATTTAGGGTCGCCATCGCCGAATGAAATTCATCCTCGCTCGCCGCGCCGCATCACTCACCCCCAACCGCCAATGGCCTTTATGCCGCGACAAATCCGACAATGCACAAGCAAATCCTTTAACAGGTTGCTTCATCGTCGCGTCCATTTGTTTCGTGCATATACCACCGCGTTACCGTTGTTTTCTACAAAAAATCAATTTTTCTTTACTTTAAAATCAAAAATACAAAAGTAAAAAGATACAATCTATGAATAGATATCTCACTTTTTATTTTATTATTATTATTATTATTACATTTTTATTTTTGGATACGTATATAATAATAATTATAATAAAACAATAATTAAAATAGAGTAATAATAAAAATCGGATAACACATAAATATTTTACCCAAGAACTACATGTGTTTTGATTTTCCTTTTGCACATGGGGATACGTAGGAGCAAGGTTTTCTCCTTGTAAAACCAAATTAATAAACAAAAATATTTTTCTTACTTTTATTAATGTAAATAAATTATTGTCCTTTTAGGGGGCCAAATAAAAATTAAAATAAATAAATTTATACAATTAATTATAGGGTAACCGATTTAACGGGCAATGTAGGGTAAAATTACTTTCCCTAGGTTCAAGAACTTTATTTTAGATTTTATCTAATTTTCCCTTTTTTTTAAAAAATAAAATTGGTGGCAACTCATTTTTTTGCGGACAAACCGGACGCGACAAAGGCGAGGGATAACAATAATGACCTAAATGGTAATCCAATATCATAAACGCACTTATTGGACGAATGACATTGGATAAGAATGCAAAGTGGATTAGAATAAGCCGAGGGATGACGAAAATGACATTAATCTTTATCCAATGACACAAACGCACTTAACAGATGAACTAGATTCTCTAAGACCCAAAATGAATTAGAATAGGCCGCAAGACGACTAAAATGACGTAAATGTTAATCTAATGCTACAACCCCATTAATTGGATGCACAAGAGTGGCTAAGGAACATAAATGGATTAGAATAAGCCGAGGGATGATTAAAATGACCTAAATGTTAATCCAATAACGTAAACGCAATTATTGGATGAAATAGATTGGCTAAGAACCAAAATGCATTAGATTAAGTTAAGGGGTGATGAAAATCACTTAAATGATATTTCAATTATCCAAATGCACGTATTGGATGAACTAGATTGGCTTAGAACCAAAAATGGATTCGAATACGCTAAGGGATGACGAAAATGAAATAATGTAAATCCAATATCAAAGGAACTTATTTGATGAATTACATTGGCTAAGAACGCAAATGGTTTACAATAACTGGAGGGATGACGAAAATGACCAACCCATGACAAAATTGCACTTATTGGATGAACTAGAATGGCTAATAACCAAAATGGATTATAATAAGCCGAGGGATGAAGAAAATGACCTAAATGTTAATCTAGAGACACAAACCCACTTATTGGTTGCGCAAGATTGGCTAAGAAACAAAATGAACTGGAATAAGTCGATGGTTGATGAAAATGACATGAATATATATCCAATGACACAAATGCACTTATTGGATGAATTACATTGGCTAAGAATGCAATAGGATTAGAACAAACCAAGGGAGGACGAAAATAACCTAAATGTTAATACCGTGAAAAAAAAAAGTTATTGGATGACTAAAATGGCTAAGAACCCAAATGGATTAGACTAAGCCGAGGGATGACGAAAATGACCTAAACGTGAATCTAATGATACAAACTCACTTATTGGATGAACAAGATTAGCTTAGAAACAAAATGGATTAGAATAAGCCGCTGGTTGACAAAAAGGACATTAATATTTGTCCAATGACACAAGGCACTTATTAGATGAGCTAGCTTAGATAACAACCAAAATAGAGTAGAATAAGCTCAGGGATGACGAAAATGACCTAAATGTTAATCCAATGTCACAAACACACTTATTGGATGAAATAGATTGGCTAAGAACGAAAATGCGTTAGAATAAACTGAGGGAGGACAACAATAACCTAAATGTTAAGAAAATGACACAAACACATTATTCGGTGCACAAGATTGGCTAGAAACTCCAATGAATTAGAATAAGCCAAGGGGTGATGAAAATCACATAAATGATATTTCAATGACCCAAACGCATATATTGGATGAACTAGATTGGCTTAGAACAAAAATTGATTAGAATAAATTGAGGGTTGATGAAAATAACCTCAATTTTAATTATATGTCACAAACGCACTTATTGACTAATTACATTGGCTAAGAATGCAAAGTGGATTAGAATAAGCTGAGGGATGACGAAGATGACATTAATATTTATCCAATGACACAAGCGCACTTATTGGATGAACTAGATTGGCTAAGAACCAAAATGGACTAGACTAAGCCTAGGGATAATAAAATGACCTAATTGTTAATCCATCGACACAAATGCACTTATTGGATGAACTAGATTGACTATGAACCAAAATGCATTAGATAATGTCGAGGGTCGACGACAATGACCTAAATGTTAAGAAAATGACAGAAACGCACCTATTCAAAGCACAAGATCCACTAGAAACCAAAATGCATTAGAATAAGCCGAGGGGCGATGAAAATCACATAAATGATAGTTCAATGAACGTAACGCACATATTGGATGAACTATATTCGCTTAAAACCCAAATGGATTATAATAAGTTGAGGGATGAAAAAAAGGACATATTGTTAATCGAAAATCCCAAACGCACATATTGGACGAATTACATTGGCTAAAAGCAAATATGTATTAGAAATAAGTTGAGGGATGACGAACATGACTGAAATGTTAATCTAATGATACAAACACAATTATTGGACTAACCACAATGGATTATAATATGTCGAGGGGTGACGATAATGAGCACATTGTGATCTCAATGACCCAAACGCACATGTTGGATGAACTATATCGGCTAAGAACTAAAAATGGATTAGAATAAGTTGAGGGATGATGAAATTAACCTAAATATAAATCCAAAGACACAAACGCACTTATTGGACAAAATTCATTGGCATAGAACGCAAGTGGATGACAATATTCTGCGGGACGATGAAAATTACCTAAACCCTAATTCCATGACATAAACACACATTTTGGATGAACTAGAATGGCTAAGAACCAAAATGCATTAGAATAAGCCGAGAGATGACAAAATAACCTAAATGTTAATCTAATGACACAAACCCACTTATTGGATGCACAAGATTAGCTAAGAAACAAAATGGATTAGATATGTCGACGGTTGACAGAAATTACATTAATATTTATCCAATGAGACACATATTTATTGGATTAACTAGATTGGCTAATAACCAAAATTGATAAAAATTAGCCCAAGGATGACGAAAATGACCTAAATGTTAATCTAATGACACATATTCACTTATTTGATGCACAAGATTGTTAAAGAAACAATAGTGGATTAGAATAAGCCGAGGGATGACAAAATGACTTAAATGTTAATACAATGACACAAACACACTTATTACACGAACCATGTTGGCTAACAAAAAAAATTGATTATAATAAACAGGGGGATGAAGAAAATGACCAAAATTTTAATTAAATGACCCAAAGGCACATGTTGGACGAACTAGATTGGCAAATAACCAAAACCGATTAGAATAAGCGAAAGGATGACGAAAATAACCTAAATGTTAAAAACGCACTTATTGCAAGAACAACATGCCATATTTGGTCAACTAGATTGGCAAAATACCAAAATGGACCAGAATTAGCGGAGGGATGAAGAAAATGACATAAATGTTAATCCCATGACAAAAACGTACTTATTGGACAAATTACATTGACTAAGAACAAAAATGGATTACAATAAGCTGAGGTAGGACGAAAATGACCTAAATATTAATTAAATGACACAAACACAGTTATTGAACAACGAGTAGTTGATGAGTATTAACGTGCGGCGAACGTGGGGTAAAAATAGGGTTTTTCAAGACAATTTTGTAATAATAGAATTGCCATGATATTTCTATGTCAATTTTTAAATCTTTTGTCACCAAACTTTAAAATGCACTTGAATTCTAGAAATACGGAAGTGGGTTCCCTTCCATTAGAAATAATTGTTTTTTCATTGTTTTTGTTTTGAATAAATGTTTTTTAATAATATTAAATACACGTGATTGTTACCAATTATTTAAATGGATGAATGTTAGACATTCTTACCAAAAAAAAATTGTCGTAAATTTTTCTATAAGTATTTTTAAGTAACGTTGTGGATCAAAAAAATATGGGACGTAACAATAAACACACTTATGGAATGAACTAGATTACCTATAAAACAAAAAGGATTAGAATAAGCCAAGGGATGACGAAAATGACATTAATATTTATCAATCGACACAAACGCACTTATTGGATGAACTAGATTGGCTAAAAACCAAAATGGATTAGAATAAGCCGAGGATGACGAAAATGACCTAAATATGAATCCAATGACACAAATGCACTTATTAGACAAAATACATTGGCATAGATTGCAATTCGATTAGAATAAGCCAACGTGTGATGAAAATGATCTAAATATTTCCCAATGACACAAACGTAGTTATTGGATGAACTACATTGGCTTAAAATGCAGTTAGATTAGAATAAGTTGATGGATTACAAAAATGACCAAAATGTTAATTCAATGACCCCAACGCTTATATTAGATAAACTAGATTGGCTAAGAACCTAAATGGATCAGAATAAGCCGAGTGATGACGAAAATGACCTACATGTTAATCCCAACACAAAAAATGCACAATGACCTACATGTTAATCCCAACACAAAAACGCACATATTGAATGAACTAGATTAGCTTCGAAACAAATGGATTGAAATAAGCCGAGGTATGACGAAAATGAATTTAATATTTATCCAATGACACAAACGCATTTATGGGACAAACTAGATTGGCTAAGAACCAAATTGGATTAAAATAAGTTGAGGGATGATGAAAATGATCTAAATGTTAATCCAACATCTCAAACGCACATATTCGACGAATTACATTAGCTACGAGTGCAAATCGATTAGAATAAGCTGAGGGGGAACGAAAAGACCTACATGTTAATCCAATGATACAACCACACTTGTTGGATTAACTAGATTGGCTAAGAAAAAAATTGGATTAGAATAAGACGAGGGTTGATGAATGTGACCTAAATGATAATCCAATGACATAAACGCACGTATCAGATGAACTAGAATGGATAAGAAACAAAATGGATTAGAATAAGCTCAGGAATGACAAAAATGACCTAAATCTTAATTTAATAACACAAACCCACTTATTGGATGCACAAGATTGGCCAGGAACCAAATTGGATGAGAATAAACCGAAGGATGATGAAAATGACCTAAATGATTTTCCAATGACACAAATGCAATTATTGGATTAACTAGATTGGTTAATAACCAAAATCGATTAGAATAAGCTGAGGGATGACGAAAATGACTTAAATATTAATCAAATATCACAAAAGCACTTATTGGAGGAATTACATTGGCTTAGAATGCAAATGGATTAGAATACGCCGAATGAGGACAAAAATGACCTAAATGTTAATCCAATGACACAAATGAACTTATTAGATAAACTAGATTTGCTAAGAACCAGAATGGATCAGAATAAGCCGATTGATGACAAAAATGACCTACAGGATAATCCCAAGATAAAAACGCACTTATTGATGAACTAGATTGGCTTAGAAAGAAAACGGATAAGAATAAGTCGAGGGATATCAATAATGACCTAAATGTTAATCTAATACCACAAACCCACTTATTGGATGCACAAGATTGCCTAAGAAACAAAAATAGATTACATCAAGCTGACGGTTGACGAAAATGACAATAATATTTCATCTAATGACGAAAATTACCTAAATATTAATCCAATGACATAAACGCACTTATTGGATGAACTACATTAGCTAAGAACTAAAATGGATTACAATAAGCCGAGGGGACGAAAAATGACCTAATTGTTAATCTACTTACACAAAACCACTTATTTGATTGACAAGACTGTTAATCTAAATGTTTTTCCAATGTCACAAACCTACTTATTGGATGAACTAGATTGGCTAAGAACAAAAATTCATTAGAATAAGCCGAGGGATGCGAAAATGACCTAAATGTTAAGAAACACAAATGCACTTATTGCGTGCACAAGATTGGCTAAGAACCAAAATGGATTGGAATAACCCAAGGGATGACAAAAATGACATAAATCTTAATCCAATGACCCAAATGCACTTATGGGATGAACCAAATTGGCTAACATCACAAATGGATTATAATAAGTCAGGGGATGAGGAAAACAACCTAAATGTAAATTCGATGACCCAAAGGCACATGTTGGATGACAGAAACGCACTTATTGGACGAAATACATTGGCATAGAACGCGATTGGATTAGAAAAAGCGACAGGATGACGAGAATGATATAAATGCTAATTCAGATACCCAAACAAATATATTGGTTGAATTTGATTGGCTAAGATCCATATTGATGATCAGAATAAGCGGAAGCATGACGAACACACTTATTGAATGAACTATAGTGGCTAAGAAACAAAATTGGAATAGAATAATTCGAGGGATGACGAAAGTAACCTTAATATTTATTCAATGACACAAACGCAATTATTGGATGAACTATATTGGCTAAGAACCAAAATAGATTAAAATACCAAGAGGGATGATGAAAATGACCTAAATGTTAATCCAATGTCACAAGCGCACTTATTGGATGAATTACATTGGCTATTAATGAAAATGGATTAGACTAATTCAATGAACACTATTTCAATGAAAATGGCTAAGAACACTATTGAATTACAATAAGTCGAGGGACGATGAAAGTAAAAAAATGCTAATTCAATGACCCGATTACAAATATTGGATGAACTAGATTGGCTAAGAACCACAATGGATTAGAATAAGCTGAAGGATGATGAAAATGAGCAAAATGTTAACCCTGCGACACAAACTTAATTATGGGATGAACAACATTGATTTTCAACACAAACAGATTGTAATAGGATGAGGGATGACGAAAATCACCTAAATGTTAATTCAATTACCCAAACACACATGTTGGTTGTACTTGATCGGCTCAGAACTAAAAATGGATTAGAATAAGCAGAAGGGTGACAAAGATAACCTAAATGTTAATCTAATGAAACAAACACACTTATTTGATGAACTACATTGTTTTAATTGCAATTGGATTAGAATAAGCTGGGGGATGACGAAAATGACCTCAATGTTAAATCAACGAACCCAACGCACATATTTGGTGAACTAGATTGGCTTAGAACAAAAATGAGTTAGAATAAGCCGCGAGATGATGAAAATGACCTATGTTAATCCCATGACAAAAATGAACTTATTGGACGGCATAGATTGGCTAAGAAACAAAATGGATTAGAATAAGCCAAGGGATGACGAAAATGACATTAATATTTATCTAATGACAAAAACGCACTTATTCGATGAACTACATTGGTTAAGAACCAAAATGAATTAGAATAAGTTGATGGATGACGAAAATTACCTAAATGTTTTTCCCATGTCACAAACCTACTTATTGGATGAACTAGATTGGCTAAGATCCAAAATGCATTAAAATAAGCAGAGGGATGACGTAAATGACCTAAATGTTAAGAAAATGACACAAACGCACTTTTTCAATGCACAAGATTCTAAGAACCAAAAAGGGTTAGAATAAGCCAATGGATGTCAAAAATGATCTAAATATTCATCCAACGACCCAAATGCACTTATTGTATGAATCACATTAGCTTACATCACAAATGGATTATAGTAAGCTGAGGGATGACGAAAATCACCTAGATGTTAATTCAATTACCCAAACGCACATATTGGATGAAGTAGATTGGCTAAGAACCAAAATGAATTAGAATAAGCCGACGGATGACGTAAATAACCTAAATGTTAATCCAATGACACAAACACACTTATTGGACCACCACATCGGCTAACAACCCAAATGGATTATAATAAGCTGATTGATGGCATAAATGCTAATTCATTGACCTTAACGCACATGTTGGATGAACTAGATCAACTTATAACTAAAAATGGATTAGAATAAGCCAAATGATGACGAAAATAAACAAAATGATAATCCAATTACTCAAACGCACTTATTGGACGAACTACACTGTTTTAATTGCAATTGGATTAGAATAAGCCCAGGGATGACGAAAATTATATTAATATTTATCAAACAACAGAGACGCACTTATTGGATGAACTAGATTGGCTAAGAACCAAAATTAAAATAAGCTGAGGGGTGGAGAAAATGACCTAAATGTTAATCTCATGATAAAAATGCACTTATTTTATGAACTAGATTGGCTAATAAACAAAATGGATAAGAATATGCCTAGGGGTGACAAAATGACATAAATGTTTATCCAATGACACAAACGCACTTATTGGATGAACTAGATTGACTAAGAACCAAAATATATTAGATTATATTGAGGGATGACGAAGATGATCGAAATATTAATCCAATGTCACAAACCCATTTATTGGATAAAACAGAATGGCTAAGAAAGAAAAAGCATTAGAATAAGCTTATGATTGATGAAAATGAACTAAAAGTTAAAAAAATGACACAAATGCAGTTATTCAATTCACAACGTTGGCTAAGAACCAAAATAGATTACAATAATGCAATGGATAACAAAGTAACTTAAATGTTTATTCAATAACCCAAATGCACTTATCAGACTAACCACATTGGATTGTAATATGTCCAGAGATGACGAAAATCACCTAAAAGTTTATTCAATGACTCCAACCCACATATTGGATTAACTAGATTGGCTAAGAACCAATAAGGATTAGAATAAGCAGAGGGATTACGAAAATGACCTAAATGTTAATCCAAAAACATATACGTACTTATTGGACGAATTACATTGGTTGAGAATGCAAATGGATTAGAATAAGTCGGGGAAGGACAAAAATGACTAAAATGTTAATCCAATGACACAAACACACTTTTTGGATGAACTAGATTGGCTAAGAACCAAAATAGATTAGAATAAGCCGAGGGAGGATGAAAATGACCTAAATGTTAATCTAATGACACAAACCCACTTATTGGATGCACAAAATTGGCTAGGTAACCGAAATAGATTAGAATTAGCTAAGGGATGACAAAATGACCTAAACGTAAATCCACTAACAAAAACGCACTTATGGAATGAACTAGATTGGCAAAGAACCAAAATGCATTAATATAAGCAAGGGGTGACAAAAATGACCTAAATGTTAAGAAAATGACTCTAACGTACTTATTGGATGCACAAGATTTGCAAGAACCAAAATGGATTGGAATAAGCCAAGGGATGACAAAAATAAACTAATTGTTAATCCAATGACCCAAACACACTTGTATTACAACCAGATTGGCTAATCACACAAATGGATTATAATAAGCCGAGGGATGATGAAAATCACCGAAATGTAATTCAACATCCCAAACGCACATATTGGATGAACTTGATTGGCTAAGAAACAAAATTGAATAGAACAAGTAGATGGATGACGAAAATGACCTAAATTTTAAAACAACGATACATACACACTTATGGATTAACTAGATTGGCTTAGAACCAAAAGTGATTAGAATAAGCAAAAGGATGACGAAAATAACCTAAATGTTAATGGAATGACAAAAACACACTTATTGGAGGAATTACATCTGCTTAGAACACTAATGAATTTGAATATCCAAGTGATGATAAAAATGACCTAAATGTTAATCCAATGACAAAAATGCACTTATTGGCTTAACTAGATTTGCTAAGAACAAAAATGGATTACAATAAGCCGAGGGATGACGAAAATGACTTAAATGTTAATCTAATGTCCCAAATGCACTTATTAGAAGAATCACATTGACTGAGAACCCAAATGGATTAGAATAAGCCAACGGATGACAAAAATGACCTTTTTGTTAATCCAATGACACAAACGCACTTATTGGATGAACTAGTTTGGCAAATAATAAAAATGGATTAGAATATGCCAATGGATGACGAAATTGACCTAAATGTTAATCTAATGACCCAAACGCACTTATTAGAAAAACTTTTTTCAAGTTTTCCGGTACTTTTTTCTAAAAAAGACGCGTACATTTAACACTGCCGAAAAACTTGCCAAGAAGTTTTCCGGTAGTTACCGGAAAACTTGAGATGCAGTTTTCCGAAAAATACGCGTACATTTAACACTACCAGAAAACTTTTCATGAAGTTTTCCAGTAGTTACCGAAAAACTTGTCATGAAGTTTTCCGGTAGTTTTTTTTTTCCATTTTCTTTTCAATTTCTTTTTTAATTTTCAAAAAAAAAAATTGGAAAAAAAACTACCGCATGTAATTATCGGAAAACTTTAAGGCAAGTTTTTCGGTAGTGTTAAATGTACGCATCTTTTCTGGAAAACATACTCTCAAGTTTATTACAACAAGCAGAGGAATGATGAAAATGACATTAATGTTAATCCACTGATACAAACACACTTATTGAACAAACTAGATTTGCTAATAACCCAAATGGATTAGAATAAGCCAAAGGTCAACGAAAATGACCTAAATGTTAATCTGATAACGCAAACACACTTATTGGACTAACCGCATTGGTTAACAATGCAAATGGATTGTAATAAGTTGAGGGGTGACGAATATGACCTAAATGTTAATTCATAGACACAAGCGCACATATTGGGTGAACTATATTGGTTTATAACCAAAATAGATTAGAATAAGCCAACGGACGAAGAAAATGAGGTAAATGTTAATCTAATGACAAAAACGCGCTTAATGGATGAAGTAGATTTGCTAAGAAATAAAATGGATTAGAATAAGTTGAGGGATCACGAAAATGACATTAACATTTATCCAATGAAACAAACACATTTATTGGATGTACTAGATTGGTTAAGAACCCAAATAAATTAGGATAAGATGAGGGATAACAAAAATGACCTAAATGTTAATCCAATGTCACAAACGCACTTATTGGACGAATTACATTCGCTAATGATGCAAATGGATTAGAATAAGTCGAGGTAGGACGTAAATGACCTAAATATTAATCCACTGACACAAGGACACTTATTGGATTAACTAGATTAGCAAAGAACCAAATTGGACTAGAATAAGTCGAAGGATGACGAACATGACCTAATTGTTAATCCAATCACACAAATACATTTAATGGACTAAGTAGATTGGTTAAGAACAAAAATGGATTATAATGAGCCGAGGAATGATAAAAATAACCTAAATGTTAATCTAATGACACAAACCTAATTATTGGATGCAAATAATTGGCTACGAAACTACAATGGATTAGAATAAGTCGAGGGATGACGAAATCACCTAAATGTTCATTCAATGACACAAACGCACTAATTGGATTAACTAGATTGACTAAGAACCAAAATACATTAGAATAAGCTGAGGAATGACGAAAATGATCTAAATGTTAATCCAATGACACAAACGTACTTATTTGATGAATTAGATTGGCTAAGAACCAAAATGCATTAGAATAAGATGAGGAATAATTAAAATGACCTAAATGTTAAGAAAATGATCAAATGCACTTATTGGATGCACACGATTGGCTATGAACCAAAATGGATTGGAATAAGTCAAGGATGACAAAAATGACTTAAATGTTAATCCGATGAACCAAACACACTTATTAGATGAAGTAGATTGGATTACAACACAAATGGATTATAATAAGCCGAGGGATGACAAAAATCACCTAAATTTTAATCGAACTAAACAAATGCACTTATTAGATGAGCTGCATTGGCATATAACACAATTGGATTAGAATAAGCTGAGGGACAATGAAAATGACTTAAATGCTAATTGAATGACCCAAACGCACATATTGGATGAACTAAATTGGGTAAAAACCAAAATGGAATAGAATAAGCCGAGGGATGACGAAAATGACCTAAATGTTAATGCACTTATTGAATGACCTAGATTGGCTAAGAATCAAAAGTGATTAGAATAAGCAGAAGGATGATGAAAATGACCTAAATGTTAATCCAATGACACAAACGCATTTATTGGATGAATTACATTGGCTAAGAACACATATCCTTGATGTGATTATCAAGGCATAGACAGTTACTTGCTTGTCACGTTTATCAATGGCAGACGAACAGACACTTATTGAATTCATTAGTGGTAGATGATCTAGAACACATTTGCATTCATCAGAGGCAACTGAAGTACGGCATTGCTTGTGCTTCAGAGGCAACAAAGACACGACATTGATTTCGTGTCAGACCTAGAGAAACGTAGTCAAACGAAGTCTTGTTGGAAGTTCTTGAACCACAAATTATAGACATGCATGAGACGTTCATATTGTATGTAATGCTAAAAGTGTAACTACTGAATCAAAAACGAAAGATGACATCCTTGTAAGAAATACAACTATAAATACCTTCAGTCTCTCCAATAAAAAAGAGGGGAAAAAAGATAAAAACAAATGTGTTACAAGTTGCCCACATAAAAAACAAAGCTTGGCCAAATAAGACAACTATGACTCCTTTAAAGGCCTAACCCTCGCATTTAAGATGTTTACCATCCAAATAACTATAAAAACATGCATCCCCTCTCAGAGTCTATCTTTTCGTTTCAAAGTTACTTAAAAATAAAGGCGCTCATAGAAAAAATTGGCAAAGATCCAAGTGTCTTTCGGACCTAAATGGCTTATGGGCCACTTTATTGGCCGAAGGTAACATTCTTGCCATCTTCAAGAAGGAACAACAAGAATTGCCGAGCAGTTAGAAACACACAATCTCGATCTTTATCAACTATGGAGCTTAATCAATTTCTTTTAAATTGGATCATCATACCTTTATCTAAAAACTCGGCTCGATATTAATTATCACACTTGCCCAGTAACCAAGTCGGATTGGCCCATAATTCGAATACTAATTAAGAATCCATATCGCAGACATGTTTCTTGTAGTTGATTAAGCCATGAGGAAGCACATGAAAATGAAGATAACGGATCCCTCCACTAAATGAGTAGCGGGAGGTTACCATAACCCACAATTATACCTATACATTTATAAATTTTTCAAAATATCATAATTACTCTTATTTTTTTTTATTAATTTATCAAATTAAAATTTACTTTTTTTTATATTCTAAAGATTTTTGAATCACCAAAAAAATTAGATTTTCCGTACGTAAAAATTTTCCGGTAGTTACCGAAAAACTTTTTCTAAATTTTTCGGTAGTTACCGAAAAACTTGAAAAAAGTTTTTCGGTACTTCTACCGAAAAACTTGGAAAAAGTTTTCTAAAAAAGAAGCGTACATTTAACACTACCAGTAGTTTTAATTTTTTTTTTCAATTTTCTTTTCAATTTTTTTTTAATTTTTTAAATTTTTTGGTAGTGTTAAATGTACATGTCTTTTCCGGAAAATATACTTTCAAGTTTTTCGATAGTGTTAAATGTACGCGTCTTTTCCGAAAAACTTTTTCCAAGTTTTCCAATAGAAGTCTTTTGTACCGGAAAACTTGAAAAAAGTTTTCTGGTAACTACTAGAAAACTTTTACGTATCAGAAATTTTTAGAAGGTAAAAAAAAAATTTAATTTAATAAAATAATAAAAAAAAAAATAAAGGTAATTTTAACCTTTTAAAAAATTTATTAGAATAAAGGTATAATTGTGAAAGTATGAATAAAACTTTCGTTCTATAAATATGAAAATTACAAAGCCTTAAACTTTAAGTCAGACGGTAAATTGTCGGTTAGGTCTATCTAGTCCAACATCAAAAAGATAAACAAATAAATAAAAATATTGAGAATTAATGTCCGAGAAACGCGTGGCATAAGAAAATCTTTATATACACACTACTAATTTATTGAACAGATAGAAAAAAATTAGAATTTTGATGCTTTTAAAAAAATATATATCTTTTAAATTTAAAAATAAAATAATTATACTAAAACAATTATGTTAAAGTAAAATGTCAATTACTTGAATATTGTCATGTTTAACTATTTTTTAAAATATTGAGTATTTATATTTTTATGATTATAAAAAATCCTCTAAAATTATATTAGTTTATTAAAAAAATAGAAAAATTTTGAATTTAAATTTAGTTGATTTAATATTAAGACCCACAATGTAATTATTTACAAAAATAAAAATACTAACTTGATACTAAAAACAGAAGATAAAAGGGTAATTTTTCTCAAAAAAGATAAACGACTAATCTATTATATTTATGTAACTTAAAGGACTGTATAATGTATTGTGTCTAAATAAAAAAGATAAAGAAAATTGTTGATGGATAGAATCAAAGTAGATAATTAGTTTGTTGAGATATTTTTACTAAATAAAAAATATGTTTTTTGAATAAATAAATAAAAAGTATAATAGTTATGCATTGTCAATATAAAAAGTTTTGCATTAGTAGCACATCGTAATCATTCATGGATATGACTTTAGATATACTTATAATGAAAGTCAAACATTTTTAGTGATCTAACAGTTGTAATTAATTGACATTATAAAATCTTTTTATAATGACTGAGTATATAAATTAAATCCATAAAAAATATTTTCTATAATTACTTATTAATTTAATCCCCCAAATATTTAGTGATCTAAATTAACAAGTTACAAGAAAAAATTGGTAAAATATAGAGTTTTTTTTTTTTTAAATAAAATATAAAGATTTCTCGGTTATTATTACTAGAACTTTTAGATTATATCCGCATATAAACTCAAAAACTATCTCCGTAAAAAACATATTAAAAACTATCATTTTGTTCTTAAGAAAAAAAACACTAACATTTTTGTGTAACATCTTTTTTATATGCAAAATTTTTAGTTTTTATGGTTTCTCGTGCGTTCTTTTCGAAAATTCTATATCAAATGCATTGGACATTAAATATGAATGTGTAGTTCTTTCAATGAAAATGTTAACCTCAAATTCACCACGTAGTCGGAGTCTGGCTAGAACCAACCCCCGTTGGTTTTGTTAGGTGTTTGGGTTTATTAGATAAGTTTGCGCCATGTGTATTGGGCCTAGTTGTTAGAACTGAATTAGTTAGTTACTAATTTGTTGACAATTATCATTGTAATCATTGTATACAAGTAGGAGAAACAAAGGTGAAAAGAGCACAACTTTAAGCTCTTCACAAGGAATTTCAAGTTCTTGGAATGAAAGAAGGAGAAACTGTCATATTTTTCAAGAACACTCTCAATTGTGAATCATATGTGCACTCAGGAGGAAAAGGTGAACAAATCAATAGTGGTGGAAAAGATTTTGCGCTTAATGATAGCAAGATTCAATTATGTTGTATGCGTGATTGATGAGTCAAATGATGTGAGTACCTTGATGGTGGATGAGCTCCAAAGTAACTTGCTTGTTCACGAGCAAATGATGAAAAGTCATAAAGAATAAGAGCATGTTCTGAGAGTGTCAAGTGCTGAAAGAACAAGAGAAAGAGGTTGATCGTTTAGAGGAGGTTAAGGAAGAAGAATACAACATGTTAATAAAGAATCAATCGAATGCTTGTCAAAAAAACCCCTAATCTCAAAGCTCCTTTAAAAAATTTTTTATTATGCCTCAAATTTTAAACTCATCTTAATGAATTTTTTTCTTTGGTCCCAGCCCCCTATTTTTTAATTTTTGTGGGTTTGGGCCGGGGGGCCTAGGGCCCATTTCATGTTTTCATTAAAAAATAGTTTAATAAAAAATAGGCTATATAGCACTGTGGTCCCTTAACTTAATTTCAGTTAACGTTTAATTTCAGTCACTGTGGAAAAATAGTTTTAGTCCTTTATCTTTCTTTTTTCCCGATTTGATCCTTTATTTTAATTTTAAGTAACAATTTCATCCTTTATGTTTAAAATGTCAACAATATTATCCTTTTTTTTTTACAAAAATTCAAAAAATTCATCAAAATTTTCAACCAAAACCCATAAAATTAATTATATTCTTTAATATAATACAAATTTCATCAAATTCGTAACTCAAATCTTCAAATAAACCCATACAAAAATTTCATCAAATTTCATTCTTTATTTGATATTGTTAGAAATGAAAATATGAGTTTATTTGAAGATTTGAGTTTCGAATTTGATGAAATTTGTATTATATTGAAGAATACAAATAATTTTATGGATTTTGGTTGAAAATTTTGATGAATTTTTTGAATTTTTGTAAAAAAAAAAAAGGATAATATTGTTGACATTTTAAAACATAAAGGATCAAATTGTTACTTAAAATTAAAATAAATGACTAAATCGGGAAAAAAAAGATAAAGGACTAAAACGTTAACTGAAATTAAGTTGAGGGACCACGGGTGCTATTTAGCCTAAAAAATATTAATGACATAGTTTAATTTTATTTAGATTTTTTAATTATTGAAAAATTGAAAAACTCGTGAATTTGTTAATTTTATTCAGAACATAAAAAAATCGACAATTTCTAAATCGAATAAAATTCAGAAAAAAATCAAAATTAGAAAATTATTGAATTTGTTAATTTTATTCAGAACATAAAAAAATCGACAATTTCTAAATCGAATAAAATTCGGAAAAAAAATTGAAATTGAAAAATTATTGAATTTGTTGATTTTATTCAGAACATAAAAAAATACATCGACAATTTCTAAATCGAACAAAATTCTGAAAAAAATCGAAATTGAAAAATTATTGAACTTGTTAATTTTATTCATAACATAAAAAAATCGACAATTTCTAAATCAAATAAAATTCGAAAAAAAAATCGAAATTGAAAAATTATTGAATTTGTTAATTTTATTCATAACATAAAAAAAATAATCGAGAAAAAAAAATCGAAAAACAAATTGAAATATTTTTTATTTCAAAATAATAATGAATTTTTTAATGGGCCTATGGGACCTCTAAGCCCACATAATTTTGGGGGCTTTTTTACATTGGGGGCTTTCTTTTAATGGGCCTTTATAATATAAGGTTTTTTTGCCCCCTCTAATATGTGGGTTGAGGCCAATATAGAGGAGGTTTGACAAATTGACAGCTCTAATTGAGTCATTACTAGAATGAATTCCTAAATTGAGAAGAAAAAGCCAACTATGCGAGGATGAAAAATTATTGCTAATGGCTCACAAAAAAACACATAATTGTATTAAAGAAATGTGAGGATGAAAAATTATTGCTAATGGCTCACAAAAAAACACATAATTGTATTAAAGAAATGTATGGTTTATTGATTCTGGATATAGTAACCCTATGTGTGGAAATAGAGATTGGTTTTTTTATTTTAATGAGAACTATAGTATATCTACCAAGTTAGGAGATGATTCTAGAATGATATATATGGGGAAAAGGAAAATAAAATTGAAAATTGATGAATGTGTTCAAATAATAACTGATGTGTATGTCATACCCAAATTGAAAAACAATTTACTAACTATTGGCCAGCTCCAACATAAGAGTTTAAGTATTGTATTTCAACACAATTATTGTAAAGCTTATCATCTAGAAAGAGGTTTAATTATTACATCCAAGGTCGAGGAGTTCACATCTAAGAAACTCTAAGAACAAACAAGGGTGAGGAGTTCACATCTTTAGAGTTTGACAATTTTGAGCTTCAAATGGGATTAAAATGCAGCTACTTGTTTATAGCTTGTACTTAGGACAAAAAGTTGTCCCGTAGTTTAGTGAGGGACATGAATTTATGTTTCTGTCCAATCCCATGACCAGTTTATGAATCAAACATGATATAGAAAAAGTTGTCATGTCCGTTTCTTGTTTTTTTAGCAAATCATGTTGGAATCAAGTTGGTTTTATACTTAGAATTTTGATGATAATAAAAGTGTTTTATGAGAACAATATATTTGACTTCAAAGAGTGTAAAAAAGATTTGTGTTTTTAAAGAAAATCTAAAATAAGATTTAATTCAAATTTATAAATTGAAGAAAATATAAACTAAGATTTAATTCAAACTTATAATTGAAGAAAATCAAAAATAAGATTTGATTCATATTTATAATTGAAGAAAATCTAAAATAAGATTTGATTCAAATTTATAATTGAAAAAAATCTAAAATAAGATTTGATTCAAATTTATAATTGAAGAAAATCTTTGACCAAGTTGAAAGGAAAATATGGTCAAGATTTGAAAAAGATTTGATCAAAATTTATCTACAACAAAATATGAACAGAATCAATCTGCAAATTTACAAACACAATATGAACAAAATACAAATATAATGAATCTAAAGAATTTACAAACTCAATCGGAAGAATATACAATTCAGAATTAAATAAGGACTAAATTTAAGTCCAGATTTTAACTGTAAATAGATAATCAAGGATGAAGAAGAAGAAGAAGAGCATTGAAAATCAGAAAAGAGTATAAGAACTCATAAGCTCAAAATTTCAAATTCATCTTGGAGTTCAAAGAGAGAAACACTTGTTCAAGTTAGAAATATTTTATGGGTGTTCTTTTCTTACAGTGTGAGAGTTATTATTAAGGGTGTGCAAAAATATAGTTAATTGAACTATATTGATAAATTGCATTGTATTGCACCACAAAAACCCAAACCATTTAAATGGTTCATGAATTGCACCACAAATATAAAACAGTTCAGTTAACCGAACTTAAATCACAAACCACTTTAACAATTTTAAAATATTTTTAACTTCAATTAATTTTTTTTTCTTACAAAATAGTGAAACATTTTTTTTCAAAAAAATAATTTAAATAGTTTTTTCTTGAAAAAAAATCGAAAAAACTTTTCTCAAAAAAAAATTTTCCAAAAGAATTTCAAAAATTTTTATTATTGGGAAATTTTTTTGATCTTTTTTATCTCGAAAAATAATCAAAAAAAATTTTCTCAACAAAATCGATATTTTTTTTATCAAAAGAATTTCAAATTTCTTTTTTCTGAATAACTAGTTGTAAAACGATTTTAACTAAAAATTGTTCAAAATATTAAACTGGTTTATATTTATAAACCAGTTTCAAACCGGTTTAGAACTGCACTGCACTTCATTTAAAAGTGGTTTTCAAAAACTGAACCAAACTATTAATGTGGTCCAATGTGGTTCAATTTTTGCACTATGAACACCCCTAGTTATTATAATTATTATCAGCTTTGTTAGAAGCAAACACTTAAAGTTCCAATCTTTTTATCCAACCTGATAGTGGTTTAGTTCCTTCTGCAATTTGGTGTTTTCAGGTTGTTAGGAGAAAACTTGGCTTGTAGCGTCAAGGTGGTGTTGTTCTTCAAAAGTCTAGGATTTTCAGGATGTTTGGGAAGATTGGCTTGGAGGGTCAGGTATTTTGTAATTCAAGGTATTTGAATTAGTTGAAGAAAGCCTTCTGAATGAGGGGACTAGATATAGCCAAGTTAGTGGTGATTCAGGATAAATCTATGTGTCTAACTATTTATGCTTTCATTATTTGCTGCCTCTGAATTTGATTGCTTTTTATCTAAGTAATTCGTAAAAACCAATCAGCCTTCATCAAATTAGCAAAAAGTTATCAACTTTGACAAACAGAATTCAACCCTCATTCTCGTATTTACACCTTCAAATCAAACGCACTCTATATGTTGATCAACTTTGTGAATTCATGTATTATCATATTATGTTGAAGATAAGGGTTGATAATTGAGAGTTAGAAAGTATTTTATATTAGAAAAGTATATTATGTGTTAATAGGACAATCAATGTCTATAATAGGACAATCGATGTCTATAAGATAAGTGAAGAATGAACATTCTAATAGTGTTCTAAACATTTTTGCATAAAATCATTCAAAAATTCCATTGATACACATTTGACTTAAAAGTAGAGATCAAATTTGTTGATAGAACGCATTTGAGAGACTACTGTTTGAAGAAAAATTTTAAATGGACTAAACACGAAATATAGTATATTTATAGGCACAAAAAACTTGTTTAACTCTAAAAATTTATTGTCTAAGGGTTCATTTTAAGATTTTTTTTAATGTATATGTTGCATATGATAATTTATATTTTCTAATTTTTTATTAATTATTGTTTCTACTAAAATATTAGTATACCTTGTTGATGATGTGTTATGATCAAGATTTAGATATTTAGAGGGAAATAGTGAACAAATAACTTGACTCAGAACTAGGTCTTCAAATATTTAATATTTAAATTTAACTACAATTTTGATTCCCTATTTTCACCTATTCTTGATATTGGTCTCCTCATTTTAAAATTTCGTAGTTTGCCTTATTTTAAAATCATGTAGTTTTGGTCACCGCCTCAAATTTTTTGAAAAAAATAGTGATATGTTTTAATTAACGTGCCATACAATTTGATAATGTTCATTTAAATTGATTAACTGTTTACTTATTAATTAAAATACAAAAATGAATAAGGTATGAAGTTGAAAATGAAGCTTTTACGGATTTTATTACAATATAATAGTTGTTGATTATTCTACATCATCATATTATATGTCACGTTATTCAATACATGCTATATTACCATTTTTTCGTTCAAAAATATAAGGAATAAACAAAAACTTAGACATTGAACCAATTTCAAGAATAAATCAAAATAGGGAGATCGAAGCTTTTAAAACCTAATATCTATAGACTTCATCCTCTCACTACTCTTCCCTCCACTTTTAAGTTAGTTGAGCTTTCTCCTCCACTATTCTCGAGACGTGCTCTTGTTTACTCATCATGTGCTCGACGTTGACTAATAATCGTTGATTCGATTTCATCCTTAGTTGACCAGAAAATTGGATTTTGTACCCCACAATTGAACTTATACTCCCTCATTTAAAAATTTTATCCATAAACTTACTAAAATACCCTTAAGTATACAATAAAAACTAAAACAAATTCGGATACTTGACCTTACCCGACATTCTAATATCTCTTACTGGAAATTTTAAGAATGAAATTTTCTGTAGTTATTTTTAAATAATGGAAATTTCAAAAATGAAATTTCCAGGAATTAGTTTCATCAAGAAATTTGAAAATCCAATAGTTGTTCTCAATCGAAAATTTCATTTTTAAAATTTCTGGTATTGAAAAAAATTTCAAAAATGAAATTTCCGGTATTGAAAAATAACTATCGGAACAAAATTTCCGATACAATTTATTTTATTTTATTTTTTTACATTTTTTTATTCAATTTTTTTTCTATGAGGACTAGAGCAGTAAAAAATATTGTGGAACATTTTTGAGTTCGACCTCCTACAAAATCTAATAAGGGAGCCGCCATTGAAAAAATGAGAAAGAGGAAAGAAGAGATGCAACAAGAGGAGGATTATTATATTCATTCTGAGTTTGAGCAAGATGAGCAACAGGATCCTACGTTTTATGATCAAGAGGAGCATGAGCAGCACCAAGATAACATGCATCAGCATCAACAGCCTGAACAACCTCAATTTCCTGGAGGTCCTTACGATCTTTTTGTCCTTAAGGACTATGAGCACCATATTGCATTTAGAGTGTGGAATGGACAGGTTAGTAAATAATTTATTTTATTTTAAATTATAGTATAGCATAATATGAAAAGTTTAATATATTTATAGTATAGTTTATTACAAGGCCGAATTTAGGAACTCAATTTGTTTGAAATAGTTGATTTACTGATTCACTGGTTTTAGGAACTCATTAGAGTTTAATTTGATTTACTGAAAAGTGTCAAATGATAAAATGTACTAATTGAGAAAGAAAAGAAAAAATGAAGAAAAGAAAATAGTTTTTAAAAGAATTACTTAAATAGTGAAATTTCTTAGTATATATATATAGTAAATTAACTAATTGTATAATTTATTGTATGTTATTTTAATTAAACATGATAGACGTGCCTTGGAAGTTGTTTCAATTGGAAAAAAACAAGATAAATTCATTGATATCAGATATGTATTACCTACTAAGATAGATCAATGGATTACTACATATGGGTTACGTTGTCTATAGCGATGTAGTTTGCACACGATCGACAATAACCTCATATATGTTTTTGCTGAGAGATGGCACGCAGAGACTAGCTCATTTCACCTGCCATTTGGTGAAATGACTATTACTCTTGACGATGTTATGGGTCTTTTGAGCATACCATGTCATGGAATGTTTTTCACACCTTTCGTTAATGTGAATGAAGATTTGGCCATTGCTGCTACCGTTGAGTTATTAGGAGATGAAGATGAAGCTATGAATGAAACTAGGGTCAATAGAGGTTCTTCTAATAGTTTTAAGTGGTTGAAAGCTGTTTTTTTTTGTTGAGAAAATTCGTGAATGACTATTTGACTGTGCAGCGATGGCACACCTACTTCATTTTTAGGGTGTATCATACTAGCTAACAAAAGTTTTACCCTTGTACCGGCAAAATATTTGTTTCTTTTCAAGACCTTGATACTTGAGGTAAATGGGCATAGGGACCAGCTGCTCTTGTTGTTTTATATGACTATCTTAGATATGGTACCATGCCTGCAACAAAGCAGATTGGAGGATATTTATCTCTATTTTAGATACTTTTATATTACTTTTTATACTTATTTTATTGTTATTTGATAAGATACTTATTTAATTATTTGTACTTTTTAATTATTTACAGACATAGATTTATGAACATTTTCCTGACATATGTAAGTGGAGTATGAGTGAGCCTACATCTCACTACCACGGATGTTTAGATGGACTCCTAAACAAACATCTGGGGATGTTGCATACTACAAAGCGAAGTTGGATGCTTTGGGACCTATTAATATTATCTGGACACCAAATTACGATGAGGATGTGTGTCGATGTTTACAAGGTACATTCATTGGTACTCCACGATGGTACCGTATTCAGTAGAGAGGTGTCTACGACAGTTTGGGTATACTCAGCACATCCCTCCTACACTGCCGATGCTCGTTGTACATGATGTTGAATAGAGTATGTACATGAACTATGTTCGATCCCTTCATACTAGATTGAATCCAAGTGCACATTCACACGAGTCTGTTGAAAGTTACATTTAGTGATACTATATGATATCTCATCCTCAAATGATCCCTTATGTTGCTGCAAAACCTCCATGCTTTGACGTTCCTGTTGGTGTTGGTCTTGGTCCTAGTTATGATCCTAGATCTAGTTATGATGTTGGTGCTAGTCCTGGTCATGATGTTGGTCCCAATACTACTCATGGTGAAGGATATACATAATGTCAGATAATGGGTGGTCTTATGCATCAGAGTTTAGATTTACAAAAGGTTAGATCCTGAACATGAGATGCATGTCTCTTAGAGAGAACCTTACATATATCTATAGGAGGGGATTATCATTAGTACTATAATTGTATTTTGATTGTATTATTTTATTATTCAGACTTATTTATTTAAATTGATTTATTTAGACTTATTAATTTAGACTTATTATTTGAACTTTTTATTTTTTGCTTTATTGCTTTAGAATTATTTTGCTAAAAATTGAAATGATTTAATCTTTTGTATATTATGTGAATGAATTCTAATACAAAAAGGGATGTGAAGTGTATAGGAAACAAACTTGAAGGTGCAAACACGAGAAGGGGGGGTTGAATTGTGTTTGACTTAACTTGAATACTTTTTCTGTTTTTATACTTTCAAAACAAAACTTAATGTATAGTTAAAAGCAGAGTTAGCAGCGGATAAAAGTAAAAATAAAACTCACAGATTTTATACTGGTTCACCGTTAACGAGGCTACGTCCAGTCCCTTCGCCTTGAAGGATTTCACTAATTCAAACCTTGAATTACAACCTTTATACTGACCCTCCAAGTCAGTCTTCTCAATAGTCTAACAATCCTAGACTTCTTAAGGAAAACACCTGTCTTCAGCCAATCTGACAACCCCATATTGTAGAAGAGATCACAATCTAATTGCCAAGTAATCTGCTACCTCTACTGACTCCCTCAGTTTGTAGACTCTACTTCAACAACTTAGATTTGACACAGTGGAAAGAAAATAACAAGAGTGCTTGCTTCTTGAAAGCTAAAACTCACAATTGACTTCTATGAAAATTTGGGTGTTTGTTGCTTTGGAAGTGTATGACTCTTTTGTGATATGATTTTCGATGCTAAGTAATCTGCCTTGTGCCTCCTTTTATAGATGCTGATTTGGGCCTCTTCCAATCCTTAAATTCGAGCTAAATATTGTTGGATTCTCTGTAAAAATATCTTGACCAATTGGGCTTTATTTAAATAAAAATCATATCTTTTTAAGCCTTAGATTTGTTTCATATCTTAACTGGCCAATCAAATCTGTGCATTGCTTCCCGCCACAGCTCCTAACTTCCATGCTACTCCAATTTAATTTATAACAAATCTTTTATAATATTTTGATAAAAATATCATGAGATCTTCACCATTAATTCCCATGATCAAATCTGCACCAATGGATCTTCATGCGATAGTCCATAGCTGGACCAGCTTGATTGCTATGCTATTGTCCTCTGAATTCGGCCATTCCTGGACCACACTTCATAGCCCTCTGATCTTCTGATTTCAGCCTTCCTGGATGCGCGCCTGATATGCTATGAACTTCTGGATTCAGCCATTTCTGGACTACACAGCCTGTCCCTCTGATTTCGGCCACTTCTGGGCCATGGTCTGATTTTCTGATCTTGACCATCACTGGACTCAAAAAATTATTTCTGAACCATTGATCTGGATATTTTTACTCTGATCTGCACAGATTCTGGAATTTGGTACAAACTGAAATAAACTTGATCAAAAAATATTTCAGTCTGGACATTTTACCTTTAATTTTGGACCAGGTCTGGGTTGATTCTAGAACTCATTTCTTTTGTTCTGGACTTAGTTCCATGCCCTAAATCATGCTATCTTATGGTCTGGGCCAAATCCGGATTGATCTTCATGTTCTGGACTCATAAACATACCTTCTGGTCAAGTCTGGAACAAGTCTGGGCTGTGTAATTTTTACTGCCAGCCATCTTCTGGTCAGAATAACTTCTGGAATAAAATTGATATTTGATTCCTGTTTGTCTTGATCAACTCTCCTTCTGGCAGGCTTTCCAATGATATGATCCATGTTTCATTCTAAATTTTATTCCTTCTGATATAGGCCTGCAAAGTTATCTTCTGGTTCAGTTTTGTCATCCTGAAACATCTTCTTGAAATTCTAGAATTCATTTTCCTTTGATCTTCTGCTTCTGATTTCTTCAGTTTCTGATGACATTTAATTTAATAATTCAAGGTATAAAATAAGTTTACATTGAGTGCTTTTGTAAACATCAAAATCCTAAGTCTTAGAACCAACTTGGTTCCAACAAAACTAACTAATTGAAAACTGCATACATATGAAATAAAACATTAAATCAAAAGTGTCAATCATCTGCCAAAGACATATATTCTGACGTATATTATAAATCTAATGAGTCCCAATATTGTAGACGTTCGGCATACAATTTCGACGCACAATGCTCCAATAATCTTCACTATGACCATGTAAAGCAGTAATAGCACGACATCCATAGCTTCCATCCACTTTAACATTAAATATGTCTTCAATATATGGATGAATTAGAGGAGGAAACTCGTCCAAATATTTTCTAACTTCATTCATCATAGGTGCTTACTGATAGGCTTGTTTGGGTGCTTGCTGATAGGCTTGTTTGGATGCTTGCTAGGAGGTTTGTTGGGATCCTTTCATGGGTCCTTGCTAAGAGACTTGAGTAGTTGCATTATCATAATAAAATGCATCAACATGCTCAAAAAATGAAGGGTCATGATATATGTCAAAACTGTTCGGCTTTTTGCCTTTTTTTCTCTTCACACCACCCTTTGTTTTGAACTTATCTCGTGGTGCAACATTGATGTTGTCTCTGGATATGCTATTTCACGCAACTTTATATTCAATTGTACTTCTTCCAGCAACATTAAGTGTTTTCCATGTTTTCCAAATTATATTCATCTCTAATGTCCAACTCTAAATCATTTTCAAACTTTTCTTCCTCTTGACCACTATTCATGGTTAATTTCCTTCAATGTATATGAACAACATCCAATAAGATTGGAATACCTTCCAACTTGTATTGTGCCAACTAACATGCACAAGGAAATCCATGAGAATTTCTAAGTATACAACGACACGCGGTTTTGTCGTTATCAGATATAGCTAACTCTCTTGTATTAATCAACAATATCAGCTAAAGCTTTCCTGGATACAACCCAAGTCAAATTCTCATGGAATGGATTGTTGTGTATATGCTCTTTCCGACCCTTACTTATCTCAAATGACCCTTTTATCTTAATAATTTGCAACTTCAACATCTAATTCATATCATCCCATGCCTTACAAAAATCTCATTTTCTGTGTTCCAAAAATCTCTTCAATGACCAATGAGCAGACTCAACCCTAATATTCAAACATAAAAAAGGTTTGGTATTATTTCAATAAACATTCTATCAAACATCCATGTTTAATCCTAAACACGTATAAATATAAAACAAAATGCAAAGTTTTAATGACATACCTATTAGACGTAGTATTTCCTAGATAAAACACTCGATTAATTCATGCTTCAACAAATATTTCCTTGTGAGGAGTCAACAATGTGTCTCTGACGTAGTCAAAGAAAATAATATTATCAACACATGCTTACTCAAACATTTGTAAAAGGTCCTCGTACTCCTTCTCTTCATAACAATAAACAATTTTCCTCCACAACTCTAGAATGGGTTCCTGCATATCCTTCTTCAATATATATTGTTTGCATTTGGCTCCAACATTTTTGTTGATATGAAGTTGATAGTAAATTTGTTGAAGATGGAAATAAAACTTCAATTGTATTCATTAAAGCAAGTTCTCTATCAGTCACGATCACCTGAGGAAATGAGGTATTTGAAACAAACTACTCTTTTAACTTCTTCAATGCCCAACAAAATTTTTCTTGATGCTCACAATTCATATAAGCAAATGTATCGTTGAATATCAACCCAATTGAAGTTACACCAACAATTTCAAACAATGGTAACCTATACTTGTTGGTTTTGTAGGTGCTATCCATGATCAATACAAAAGGGAACATGTTCAACAAACTTATGGAATCTGGGTACGATCAAAACATGTCTCTCACAACGTTGGAGTCTTCATGAGTCCTACTCCAACAAACATACTTCTCAGCTTCAAGTAACTTCAACAGATGATGCATATCAGTTATAGGTTCTTTCAAATTCTTCTTGTATGTCGTTTGTCGCTTATAAATTTGAGAGATATTAGTCATGTTCTCCTTGTCTCGATCTCTCAAAGATGACAAGATGTGACTCAGTGCAACGTGATACTTTATCAGCTCGTCAACATGTTTCTTATCTTCTTTTAAACGTCTCATAAATGCATTATTCTCAAAAGTAGTCACTAACTCATGGTTGTGAAGTCTACACATTAAACCTATAATCCATCTCTCATCATTATTCAATGGTCTCAATCTAAGTTTAAACGGAAAACCACGTCTTTTAGTTGAAGTCCTTGTGTTACTTTTATTTGAAGTCCTTGTGCCAGATGGTTTTGGGAAAAAGTTTAATTACTTTTGTGAAGGGGTAAGATTTTGGAGTATTTTTTTTTTATCTTTGATTGAATGAAAATGAAAGCGATAAATTTCAATCTTTTACATTTTGAAAAGTATAAGTCCAATCGTAAGAGTATAAACCCCAATTTTCAGTTGACCGAGTACTTTGAAATCGCAACCTTTAATGGGCCTAAGTGTATGTTATGAGCGCAGCTAGTTCAGATATAAGCCCAACACGAACATGGACAATGACGGTCCAATTACATATTTTTTATTCGGTGAAATCAAAGAGATGAATTAATAAAATAAATTAAAATTGTTGAAAAATAATAAAGAATAATAAATTAAAATTGAAATAATGAATACAAATATATAATTAATATAAAAGAATATATTGTAATCTTCCCGGAAGAAATATGTGCACACGTTGACATAAAAGTATAGACTCATCACTACTAGCTAGCCTCTTTTAAAATAAAGAGTAGTGTTATTTGCTAGAAGGATTAATACAAGAAAAAGAAGAATGCATACATATTGAGGTTTTAATCATTTAACTTTTAAATGATTATATATGGAAAAATGGATATATGATATTGTAGATATTATTCTTTTCGCGCAAACACCTCTCGTAATAATAAATATTTTTTTTAAAATAAATAAATAAATTGATTAATTATTTTCGTCTTTGAACCAAACTTAGCACATCTTGCTCTCTTTTTTTTTTATTGTGCTCACTTTTTCTATTTTTTTTAGTAAATGCAAATAGTCTTTAAAATAGTAAGCATCAGTCAAATTAGTCTATAAATGTTGTGAATTGGTAAATATATCTTTAATTGATAAATACATCTCTAAAATTATAAAATATTAATTAAAATAATTTCTATGTAAACTTTTTTCATTTAATATTTTGATGTGATATGTAGTTCATCCATGTTATCCCACATCAATGTCATTTTGTCGATTAAATTTAGTCATTTCAGAGATAAATTTGTGACTAATTATAATTATGCATTGACTAATTATAACAAATTAGTTCATAAATGATTTAAATTTCATAAGAAAATTAGTCTATGTTGTAACGTAGATATGACATCAACGTGTATGAGTCAAATATTTAATTAACATGCCTCATTATAACTTTTAACGATAAAAGTTTAAATATGGATTGTTTTGACAATTTTAGTAATGTATTTGTCAATTTGTAAAAAATTTAAATGATTAATTTAGTTGACGCTTACCATTTGAAGAACTAAATTGCCTATTCACTCTTTTTTTTTCAATATTCTTTTACTATTATATAATGATTTTATAATCATAATTATATTATAAAGTTGACTGTCGCTCAATCATGTCATATCATATTAAACTATTTTAAATAAAATGCAATTATTAAATATTTTGACGATGTGGCGACTTATTATTGGTTGTTAGGATAAAATAAATTTATACAATGTATTACTTTTTAATTCTGTTTTAATATAAAAAAGTGAGATAATTAAATCTTGATTATTACAACCCTACATAATTAAAAATTATTTAAGTGTTATATAATCTCTTAAAAAAATCACATAATTTTTTGTTATAATATTAACTATAGTGTCAAGATTTAATTTTCTCATGTTTTTATATTATAACCCATTTTATTTGACATGCTTCTACGATATATATTATAATAGAAAAACAAACGAAAGAAAGGTGGAAGATACGTGTATGATTTGCCAGCCAAGTTTAACACATATGAATGACAATTTGCGGCAGTAGCAAAAGACAACGCAGAAGTGGGAATGCGGCTTTAGCATGGCCTTCCCTATACGCAAAGCCATTGGTTTTTCATGCCATTGTCCCAACAGAATTCTAAACTATATATACACAGTTGTCTCCATAAATGCTTTCTGATTTTTCCTCAAATTTCTTTTCACATTATACTCGATCTTCACAATTCAAACTAGCACAACTGGTGCTGCACCAATACTTTATTATAATTGTCAGAAAAAACACAAATTTAAATGTTTGATTCTCATGCAAGGCATTCATCTATTTTTGTATGGCCTTCAACCACTTTTCCTTAACGACATTTGCAATAGTCTCTTGGTAGTACTCTGGACTCCACTATCAGTAATCATCACATACTTATGTAGAGAATATCTTTAAGAAGGTTGGTGTTCAATTGGTGGCTCAAGAAGAACCTGCTCATCTAGCTCATCCCGATGAGGAACATGGTCTTCAGTTACATTCTCATCATCTACTCGTATATATCCCCCATCATCAAAAGTTTCATTAGGGGGCTTAGGAGCAACATCAATATAAATTTTGGAATTTGGTTTTTTATTTCAACTTTATCAAAGTCTTCAACAGTTTGGTCTTCAAGAAATATCACATCTCGACTTTTGATCATTTTCTTGTCAATTGGATCCCACAATCTATAACTAAATTATTTATCATCATCACCAACAAACATACACTATTTGGATTTACTATCAAGCTTAGACCTTCATTTCTTGGAACATGAACAAAACAGCTGCAATCAAACAATCTTAAATGATGCTAAGAGACATGTGTTCTAATCCATATTCTATTTGGAATATCATCATCAAGTGGAATAGAAGGAGAAAAATTAATCAAATCCATTGCAGTTTTCATTGCTTCACCCAAAAGGATTTTGGTAATTTTGCATAAGAGAGCATGCACTTGTCGTTAATGGTGTCGTTCATTCTCTCTACAACTTCGTTATGCTGAAAGTCCTTGGAACTATCTTCTCAAGCTTGATTTCGTGTTCTTTACAATACCCTTCAAACAGACCATTGTATTCAACACCATTATATGATTGAGCACATTTCAATTTACTTCCCTTTTCTCTTTCAGCACTTGCATGAAAGTGCTTGCAAACTCCAAGTACTTAATCTTTAGATTTCAAAGGAAAAGTCCACACTTTTCTAGAGTGGTCATCACTAAAAATAACAAAATATGATGCACCACTAAGAGATTTACTATCCATCATGAAAACATCAGTATGAACTAAATCAAGAATATTTTGCCTAATGAAGAGCATAATTATGAAAAGAAACTCTATGTTGTTTTCCAGCAAAACAATAAGTGCATGTTTTTGGAGGTGTACCTTTCACTGGAAGAAAATTTTTCTTCGCAAGTATGTTGACTCCTTTCTCATCAAATGACCAAATAGCATATGCCATAAATTAAAATAGGAATCTTTAATTGCATTCACCTCCTCCTTGCATAGCTTCACATGCATCCTGTAGAGAGAAATGGAACTTTGCTCCTTTGCTATCACTAGTGATCCTTTGGTGATTTTACATAAACCACCACCACCAAAGTAAGTGTGATAGCCCTCAATATCCAAGGCTTTCACCGAAATCAAGTTGAAACGAATATCAAGAACATGTCTAACAATCTTTAGTTGACGCTTGCACCCAATCCTAGTTTAAACCCAAAATCTTCAATACCAATAATTTTACATGTTCCTTCATCTCTCATATTTACCGTGCCAAAATAACCAACATTGTAAAATGAGAAGAAATCATGTCTACGAGTAACATGATACGAAGCACCCAAATCAACAATCTAAGTTGAATCATGACATGCAAGGTTTATGAAATTATCATCACTAACAATGTAGACATCACTAATAGATGTAACTGAAGTTGTATCTTTATCATTTTTCTTCTCTTTGTCTTAGTCTCTTTCCCTTGATTAATCTCTCTTGAAATCTATTTTGTCCAATTATGAAACTGCTTGGGCTAAAATTTTTTGTAAGCGCAATATCGTTAGGGCTACCAAAGAATTGATCGCTAGTACTTTAAGTGTTCAAGTTGAGCTAGGAACAACAAGTATTTGGTTTTGTCTTCTTTGACTTGTCGTAATAAAAGAACGGCATTTATCTTTATTAAAGAAAGAGTGTGGAAAATAATTAATTCCTAGAGTAGTAAATTTCTCTCTAGAGTTAGTAGAGAAGTTCTTATTAAATATGTTTTGCAATAAATTCCATTTTATATTATGAGTGTCTTCGTACTTCCTTCTACTATCGGGATGAGATTGAGAACATGATGAACTCATTTTGGTGGGATAAAAGTGGTAACCAAACCAAAGGTATTTGTTGGCTCTCTTGAGATAGACTTTCCATGCATAAGAATGATGATGGTATGGGGTTAAAAAGTATCAGTATTTTTAACTTGGCAATGTTAAGCAAGCAAGGGTGAAAGTTCATGAATAAACCTCATAGTCTTGTCACTCGCTTCTTCAAAGCTAGATGTAAGACCCTTAAATTTAAAATTAAATTCAGATTTAATTTTAAGTGTATTTGGGAATATTTGTGAAATATTCAATATATGTATGTTTTTGTGTAAATATATATATATATATATATATATATATAAATATTTGTTTTGGAGGTGGAATTAAAATTATTGGATGATGGATGAATTAATTTAATTTCGAGTAATTAAATTATCGAGCCGTTAATTAAGATGTTCTCTGCTAATTGCGATGAGACGAGTTAAGTGCTGGAGGATCAAAAGGATATTTTAATATAAGTGTTGGGTGAGGTGGCGTAGATATTTGTTAAGAAAGAAACAAATTCTTCTTTCCTCTGCTATGCCAGTCTACATTTATGTGGATATTTAAGTGAGAAGCTTTTTCTTCTTTCCTCTACTGCACCAGATTCTACTTTATTATTTTCTTCTTCTTGAACTGATATTTTTGGGTGTTGGAGAAGAAAAACAGTTTACTCAAAAGACATTTTTCTTAAAAATCTGAGTGTCAAATCCGAAAGTTTCGAGTACAAAAGTTATTCTTCTGATCGTTACGGAGCTAAAGAACTAACTTTCGTAGCGGCGAACGCGAATGGGAGTATCGTCGACTTTTGTCGCAGAAGCTTAATCGAGCAAAGAGAACCTAATTAAGGTAAGGGCACCTTCCAACTTATTAGATTGCATTTAGGGCTGTAAATGCATGTCTGATGAATGATTATTGGTTTATGTTTGTGAAAAACATTGTGTTAGGTTTTGGAAATCAAACTGTTTTGATGTTCCTGCTGTTTTCAGTGAAGGAATTTATTGTGTTGATGATGTTTTGTTTGTTGTGTTGAGTAAGAAATCATTCTGTTGTGTTGAATGATGATTTGTTTGGTGTTGTTTTGGAGAAGATCCAAATGCTTGAGTTAGTTTGTGTGGGACTATTTTGTAGTTGACTTTCTGTTTTGGTGATTTGAGAAAATCAGTGAGGTTATTCTGGTAGTGATGATTCTGTTTCTGATTATGTTTTGTTAAAAATCTGTTGTTGATCTTTAATGAAAAATGTTCTGAGTTTTGAGGTGTCTAAAGAGTGATAAATATGATTCTGGTGTTGGGTTGGTTTTTCAAAGGAAAAGGTTTTGAAAATGTGTTAAAGCTTCAGGAAAATTTCACTGAATTCGAAGGTGTATTCGAATACGGCTTGAGTGTATTCGAATACAGCCTGCAAAGCTTCTGTTTTCTTCAGATTTTTGAACATGTATTCGACTACGACCCTCTGTAGTCGAATACAGATTTGCCAATTTTGCTTCTGACTTAGCATCTGTATTCGACTACGACCCTCTGTAGTCGAATACAGATTTGCAACTTTTGCCACTAACTTCGCATCTGTATTCGACTACGACAACCTCGTATTCGAATACAGAATGTTGATTTTTCACTGTTTTAGCTTCTGTATTCGAATACAAGGGAACTGTATTCGAATACAGATTCGTATTTTTCAGAAATTCAAGTTTTAAACATTGTTTTATAAACCTTAAGTGTTGGGGTACCTTGGGAAGGTTTTAACACTGTTTTATGAATTTTAACAGTTGGGGAAAAACTTTTGTTAATTAAGAGTGGAACCTTGAGGTAATGCAAAGTGATAATGTTTGTTTGAATGGTTAATCATTGATGTGTAGATGATGATATTGATTGTGTGAAATGTTTTGAAAAATGATGGAAATGCATGAATTTTACTGATGTTGCATACTGTTTCCAGCGAAGTGAAACACTGCATATTCATGCATTGCATAGTCAAGTGGTACCCGCGATGGGCCACAGAGTAATGTGCAACCACGTGCTGATCTGTGAGGGATTGCACGAGTGCTGATCTGTGAGCGATTGCACTAGGTACTGATCTGTAAGCGATTGTACCTTGGTATATAAGTGCTGGTCTGTTGAGCGACTGCACTGGTACTGGACTGTGAGCGTCTGTACCCTGAAATGCGTAACCACGTGCTGATCTGTGAGCGATTGCACGAGTGCTGGTCTGTGAGCGACTGCACTAGGTACTGATCTGTGAGCGATTGTACCTTGGTTTATGTCAAACGTGCTGGTCTGTGAGCGACTGCACGAGTGCTGGTCTGTGAGCGACTGCACGAGTGCTGGTCTGTGAGCGACTGCACTGGTGCTGATCTGTGAGCGACTGCACACTGGTCTTGAGGGCCGTTAAGTCATACATATGTAAAATGTGCTGGTCTGTTGAGCGACTGCACCTTGGTGAATCCAAGAAAATGTATACATGAGCATATACATATTGCATCGGGGTGATTGACCGGTGGGTCACGTTTTGGTTTATGATGATGGTTGAAAATTGTTGTGTGTGTAAGTACTTTATGAAATCTGGAATTTCTGATGAATTGGTGTGATTGTTGAATTGACTGTTGTACTTACAACTTGATTTTCATATTAATTTGGTTGCTGTTTTGCAAAGGCATATATGTCATGTATTTTCAAAATTGAGCATCCTTATTTATCATCATTGTTTTATGATGTGCCATGAATATGTTTGATATTGCTGATATAAATGTTATGTGGTATTTGTTAATTTCGGTCGGTGACCCTTTACAATCATTGTGGAACATTGGGCTTTGCCCTCATATGTTAATCAAACCCGTACCCCCGACGGTCACACTAACGACAGGGAACGTCGTTAATTTTCCTTGATCTTTACATTATGGGCTACGTAAAGGGATGGACAGCTGGGTGAAGATAAGACTTGCGGATGATGCGGTGGAAACCGTGCTACTGTAGTTTAGTGTATGATCAGTTTAGACTTATGTATAGGGTTTTGAGCTCAGTGGTTGTAAATATTTATTTTGGAAATTATTGTAAAACTTTTCCGCACTCTGATAAATATTTTGGTGGATTGAGAATCCAGTTTTGATGTATCTTTATTTTAGTATATTGTAAAGATCAATTTCCCAAAAATATCTCATTCGATTAATCGTGATGTTGTTGTTTAATTACCTTACTATTTTGGATTACGATGTCGAATGATATTTAATTTGAATTGATTTTAATTCCCTTGAAATTAATTCTGAAAACTCTTTTTTTTTATTTATTCGTTTTAAAAAAAAAATACACTCGCGCTGTGTTTTAAACTCGAGGTGTTACACTAGACATTTCCCTTAGAGTGATTTTATTCGTGCTATGTTAGTATGAGCACTAAACACTTACTACAACCCCAACTATGTTTGGAAAAGCATTTGGAATACTAGACACTTACTCCGAGAAGGGAGTGGATGGAGTATCGAAGAAGGGACTGACATCCCCTTATGGGAGGAGAATTGGCTTGGTGATGGGTCTCAAATTATCAAACCACAAAATTTGGATCCATTTTTACAAAACATGACAATAGCTCACTTGATGGATGTTAAATCTAAGGCTTGGAATGACCCTCTCAATCACAATATATTTTCCCTAGAAACATCTCATAAAATTTTGAATACTCAGCTCTTCAATTCGCTGGTGGAGGATCGTCGTATTTGGAAGTTTGAAAAGAATATCATACATTCAATTAGAAGTGCATGTCGCTTTTGCATTGATGGTTTTACTAAAAACTCAAAATATAGAGTACTTGGATTATGACATCCCATTTAGCATATTAAAACACTACCGAAGATTAAGAATTCCATGTGGTGCCTATGTCGCAATTGTATACCCACTTGTGTTTGATTGTAGAGTAGAGGTATCAATTGTCTAAAACAATGTAAGTTATGTGATAAAGGTGTGGAAGATAGCCTACATCTATTTTTTCATTGTCCAAGTAGCATAAGATGTTGACAACACATTGGTTTTCTTTCAGCACTGTATGCAACTAGCAACAGGAATAACTCAATGGTAAAAAATATTTTTGACATTATGCAACATTTAGACATCAAGCAAGTAGCTCACTGTGCTTGTATCTTATGGAGCATTTGAACCCAGAGGAACAAGAAAATTTTGGAACAAGTAACTTTGATCTTAGTATGCATACATTAGATAGATGATTGGCAACAAGCTAATTGGTCTTAAACTTCTACCACCAATAGACTTACCACTGTTCATAAGGAATGTTGGAAAAAAACCGGCTCTAGATTGTTATAAATGCAACATAGATGTCTCGTTTTCATCGCAACATAATCGTGTTGACATTGAAATTTGTCCATGAGATGATAGTGACAGTTTTGTTTTGGCTAAAATCTAGAGTGGTTTTCACCTTTTTGTTCCGTTGATTAAGGTGAAACGTACTCTGGGTTAGATACATGACTTTTAAATTTTGAATGTTGATTTTGAAATTGACCCCGAGTGTGTTGTGGATCAAGTTTACGATAAGAAAGAAAATGTCACTAATTTAGATGCTATTGTAGATATGTTTTTTCATCCTATTTTATAAACTCTTATATTAAATTTCATACTTTTATAGTTATCTTGACATTTATTCGTCAAATTATCATATGAATAAAATGTAATGAATTTCCATTGGTAAAGAAAAATGCTTTCCACAATAGAGTTTATTGCGCGGGCAAGACGGTACGTAGAACTTTGGTTGCTTTTAGTTTACCCTCACCTATCCTTTTTAAAATGTACTAGATTTTCCATGCCGCCACCCAGAAAGCTGTGGTCTTTTTCCACAACGTTCTTTTTATCCACTTTTTCCACAATTCATCGCGATGGCAGAATAACTTTAATACATAATTTTAATTTTATATATTGTGAAACTAAAAAGATTTCTACAGCACGTTACAATAATTAGATTAGACGTGATAAAACTTAAACATTTATAATAATCATATTGTAAGTTCTTGATTATATAATTTTTTATACTAATAATATATAAAATTAAATCCTTAATACATACTTACAGACAAAAAAAAAAACTTTAATACATACTTGCGTAACTTTATTAAATGTATAACTGAGATCAAAACAATGTTGATAAAATCTTGTATATTAATGTAAACATTATTTATTCGATCTCGGTTATAAGTAGGAAATATACTTATTCTAAGTACAAATAATATTTCTAATGTAACGAATAATTCAGTAAAGTAATTGTATTCATCCAATATATCTTTCACGAAAACTTTTTCTGTTTTTTTTTACACGAAACCTTTTTCTTAAAAAATGAAAATTATTCAAGGATTAAATTAATTAAATATAAGATAAACTAATATTTACATATATGATATATAAAATATTATTAAAGATTTCCTTTTTATATTTAAACTTGAGAAATACTCTCTCTACTCAGAAAAACTTGGACAACATATATCTTCTTTGATCTAATTTTACTAATATTTAAATTTGAAGATTTCATCAACTATATAATTATTCTAAAGTAATTAAGATTTAATAAAAATTGAATCGTTTGTAAAGAAAAAGTCAACTCTACGTGTAGAAATAAGCTAGATCAATAAACAAAATATAGCATAGTCTACGAACAATTCACCATATTAGAATTTTTTTTTTAATATAACTCAAGCTAATATTTTCTTAAAAGTCTATTTAACTAAAAATATTAAACTACAAACTACTGAAAAACTTGTTAGATCTATCAGACCAAACCACTTAATAATATAAATAAATATTTTTTATTACTATTATAATATTAAGTTTTTCTTTTTTTCTTTATGTTAAATCTTAAATTTGCTAACGTTTTCTAGAATTAAACATATTGATTATTTTTTTACTAAATGAAATTATATTCATTGATTCAAATTATAGAATACATCGATACAATACAAGTTCAATTTGCTAAAAACTAAAAGGATGAATATGCGAACAAACTCACAACACTCAAGTTAATAACATAAAACGATAAAATAGCACAAAACGAGGAGATAAAAAAGGGGGAGATTGCTGAGGTAAAAACCTTTTTATGTTTTAATGACAACAATCTTATGAAATAAATGATTAAATTTTACGAATGGTGGTCTACTAATGATTGTAATTGCATAAATGGACAAGAAATAAGTCATTCACATCAACAAGTGCATAAGTATCTACTCAATAATGAAAGAATGTCAAAAGGAATATATCATATATCAATCATTCAAGAGAATGATTATTGCATCTTCATGAAGAAAGTGTCCAATAAATTCATACATATACTAAAGTATCTTAGTGATACTTGATAGACAAGATACAATATGTGAAACACCAAGAGAATTGTATGAAGTATTGCTTCAACAAAAGATTTCTCCTCTTATATAGAGGATAACATTCTCAATTCTTATGAAATAATGTTCTCATGATGAACAAGTTCATTGCACTCAGAAATATTAATATCAGTTCAACAAAATGACAAGAATCAACTTTGAAGAAGAAATCATTTCAAGATTGAGTCATTTATTAAGTCATTTGTTTAAAGAATGATGGAAGAACATTCACCAGAATGTTCTAGTTGTTCTATTAAAGAACAATTGACAATAAAGATCTTTTTGGAAGGGCAACATGTAGTAAATTCGTTAGCATTTTGTACATGAACTTTCTAACATTTAATGAGCAATTAAAAGTCAAGATTTGAAGGCTTACTTGCAAAAACAAACATATAGAATATTCTACAGAATGCTACTTAGATTGATCTCCAAATTGATGACAAATTGATCAAAAAAACATTTTGGTTTTTACTAAAGAACATTTTGGTTTTATAAAACAACATTCTAGTTATTCTCTTTTAAAGATATAATTAAAACAAATCATTCTCCATAGTCCAAACCTCAAATTAAAGAGTATCAAGACTACTCAAATCAATAATCAAGCTCAGAACTCGAGATGAATATCCAGAGGAGAAAAAATCCTCCAGATTGATGACCAGATTGATTTCCAAATTGATGAGTCGTGAGCAAGGACGCAAGTACCATGTACTTACATTATTCTACAGAAAACTCTGCATAATTCTAATTTGGAACAATACCAACTGTAACACCCCGAGTTTAAAACACAGCGCGAGTGTATTTTTTTTTCAATCGAAATAAATAAATGAACTTCCGGAATTTAATTCAAAGGATTTAAAATAAAATTAAGATTATTTCTTAAAATAATTTGTCGTAATCCAAAACGACGAAAAGTAATTAATTAATTACGCCATGATTATAACCACGTAAGAAAATTTTGAGAAATTGATTTTCAAAATATACCAAAATAAAGATACATCAAAACTGTATCCTGGACCCACCAAATATTTATCAGAGTGCGGAAAATATACAATTATCCCAAAACTAAAATATTATCAGAGTTGCGGAAAGAAAATATATAGTAATCCCAAAATAAGTGAACACAGCCCTCAACACTAGGCCCTATACAAAAAGTCTAGTCTGATCATGCACTAAGCTACAGTAGCAAGTAATTTCCACCGCCTCCTCCATAAGTCTCGTCTTCACCCCAGTGATCCGTCCCTCTACGTTGTCCACGAATACTCCGTATGTGAAAATCAAGGGAAATTAATGACGTCTCCGTCGTTAGTGTAACCGTCGGTGGGACGGGTTTGGGTATCATCTGAGAGCAAAGCCCAATTTTCCACAATAATAGTAAAGGGTCACCAACCGAAATTAACAAATACCACATAGCATTTATGTTAACAATAACAGATATATTCATGGCATACCATATAACAATGATGAGAAATAAGGATGCTCAATTTTGAAAATACATGACATTTGTACCTTTGCAAAACAGCAACCATTTAATACACAAAATCAAGTTGTAAGTACGAATAACAATTCAGCAATTACACCAATTCATCAGAAATTCAAGATTTCATAAGTTAATTACACACATCGATTTCCAATCATCAACACATATCCAAATCATAGTTCACCGGTCAGCCACCCCGATGCAATATGTATATGCTCATGTACTCAAATTCTTGGAATTACCAAGGTGCAGTCGCTCACAGACCAGCAAAATTTATATATGTTTGACTTTAATGGCCAACATGACCATGGTGCAATCGCTCACAGATTAGCACCAGTGCAGTCGCTCAACAGACCAGCACTCGTGTAGTCGCTCAACAGACCAACACGTTTTACATATACCAAGGTACAGTCGCTCACAGACCAGTACCAGTGCAGTCGCTCAACAGACCAGCACACATGCAGTCGCTCAACAAACCAGCACGTTTCACGTATGTTAGCCTCTCACAGGCCAGAACATACAGAAGTGAAATCCTCGCACGGATAGAATGGACCGTCTAATACACGCGGAACCACTCTGTAGCCCGAATAGAATAGACCGTCTAATACACGCGGAACTACTCTGACCTCGGATAGAACAGACCGTCTAATACACGCAGAACTATTCTATAACCCATGGTTACTACTTAACTTCGCGGCCCATCACGGTCACCGCATCAACTCTGTGACCCATCGCGGTCACCACCTGACTATGCAATGCATGGACATGCAATGTTTTCTCTTCACTAAAAACAGTATGCAAATATCAGAAAAGTTCAGCCATTCCATCACTTCCCCAAAACCATCTCAACCCAAATAATTTCATTATCATCACATCAACAAAAATATTCAAGCACCACATCATTACCACTTCACACTATCTCAAAACCCCATTTTAATTCATCACAAGTCTCCCCAATGTTTCCCCAACTCTTAAAGTTTATAAACACATGTTTAAAACTGAGTTTTCTGGAAAAAACAAATTTGTATTCAAATACAGCTTCCTTGTATTCGAATACATAAGCTAACACAGTGCAAAATCAGCATTTTTCACAACATTAGTAAAGATCTCAAAAACATCATCATCACCACTTCAAACCATCACAAAAACTCTATTTTAATCATCACAAACCTTCCCAATGTTCCCCAACACTTAAGGTTTATAAAACGATGTTTAAAACTTTGGATTTCTGAAAAACACGAATCTGTATTCGAATACAGGAGCTAAAATAGTGCAAATTCAACACTCTGTATTCGAATACAGCATCCTTGTATTCGAATACAGAAAACAAAACAGTGTAAACTCAGCATTTTCCCAACATCATTAAAGGTTTCCAGAACCTCATCATCTCCTCTTCAAAACTATTTCAAAGACTCCATTTTAATTCATTACAAACCTTCCCAATGTTTTTCCAACTGTTTAAGTTCATAAACCATTGTTTAAAACTGAATTTTTTTTAAAAAAAGCAAGCTGTATTCGAATACAGCTCCCTTGTATTCGAATACAGAGGCAAAAACATTGAAAAATCAGCATTCTGTATTCGAATACGAGGCTGTCGTAGTCGAATACAGATGCAAATACAGTGGCAAAAATTGCAGTCCTGTATTTGAATACGACAGAGTCGTAGCCGAATATAGAGGCTAAGTTAGAAGCAAAAATCCCTTATCTGTATTCGAATACAGAGGCTCGTATTCGAATACAAGTTCAAAAATTTGAATAAAACTGAAGTTTTGCAGGCTGTATTCGAATACACTCATGCCGTATTCGAATACACCTTCGAATTCAGTGAAATTTTCCTGAAACTTCAACACATTTTCAAACTTTTTCCTTTGAAAAACCAACACAACACCAAAACAGATTCAACATTCTTTTGAACCACAAAACTCAGACATTTTTTCATCAATAACCGATTTTTTAGAAAAACACTTCCACCATTTTAAATCATTTTCCTTTGAAACCATCATCAACACCAGATTATCATCAACATGACAGAAAACAGGATCATCAACACCAAAAACAGAATGTCAACCACCGCAAAACAGACATTTCTAAACGTTTACATTTTGATTCTTTCTCAAAACAACATGCAAAGTATTTTCCAGTAGTCTTACACAATCAAAACAACATGCAAAGCATTTTCCAGCTTTCCCACACAAACAGAACAACATTAATGCATTCAGCCAAACAGAAACCATCACAGATCATTTAAAACATCAACAGAATGCATTTTTCATCCTTCAAAACGACATGCAAAACAGTTTTTCTTCAAAAACAATAATGAAACATCATTAATGCCATAACAGTATGCATTTACAGCCCTAATGCAATCTAGAAAGTGGAAGGTGCCCTTACCTCTGTTGCATTTCTGCTCCCGTTCACGTTTTCTCGACAAAAGTCGACGAAGTTTCCGTTTGCATTTGCCGCTACCAAAGTGGGCTCTCTAGCTCCGTAATGAGGAGAGGAACAACTTTTGTTCTTGGTACTTGGTGGTTTGTGAAGGTGCAAACACGAGAAGGGGGGGTTGAATTGTGTTTGACTTAACTTAAATACTTTTCCTGTTTTAATACTTTCAAAACAAAACTTGATGTATAATTAAAACAGAGTTAGCAGCGGATAAAAATAAAAATAAAAATAAAACTCACAGATTTTATACTGGTTCACCGTTAACGAGGCTACGTCCAGTCCCTTCGCCTTGAACGATTTCACTAATTCAATCTTGTATTACAACCTTTCTACTGACCCTCCAAGTCAGTCTTCTCAATAGTCTAACAATCCTAGACTTCTTGAGGAAAACAATCTTATCTTCAGCCAATATGACAACCCCACATTGTAGAAGAAATCACAACACTATGAATCTAATTGCTAAGTACCTTGCTACCCTTTCTGATTCCCTCAGTTTGTAGACTCTACTTCAACAACTTAGATACAACCCTATCTAATTGCCAAGTACCCTGCTACCTCTACTGACTCCGTCAGATTGTAGACTCTACTTCAACAACTTAGATTTGCCACAGTGGAAAGAAAATAACACGAGTACTTGCTTCTTGAAAGCTAAAACTCACAATTGACTTCTATGAAAATTTGGGTGTTTGTTGCTTTGGAAGTGTATGACTCTTTTGTGATTTTCGATAATTTATTCTTCAGCATTAAGTCTCTATTTATAGTTGAACTTTAGAACTTCACTGATGCTTTACTTCTGCAGTATATTTCGATTAATCTGTTTTGAAAATATTCTGGAGTATTTTGCTCAGATTCTGTTTTGAGCCTTTTGCTCAGATTTTGTTTTGAGCCTTTTTCTCCAATTCTGTTTTGAGAATTTTTCTCAGATTCTTTAATCCTCATGATCAAATCTGCACCATTGGATCTTTATGCGATAGTCCACATCTGGACCAGCCTATTTGATATTCTGTGATCCTCTGATTTCGGCCATTCCTGGACGGGCACAGTTTGTCCCTCTGATTTCGGCCATCACTGGGCCATGGTCTGATTTGCTGATCTGGACCATCACTGGACCAAATAATTATTTTTGAACCATTGATCTGGAAATTTTTACTCTGATCTGGACAGATTCTGGACTTTGGTCTGGAACAAACTGAAATTAACTTGAACAAAAAATATTTCAGTCTGGACATTTTACCTTTAATTTTGGACCAGGTCTGGATTGATTCTAGAACTCATTTCTTTTGTTCTGGACTTAGTTCCATGCCCTCAATCATGCTATCTTATGATCTGGGCCAAATCTGAATTGATCCTTTTGTTCTTGACTCATAAACATACCTTCTGGTCAAGTCTGGAACAAGTCTGGACTGTGTAATTTTTCACTGCCAGGCCATCTTCTGGTCAGAATAACTTCTGGAATAAAATTGATATTTGACTATTGTTTGTCTGGAACAACTCTCCTTCTGGCAGGCTTTCCAATGGTATGATCCATGTTTCATTATGATTTTTCTTCCTTCTGTTCTGGGCCACCAAACATATCCTCTGGTGATGTTTTGACATCCTGGAACATCTTCTGGAAATTCCAGAATTCATTTTCCTTTGATCTCTGCTTCTGTTTCCTTCAGTTTCTAGGGCATTTAACTTAATAATTCAAAGTACAAAATAAGTTTACATTGAGTACATTTGTAAGCATCAAAATCCTAAGTATTTAGAACCAACTTGGTTCCAACAGTTTGGTGTTTGGATTTCCAATTAATCTCACTTTTGAGCAACTCTTTTTTTTTTTTTTTAAAACGGGAAATAGAAATCAGAATGGGAGGAAGAAGGAGAACGTTACTGTTACATATAGTATGGAGGAGGAAGTGTTTTCTGTCTTTGCTCCTCCTTCTGACTCCTATATATAGGCATAGGTGGGTGCCACCTCATCAAAAATAATACTATAATATTGCTGGACCCTCCAGCACTTAACCGGTTTCGTTGCAATTAGCTGATACCTCTTAATTAACTGTCCGATAATTTAATTACTCGTAATTAAATTAATTTACTCTTCATCCAATAATTTTAATTCATCTTCCAAAAATAAATATTTATATATATATATTCACACAAAACATACATATATTAAATATTTTACAAATATCCCCAAAATACACTTAATATTAAATCCATAATTTAATTTTTAAATTTAAGGGTCTTACACCAACTGACATTTCACAGCTCATTCACTCACTCATTCGCGTTTTCCATCAGACCCAAAAGCAAGAATGTTCTGGTTTTGTCAAGAATGATATGGACATCAATATAAACATGTGTTTAATTGTTTTAAAACAGATCTGACACTTGGCTGATGTGTCTAACGGATATATTAAGTTTAAACTGACTATTCATAGTCTCTCATCTAAAAATTGAAGATCAATTGGAAGATGAAGGCAACAGTTCAATTTGTAAATCTACCAACACTTGTACAAGTAAGAACAAGTCAAAACCTCTTTAAGCAAATTCTAACTTTCTTCACTATATTTTTGGATCATCATTTATTGAGTTTGTCTTTATTTATCTCGAACAAAGAATTGAGAAGCATTAGATCCCAAACACTTTTTATCATACACATCATTTGTAACTCAAATCTATCTTTTATGTTAGATTTGGTGTGTTTGTAAAAACTCTTTCAAGGATGAAAGGTGACTGTAAAAATCCTTTCTAGGTTGAAAGGCGAAGATTGTAATTGATCAAGGTGTGATCAAGAGAAAAAGTGTGCAGAAGAACATTCTGGTTCTGAAGCATATGGTGAAAATCTCACGGTTGTGAGGACTGGACTAGTCCGAGTTGGGTGAACTAGTATAATTTTTGTGTGTGATCTTTCTATTCATTATCTTTAATTATTTGCACGCACAAATCACATTTCACTTAGAACTAATTTGTTTTATTTACTTCTAACATATCCAGAACATTCTGGACATTTTGTTTCAACCAAGATTGTTCTTGAGTTAATTTAAATTAAGCATGAGAATAAAAATTTTTAAAAAGGATCACAATTCAAAACCTCATTTTCTTATGATTGATATTGCTACTTCAAAAGTAAATTACCCATACAAAAAAATCACAAAAACATACGAGAAAAAATTAAAGTTTTATGTAAACCACTTATTTAGATATATATATATATATATATATATATATATTATTTGGAGGGGTGATTCTAAATCAAAAATGATCCTAAATCACCCCTCTCTAATGGAGAGAGAAAGAGAGCTAGGGTTTGTTATTAGAGAGAGGTAGCTTAGAGAACTCTTTCGTTTATTCAAATAATAAACTACTTCATTAAACATACTGAACTACCTCAATATTTTACATATTCAAAGATATTTATAAAATAGAATTGAAATAGAATGTGATATACTCTACAAGGTGATGTTAGATGGTAAAATTGAACTTAAGTTTGTTGGTCTATTATGTTAAACACTCTAAAAAGTAGTGAATTAGATTTTAAACAAGTTTTTAGGCTCTATCAAACTTCAAAATAGGCCAGATCAAAACTTAAGAATGAGTCTTTCATCATGATTAACAATTTCAATGTAGGTCAAACTTAGACTTTGCAAATTAAGTTTAATTCGACCTAACATATTTTCACCTTAGTTAGCCCTAACTATATAACATTTTAGAGTATATACTTCTTTGTCTAACTTCATATATATCAAATTTATGTCTTGTGTGATAGTTTGGATTGTGAGCTAAGAAACACCAAATAAATATTAAAAAGGAGATAAAAAATTTGATATAACTACTAACATTTATCCATATTTACCCTCCCAATAAAAAATTAACTATTAGCATTCATATTTATATATATATATATATATGTATATAATCTGTTTTTGTAAAAATAAATGATTTAGATCCAAAAAAAATATGGGCTTAAAAATTCCGCTATATTGACTTTTTACTAACTCAGAAGGAATTGTTTGAGATTGTGACCATCACAAGCATGGGAGTCACCGACTCAGACAGTGGGCCCCATCTTGTCTCCATCACACGTACATGTCCACTAAGAATTATCAATTTAATTAATTATTACACAAATCAAACCGTAAAAAAATAAAATAAAAAACCTTTTGGCATTTTCAAAACACGCAAGGAAGCTACCATGAAGTATCAAGGAAAGTGAAAAACACAACCATATACTCCAACCACATTACAGCCACACACCCTAACTTCATTAATTTATCTATACACATCCTCTCACTATATATACATATTCCAAAACTTAGACCATTACTCTAAATGAGAATTATCAATATTAATTAAAGCCTTCAAAATGAGAAACCTACGATTACAAAGAGCTTTCACCAAGAAAAATGACACAATTGGTCGAGTTAAACCGAAGGGTCGATGCAACAGACATCCAAAACATAACCAATCACCTGGTGTGTGTTCTCTTTGTTTGAGAGAAAAGCTTTCTCAACTTTCTTCTTTTAGTTCAAATAACACGACATTTTTTGTTGCTAATGATGGTTCTTCAAGTTCTTCTTCTTATGTTTCTTCATTATCATCTTATTATTCTTCATCCTCCGTTTCTTCTTGTGCTTCTCCTTTGCATTGTTTTTGTTTTAATAGCGAGGGAAAAAGTGGCTACTTATCGATATTTTTTGTTAGTGGCCAACATGAAATCATAAAGAACAGGTCATTTTCAAGAAGGAGAGAATGTGAAGGTGGTGTTGGGCATGAAAATAATAAAAGAAGTGGCTGTTGGTTCAAGTTGTTTCAAGCTAAAAGAAATCAAGTTGAGGGTTAATTAAGAAGGAACCTAAATAAAAGATGGTTTTTTCTACGTGTATTGCATTAGAGAAGTTAAAGGATGACTTTAGCAAGCCGAAATTAATGACCATTACTTCATTTGTAAAGAATTTAGATTATCTTATTTCAGGGTTTTATTTTATATATTTTTTCTTGTGAATAATGTAGTACTTTTTGAAGGGAAAAGGTGATTGAACTACAAAAGTTAATACAAACATAAGTATGTAGTTCTATTGCAAAATTTTACTCATTTAGTCTTTAATTACCTTCATTTTGTTTTGTTTGGTTTTTTATTTACATTTTTAGTGATTCAATTTTTCATACATTTTCTACGTGTAATTTAATTTTTATTTCTTAGTTTATTTAGTTAAATCATGTCAAATTTAATAATAATTTAGGTTAAATCGAAAGCGATTGATAAATTTAATTAGATCCTCAATAATTTTAGACAAAAATACATATTTAATCATTTAAGTTTAGCTCAATTTTTGTTTAGGTATTTTAAATTTATTTTTTCTTAATTTGATCTTTTTAAGTTATATTCGTTTGCAAAATTAGCCTTTAAGATATATTAAATTACGCAAGTAATCCTTTAAGTTCGAAAATTTTCTCTAATTACTATCATAAAATACTAACATCTAATGGAAACATTGGAATAAGTTGATTGTCGAAATTACTTTGGATGTAAAAGAAGTTAAAGACATTAATTATGTATATAGACTTTTATTATCTTGTTTTTAAGACTATATGTGTGTTTTAATTGTTGTAGAGAAAATAAAAAAATATAAATTATTTATAAAATTTGATAAATGTTTTTTGAATGATTAATATGAGAGATATATTGTTGCAATATTTAGTAAAGTTTCAAATTATCAAAAGTTTTCAATTGAACTAATTATTATCGAAATTGAGATAAATGACTAATGGTATAAACAAAATGTAACTTAAATGAATAAATCAAAATAAAATAAACTTAAAATCTAACCGAGAATTCAATTAAACTTAAAAATGTATTTTTAGCATAATTTTAATAGGGATTAATGACCATTCAATGTTAGTATAAATCATTTTACACTATGGCAAATACAAACTATTGATTATGTAATTATTGTATAATGATAATTACAATCATGTGTGAGATAACAAGATGAACGATTCTTATTGAATCAGTGTAAAACAATTTTACATTAGAAGTACACATTTTTTTTCTCATTTTAATAATAACTAGGAATTAAAAATATGTGCATATATATGCACAGTCATACATTTTCATAAAACAGAAAATGGTATTGGATTCAAAAAATTACGTGTTTTAAATATATTTGTAAATACAAATTATAGATCATACTTTTTTAACAATGGACAAAATAATGCTTTTGTGCAAAATATTAAAACTATTCATATGTACGTCAACAATTATAAAACATAAACAAGTCATTTGAAATTCCCATTTAGATATTTATGTCGTAGTACTTTTTTCTTAAACAGTATATATACTGACATATAACAATGAGTTTAATGGATCCACATCTAAACAATTTTATACGGCCAGTTAATATAAACTATTGATTGTATGGATAATGATTGGTGAAAATTACAATATGTAATATAATTATATAATTTATTAAAATAATGATCGGAATCTAAAACAATGAATAACCAATAAAAGCAAAAAACAGAACAACAGAAAATGCAGAAAACGAATAATTTTCTTAGTTTTGTGAAAACTGAAATCGAGAATGTAAGACCCTTAATTTTAAATTCTAATTTATGCAATTTTAGATTATTTTGTATTAAAACTACTTGGACTTTTAGGTAATTGTAAATTATTTTATGAATTACATACTAAAAATATATTTTGAGATGTTTGTAATATGTTTAATTTATGTATATATTTATATATATATATATATATATATATATATATATATTTTGAGACCCGACTAAAATTATTTGTCGAAGAATAATTTAATTATATTACGAAAAATTTAATATCGGGCAGTTTATCAAAAAATTTACCTGTCAATTGAGTTACGACGAGAGTAGATATTTTTATTAAATTAGATTAAGAACTAAATGTTGTAATGTGTGTAAAAGTGTTTAGATGTTATAATGATTATTTTAATTAAAATCTAAATATTTAATTATATTAATTATTTATCTTAATAAGTTTAAAAAAAAAAAAAAGACAAAAGGAACCAACTTTAAAGCCAGAGCCTTTCCTTTTTCCCATTCTGCTTGCTCCATGTTTCCTCCCTTCCCTTTCCATTCTTCTACTTTTTGGAAAAACGAATTGCTGGTGCTTTATTAAAAAATATAAAACCTCCATTTTTGGCCAAGATCAAAACTTTATTTGAAGAAACTATTTGAAGATAAAACCTTCCCCTCCTCATTGTGAAGCTTTCAAGCAAACTCACTTGAGAGAAACTTCTTTTCTCCTCCCCCATTTACATGAAAATAGAGAGGTTGTATTGTTGTTGTTGTGGTTGTGGTTGTGGTTGTTGTTGTTGTGTTGTTGTTGTGATTGTTATTGTTGTGTTGTTGTTGTTATTGATGTTGTTAGTAATGGTTAAAAATAAGAAACTGATTTTTGTTGTGTTTGAGTTATGTAATGAGTTATTTTCAAATAAATGAGTTTGAACTGAAGTTGAAATTTTAAAAGAAAATTTAGAGTTGTTAAAGTTGTGAAAAAATTAAAATTCTAACTAAGTTAAAGAGTTTGAGCAAAGAGTTAAAGTGTGAAATTAATATGTTTAGAGTTAAAAATGTTATTCTTTTAATTACTCTTGGACTGAGTTTAAGAGAGAAGTTTAGAGTATTCTATTAACTCAAGTTTTTGGTGATCTAATGGTTGAGTGATATAACTTGAAAAATGAAACAGATTTAGTTTTTGGAATTTTGTTGTGGTTGGATAAATATTAGTGGTGAAGAAACTGTTGCGAATCATTATGTTTATGTAGTTAGCTCTTTGAGTCTCGAAAAGGAATTGAGACCATTGACACCGAGTTAGCGGTGGGGAGAACTCTGAGATATTAACGTTGTTGTGGTGAATAAAGACATATGATTTTTCTTAGTGTATGTCTTTCCAAAGAGTAGTCGAAACTTTTCTTAAACCCTTTTGGTGTTGGCGGTGTACAGTGATATTTCTTCAAACTCAACTTACAATTTCTTGGTGTTGAATGGGTTATTGAAGATGATAAAAAATATTAATCTATGTGATATTGAGATAGTTTTGAAAACATAGAGGTTTTATGACAAGTGTAAATTTTATGCTTAGAAGTTTGATTTTTTTTGTATTAAAAGTATTAATCTTCTTGTTAAATAAATTCCACCTTATATTGAAGTTTGTATCTTTATATAAAAGTTTAAATTTTTATAACAAGAATTAAAAGTTTCAAGCAACCTTTCCAAATTTATTGATTTTGAGTTTGTTGTTCTTAAAATTGATTTTGTTGTTCTTAAAATTGATTTTGAGTTTGAAAAAAAAATTGAGTTTGTTGTTCTTAAAATTGATTTTGAAACTATTTCAAAGAGTAGTTAGAACTTTGAAACTAGAAAAACATTTATTGATATTCTTGTGTGTGGTTAAGTTGTTATGAGGTAAATACTTTAATTGAACCTTTAGTCTTTAAAAATGTTGCTATTTGAAACACACACAAAAATGAGTTATGGCAAATTTGAGAAAATTTTGTGGTTATGTGAAAAGTTTTGAGAAAAATAATTTACGACATTTTGGAATGATTGTTAGTGAATGCTTTGAAAATTGAAGGATATTGATTTCTAAAAAATATGTTTATATGTTGAAAGTGTGTATTGTGAATAGTAATATTATTAGTCCTTACTCGTTTTAAACTCTTTTAGTAAATATACTCTAAATGGATTAGGAGTAACAAATGATTTGTAAGGTAGTTAAACTCTCATGGACTAATTTGACAAAATATATAATTGAGGTAAGGGCTATAATTGAAGGTGTCGGTAGGAGCGATATTTGTTGAAAAAGCTATAATTGATGTAAGGGCTCCTTCCAAATTTTTAGTTTGCACATAGGGACTTTATATGTGTGTTTGATGTGTGAATATGTGACAATTAATATTGACGTGGTTATGCATTCTTGAGTGATAATACGTGTTGTTACATATTATGAATTTTTACTGATGTGAACGTGTCTTGAGTATGCTATGTGAAAAGTATAAAAAAATTGTTAGCATTTAATGAGTATTAAAAGGGAAGTCTTTTAATAGCTACATTTACATAATGATTGATGTGAAAGAGTCATAGTATGCTCATGCATTTCATAGTTAGTGGTGACTGTGATGGGCCACGGTATTAGTGGTGACCGCGATGGGCCACTAGATGGTTCCATGAGTCGATTGGTCCATCCTATCCTTACGATGATTTTTAGTCCTGTAGGTCTGTGATAGACTGCACTTTGGTAAATCGTGCTGATCTGTGATAGGTGGCACCTTGGTAATTAGTACTGGTCTGTGATAGGCGGTACATTTATGATTTACACCCCTCGAGGAGGGTTTGGGAATTCCGGAATCATGTGCACTGGCATATAAGCATTGCATTAGGGTGCTTGGCACGCGAGTCATGTTTGTTATGATTGTTGGAACCATGTTGGTTCTTTCAATCAAAGTTTAGATGTTAACAAAAGTATTTTATGTAAATCGTATTTTGACTTAGAAGAACAAATCAGAGGTTGTGCAAAATCAGATAATACACCACCAGAGGAAGCAACCAGAGGATAAAAATGTCACCAGAAGGTTCGGCCAGAGGAAACATCCAGAGAATACCAGAGGATGTCATCAAATGCAAACATCAATCAGAGGATATCATCAAAGGGAAGGAAAAATAACATCATTAGAGAATATCTTTCTTGGCCCAAATCAAAAGGAAGCAGAGTCCATAAGGAGACTTGGTCCACACTAGAAGGAAACTTGTCAGAGGGAGACTTGGTCCAGACCAGAAGGAAACATAAGTCAGACTTGGTCCAGACTTAATCCTTACCAGAAGATAGCTTGATCGTGAATATAAGAATCAGTCCAGACTTAATCCAGACTTGGTCTAGAGCAGAAGATTGTTGGAACCAAGTTGGTTCAAAGTACTTAGGATTTTGATGTTTACAAAAGCACTCCATGTAATCTTATTTTGTACCTTGAATTATTATATTAAAATGCCACCAGAAGATGAAGTTATCAGAGGATACACCTCCAGATGTCACCAGATAATGCATCCTGAAATTACCAGAAGATACACTAGGATGTCAAACACCACCAGAGGATATCTTTACTGGCCCAGATCAGAAAAGTCCAGAAGGAGACCTGGACCAGACCAGAAGGAAGCTTGCCAGAGGGAGACTTGTTCCAGACCAGAAGATATCATAAGTCAGATTTAGTCCAGAAGTTATTCTGACTAGAAGATAGCCTGGCAGTGAAATGATAAACAGTCCATACTTGATCCAGACTTAATCAGAGCATAAAAGCATTGGTCTAGAACAAGAGATTTAATCCAGATTTGGCCCAGACCAGAAGATAGCATGGTTCAGAGTATGAAACTAAGTCCAGACTAGAAGAAATGATGTCCAGATTTAATCCAGACCTGATCCAAATCAGAAGGTAAATGTCCAGATTAAAATATCCTTTGTCCAGATTTAACTTCAGTTCAATCCAGACCCAGTCCAGAATTGGTCCAGATCAGAAGGAAGATATTCAGATCAATGGTCCATATTTAAGCATCACGACCCAATGTTGGCCGAGATCAGAAGATCATAATGTGTGGTCCAGTGTTGGCCGAAATTAGAGGATCACAGCAGATCAATTACTATGGTCCAGATATGGCTGAGAGCAGAAGATCATACGGTCCAGATTTAATCATGATGATAATCAGTGGATACTTGATTAAATTTGGTCAAAGTATTAAAAGGATTTGATACAAAAATAAATTGAAGTCTTGTGGGAATTCAGAAGCTATTAGCGGGAAGAAAGATTTGGTCTAGAATTAACTAAGAATAGGATTTGCCGAAGTTATTTTTGAAAGCAAATCTGGAGCTAAAAAAATATGTTTTTTATTTAAGTGAAACCCGATTGGCCAACAATATTTTCAAAGGAAATTTGAGCAAGATCTATTTCGAATTTAAGCTTGGACAAAGCCCTATCTACAACTTATAAAAGGAGGCTTCAAGCAGCAGAATCAAGCATCGAAAAACACAAGAACTCAGGCTTCATATTCAACACAATCTGAGAGTTCAAAAGAGAGAATCACTTGAGTGCAAAAGCAATATTTTCTAAGTGTTTTTGAGAGAGAAATTCAGTGCAACAATCAGCTTTCCAGAAGCAACAAAAGTGTGCAAGAATCAGTGCAGCAATCAGCTTTCCAGAAGAAATATTCAAGAGTTCCAAACCTTGTAATCTAACTCGATAGTGGTGCAGATTCCTTCTTCAATCTGGGGTTGTCAGATTGGTAGGAGAAGACTTGACTTGTAGAGTCAAGGTGTTGTTTTCATTCCTCAAAAGTCTGTGGTTGCCAGGCTGTTTGGGAAGACTGAGTTGGAGGGTCAGGTGTTGTAATTCAAAAGTTTTGAATTAGTGGATTAAAGCCTTCAGTATGAAGGGACTGGATGTAGCCAAGTTAATGGTGAACCAGGATGAATTGTTGTGTTCTTATGCTGTTATTTTCCGCTGCTAAGTCTGATTATTTATTAATCAAGTAAATCACATCAACATTCAACAAAACAACAAAAAGATTCAAAGTTTGGCAAACACAATTCAACCCCCCCTTCTCGTGTTTGCACCTTCAATTGGCATTAGCGCTCGGTCTCAAAACTGAGCACTTTACAGTGTTTGAGGAAAGATCAATGGGTTCAACATGTTTGGAATCAATGAAGAAGCTATTGGAGGAAACATCAACATACCACCTATGTTTGATGGGGAATGGTTCGAGTACTGGAAGGACAGGCTGAAGAGTTTTTTTTTCTCACAAGATCCCGAACGTTGGGACATGGTGGAAGACGGCTATACTGCTCGAAGAGATGCTGATGGTGTTAAAATTCCCAAGAAATATTTTGATGCTGACCAGAAGAAGATGTTTAAGTTACATCACAAATCCAGAACGTTCATCATCAATGCAATCACATTCAAGGAGTTAGACAAGTGCACTAACAAGAAAACAGCAAAAAGCATCTATGATAGTCTGGTTCTGACTTACAAAGGCAGCAAGCAAGTTCAAGAGGCAAAGGCCAACATTCTAGTCAAGAAGTACGAGCTGTTCAAGATGGAAGAAGATGAAGACATTGAAGCAATGTTTTCCAGATTTCAGACTCTGGTGTTAGGATTAAGAGTACTCAAGAAGAGCTATACCACTGTTGACCACGTGAAGAAAATTCTTAGAAGTCTGCCAATGAAGTGGAGACCAAAGGTCACTGCCATTCAGGAAGCAAAGAACTTGAACACTCTGAAGCTTGAAGAATTGATCAGCTCCCTCAAGTCACTTGAAATAGAGCTTGAAGAAGATGAACCCAAGAAGGAGAATAAAACCCTAGCCTTAAAGTCCAAACGGAAGAAAGTTCTAAAAGCAGAAGCAGAAACAGAATCTGAAAAGAAGAATGTGGCAAAACAGAAGGAAGAAGTTTCCCCTGAGGAATTCCAAGCATTCCAACCGTGGAAAGGATGAACAAGACAAGAAGAGCATCATCTGCTATGGATGCAATGAACCTGGGCGCATCAAGTCAAAATGTAAAAATCTGGAGGAAGGGAAAAATCAGAAGAAAGACTCCAGACCCGAGTAGAAGAATCTAATGGCAACATGGAATGATTCTGTTGAATCCTCTGAAGATGAAGAAGCAGAATTAGCCATGATGTCTCACATACATTCTGCCTCTGGAATCAACTCTGAAAGTAAATAAGAAGAAGCAGAATTGGCACTGATGGCTCATACTCATTCTGCCTATGGATACGACACTGATGCTAACTCTGGAAGAGAATCAGAAGATAAAGAAATAGAACTGGCTCATATGGCTTGCACCAGCTCTGCCTCTGAATCAAACCCAGACTCTGATTTTGGAAGTGAATCAGAATCAGAACTGGCTCTAATGGCTCACACAGACACTGCCTCTGGATCCGATACAGAATCTGATTCTGAAAGTGATATTTTAACTATCAACAACAAACAATCTTTAAAACTGAAAAAACTTATGGACGAAAATAAGACTCTAACCAAAGAAATTGATGTTTAAAAGAATCAAAATGCATAATGTAAAACAAAAAATGCAACTCTTAAAACTGATATTGTTGAGCTTAAATCTGAAAACCTAACTCTAAAAAGTAATATTTGTTCAACATCAAAAACTGTATGTAATTTTGATATCCATGAACAAGTCTTACAAGATTTTATTGTTAATGGCATGGAAAGAAGCAAATATGCTTCTATGATATATGGAGTCAGTAACAATGGTAAAAGAGGCATAGGATTTGATGAAATTGTAACTGTAACTAAACCTATTTCCTCTGATGTGTTATGTGTTGTTTGTGCCAAGAAAGGTCACTCAAAATTGTCTTGTCCAATGGTAAAATCAAGAAGAGACAACAAACCTTTCAAGACTAACAAACATGGACCCAACCAGATTTGGGTACCTAAGAACAAAATTAGCTTTGTTGCAGATGTCCTTAGCAATCAAGTTGAAACACCAATCATGGTACCTGGACAGTGGATGCTCGCAACATATGACAGGAGAAAAGTTTATGTTCCAAGAACTAACTTTGAGCAAAGGAGGGACAGTGGCTTTTGGAGGAAAGCAAAAAGGCCAAATCATTGGTCGAGGCACGATTGGTAATGGTACTTCTTCCTCTATTAAAGATGTACTACAAGTTAAAGGTCTTAGGCATAATTTATTAAGTATTAGTCAATTAAGTGATCGTAATTATGATATTATATTTAATCAAAAAACATGCAAAGCTATTAGTCAGAAGGATGGATCAGTACTCTTCACAGGTTATAGGAAAAACAATATTTACAAAATAAATCTGCTTAGTCTAGAGAAACAACAGGTTAAGTGTCTAGTGTTAGTAAATGAAGAGAAATTAATTTGGCATAAAAGATTAGGCCATGCTAACCTTAGATTAGTTTCAAAACTAAATAAACTTCAACTGGTGAGAGGTCTACCTAAGCTAAGCTACAAAACTAAAATTATGTGTGAAGCTTGTCAAAAGGGAAAACAAACAAAAAATTCTTTCAATCCTAAAAACTCAATATCTACCTCAAAGCCCCTTGAGCTATTACACATAGATCTATTTGGGCCAGTAAAACCAGCATCTCTGAGTGGTAAGAAATATGGGTTTGTTATTGTAGATGACCACACTAGATGGACATGGGTAAAAATTTTAAGTAAGGATGAATCCCACAAAGTGCTTAAAATTATAACAATTAAAAGTGATCATGGAGGAGAATTTGAGAACAAATTCTTTGAATATTTCTGTGATGAGAATAGAATCTCTTAAAACTTTTCTTATCCTAGAACACCCCAGCAAAATGGAGTTATAGAAAGAAAAAATAGATCACTCCAGGAAATGGCCAGAACAATGCTTAATAATATGAATGTTGCAAAACACTTTTGGGCAGAAGCAATTAATACCGCATGTTCTATTCAAAATAGAGTCTATATTAGATCCATATTGAATAAAACACCATATGAACTGTGGAAAGGTAAAAAGTCTAACATCTCTTATTTTAAACAATTTGGTTGTACTTGTTATATATTGAACACTAAAGATAATCTTGGTAAATTTGATTCTCGATCTCAAAAGTGTACCTTCATTGGTTACTCTGAAAGATCCAAGGCCTATAGAGTGTTTAACAGGGAGACTAATATCGTGGAGGAATCCATACATGTTAAATTTGATGAAAAACAGCTTGACCTTGAAAAGTCAAAGCAGGATGATGATAGTGCAGGTTTACCAGAATCAAACAAAGCTGATGCACGCAAACCAAGAGAGCTTGAAAAGGTGGAGGATGAAAGCAAAATAGAAGAAACTGAGAAATCTTCAAAGGATGAATATGAAGATAAGTGAGAAGGAAGATATGGATGGAAGTACAAATCTTCACATCCCGAAATACTAATCATTGGGAGTGCAAGTGATCCCTTAAGGACCAGATCATCACTTAAATAAACCAGTTTGTTTGGCTTACTCTCCTCTATTGAGCCTACTTCTGTTGATGACGCACTAAGGGAAGATGGATGGATTCTTGCCATGCAAGAGGAGTTAAATGAATTTGAAGGGAATGATGTTTGGGATCTAGTTCCAAGACCAGAAAAAGAACATTACTGGAACCAAGTGGGTTTTCAGAAACAAACTGAATGAAAAAGGAGAAGTTGTCAGAAACACGGCACAACTTGTTGTACATGAAGTAGCAAAATTGATTTACAAGGAAGGGGGGTTTGAATTGTAAATCTCCCTTTTTTAAAATTTCCAGAAAAACTTCCGTATTAAACACAAGAAAGTTCTTTGTTAAGGAAGCAGAAAAATGGTGAACGTTCTTGGTTTGAATAGAAAACGGAGAACGTTCAGATTAGTGTTTAAAACAGAAAACAGTTTTGTATTTTAATCTTTGAAACACGATTAAACTGAATAAAGAGGTAAGGGATAAGAAATACCACACGCAGATATATCCTGGTTCACCCAAACTTGGGCTACGTCCAGTCCTCACGAAGTGAGATTTTCCACTAAGTGTTTAAAACAAGAACCTTCTTGGTTTTACAGCACCTAGTCTAGATCAACCTTGATCTTTTGTTTTCAGAACTTAAACTAATTCCTACCCAGAAAAAGTTTAACCAAATCACCTATCAATCTTGATAGGATTTCTTACAATCTACCCAAACTATCTTTTACTCTTATAGTTTGAGTTTACAATGATGATGAGATTGATTTTGTTTAGAATCTGTGAATTCTCAACTCTTGTTTGAGATTCGATTCTTTACAGATAGATCAGAATATATATCAGAGTAAAACAATTTAACTAAAAACTGATTCTGTAAGTGATTTTCAGAACTTCAAGTATGAATGTGAATGATTGTAATAGCTGTGTTAGCACTTGAACTTCTTATTTTTCCTTGAGCTGTGGCCTTCCTTTTATAGGCTTGAAAGCAGTGGATGAAGGCCAATATAGCCGTTGTAAAGGCTTTGTGTCAGACTGGACCAGTGGCTTTATTTCTAAATAAAAATAATCCTTTTATTTTCCTGATCAGTCTTGAGCTACAGTGTTTTGGATCAATCTTTCTTGACTTGTTAATGATCTTCTGAAGCTTCTGATAAGTGGCAATTTTGCTGGCTTGATCTGAAGCTTTGGATCAGTAAACACATATTGAAAACAATCACGAAAGCTTGAAGTAAGAAGCTTGTACTGAAGCTTCTAAAACTGCCTGGAGATTGATTGATCGTTCTGGACATTTGTTCGTTAGGTATCCTCTGTTTAAAATCCATAATGTATCCTCTGGTAATTTCCAGAATGTATCTTCTGGTAATTTACTTCATGAGGTATCTTCTGGAGTCTGATACCTATTGTTTCCAGAACAATCTGAACAGGCATCTTTGAGAGTCTTTATCTTTCTCAATTCGAAAGTTCTCTTGATCTGGATTGATCCTATGTGTTCTCTGCCATGTAGTGATCGTATCCATGTAACTTCCAGAGTCAACAACTTTAATTAAGTGATGGAGAAAGTTGGGTCTTTATGCTGTCACAGTCTGGCGAACATTCTCCGTTTTCCAGAATGTGAAGAATGTTCTTCTGATGCTGTTTTCTTTGATTCTTTTGAAACTTGTCTATGATTTAAAACACTCAAAAGCACAGGTTAAATTAACAATACATTTAGAATCATAATTAAACAATCTTTAATTAACCTTTGTTTGTTTTCATCAAAACATTAAATTTGAGAGTTTGTCTTAACAATCTCCCCCTTTTTGATGATGACAAACATGTTAATTTAGATTTTAATTTTGATTCTAATTTTGAAAGAGCTTGAAAGCTCCCCCTCAATTTGTGCAATGATTTAAATTTAACAGAAGATAAATCATGCAATTTCAAAAGATAAAGCAATTCAGCAAATGGATTCATAAAGACATTTCATTAGAAATTAAAGACAATTACAAAGAGAGATTAAGTCAGAAAATATACAGAAGTACCAAAAACAAAAGGACTTCTATCTAATTAAGGACTAAAACTTAATCTAAAATCTCCTAATTAATTCTCCCCTTTTGTCACAGCAAAAAGGTAGGAGAAAAAGATCCTAAGTAACCAATGAAGGTGAAGATCCTTCTGAGGAAGAAGCTTTTGCAGGATTAGCAACTGGCTAAGGAGATGGAGAAGGATGAATAGGAGGTGGAACAAGTCCAAGCTTTGGAGCTAGTTGTTCTGTCATCCATGTTCGCAGAAGTGTGGACTCATAATCCTGGTGAGCTTGGCGTCCATGATTGTCTGAAGGGCAGCCATGATCTCAGAGTTGGTTGGTTCCTTAGGTGGAGGAGGAGGAGGTGGAGGCATTGCAGAAGCAGGGTGAGTGGAAGGAATGGAGGCAGAAGACGAGGATTGATTGATTGAAGGCCCAGGTGTATCAAAGAGAGTCAAAAATTGACTTACCCTAAGGAGTGAAGGATTTGTTTTCTGGGAGGAAAGGAATAGTGGTGACATGGAGGAAGTATGTTGATGTGGTAGTAGGGTGCACATGTCATCAATGGGTGTATGAATATGGTGGAGAAGGTCTGTGGAGGATACGGAGAAGGTTTGAGGAAAAACGGAGAAAGTCTGAGGAATGGTTGGGGAACTTTCTCTGTTTTCAGCAGAACATTCTGGAGCAGTTTCTACTGCTTCAGGAAGGTCTGGTGCAGGTTGTGGTGATGCTGGGATGGTAGCAGGTTCAGCAGTTGTTCTCCTTGATGAACGCTTCCTTTTTAGTGAGGGTAGAAAGGAAGGAGGAGGATCACTTGCCTCAGAGGAAGCTTTCTTCATATGAGAGATGTTTTTGGAAGAAAACTTTGAGATTTTGATCAAGCTTTTCTCATTACTGAGAGGAATTTGAAAATGCCTGAATATCTTGGTCAAAATCATCCCATATGGGACAATATTCTTCCTGTAATCTTTGTTGGCCGCTGCAATCATATGATGAATGATGAGATGAGGCAGGTTCAGACTCTTGTAGTTGAGAAGGTGGAAGCTTACAAGAGCATCATTATCAGACACATACTCATGACTTCCACAGTGGGGAAGTATGGTGTGATGACTGATGCTGTTGAACATTTTGGGAAGTGGTTTGAGGAAGGTGGAGAGTTGTCGTGTAGACCCTTCAAGAAACAGATCAGAGAGTACCTCTGTCTTGTTCGGGTTTAAGGCAGTATACCATTTTTCTCCAAAAATGGCAGGCCCTTCAGTGGGAAGATTCAGAATGGTGGCCAGAGTGTCTGGGGTGAGAATAATTTCAATCCCCTTAACTTTGGAGATGATGAGGGATTTATCAGAAAAAGTCTTGGCCTGGAAGTAGAATGCCCTGATAACTTCTGGGTAGTAGCATTCTGAAGTCTGCAAGAAGGAAGTCCAGCCTAAAACATCAGTGTGATGTTTTATGGCGTTGCCATCAACAACCAGATTATCAAAGATGACAATCCGTCCCACTCCAATAGGACGATTGGCCCATTTGTCTTTGAAAATTTTATTGGCAGAGAGGGGAACCAGAGGGATGTTATTGGAGGAGTCAGAGGGAGAATGTTGGGGAGCAGAAGGAGTAGTGTGGGCAGAAGGAATGTTCGGGGGGCAGAACGTTTAGTAGGGGGGCAGAAGAAATAATGGGGATTTCATAAGGAATAATGGGGGGGTCAGAAGGAACATTTGGAGGGGCAGACGGAGTGGTAGGAGAGGGCTTCTTGTTGAGCTGTTTTGGTGCCCTAGATTTACTTCGCTGGAAAATCTTCAGATTCTTCCTAGCTAGGTATTGAGAGATGGTTACAGTAGATTTTTTCTTTAGGGTTTTAGAGGGGGATTGAGATGAGGGTTCAGGAGTTTGCTGCTGTGTTTGGAATGGTTGTTGTTGAGAGGTTGCTGAATACTAGAAAGAGGAACATTCATTTCTTCCTCATCAAAGTCGGAAATGATAAACACAGAAGCATCAGTTTTCTTAGGGTTCGAAGTCCCTATTCCAGACAGAATTCGCATGGACCTTCGTTTTGGGGGGTTAGTGGTGTTTCTCAAGTGAGGAGGAACTTGAGTGGTGTTGGGTACAAATTTAGGGTGAGAAGGGGGAAAGATTGTTGCGAGTGGTTTAATGGGAAGTGGGATAGGGCTTGATTCCCGTGAAGATGAGGATGAGGATTCTGAGGAAGAAAATGGCATTTTGATGGGAGAGGGTCTGGGTGGTGGTGAAGGTGAACGATAGCGAAATGGAGAAGAATGTGGTGGTGATGGTGATTTAGTACGTGTATTTTTACGACCACTGGATTTAGTTCTGGCCATTTGAGTTTTTATAGAGAGGGAGAGTTTTTTAAGGAAGAAAGGCAGAAAGATTTTGAGGAAGACGAAAGGAAGGTTTCTGAAGGGTTTGTGAGAAATTGCAAAGACAGAATTTGCATTTTTAAAGAGAAAAGATAATGATGAGTGAAACCTAGGGAAGGAGGTTTTGAAAAGATGTAACGCCTCTTCTTGAAAGGGTGTCAGGGCGCTTTTGGAGGCAGGGGACAAGAGCATTAAATGCCAAAACTCCCCTTTTTCTCATGCGCAGAGAGAAAGAGATACGCAGAGGAGAAAGTTGATTTAAAAACGGAGAAAGTTGACTGAAAAACGGAGATTGATAAACGTTCTCCGTTTTCTGCATAAGCAGTTTTAATGAGATTTCTCTCGATTTCTCATGATTTTTAGCCTTTCCTTAATTGAATTAAAACTATCCTCAGCAAGAGGCTTTGTAAATACATCAGCAAGCTGATTTTGGGTATCAACAAAGATTAATTCAATGCTTTTCTTGCTAACATGATCTCTAATGAAATGATGCTTAATTTCAATATGCTTAGATCTAGAATGCTGAATTGGATTTTTAGACAGATTAATAGCACTAGTATTATCACAGTAAATTGGGACATTAGAATAACTTACAGAGAAGTCTTCAAGTTGATTCTTTATCCAAATTACTTGGGAGCAACAATTTGCAGCTGATACGTATTCAGCTTCAGTTGTTGACAGTGCAATCGTGTTTTGTTTCCTACATGACCAGCTGATTAGGGCTTCTCCCAGGAACTGGCATGAGCCACTTGTGCTCTTTCTTTCAGTTTTGTCCCCAGCATAATCAGCGTTGCAGTAAGCTACAAGATCAAAATGTGAACCTTTTCTATACCAAAGGCCAAGATCAGTAGTACCAACAAGATATCTAAAAATTCTTTTTACAGCAGTTAAATGAGATTCTTTGGGTGCAGATTGAAATCTAGCACATAATCCTATTGCAAATACGATATCAGGTCTACTTGCAGTTAGATATAACAAAGGACCAATCATTCCTCTATATTCTTTTTCAGAAACAGATTTTCCATTTTCATCTTTGTCCAATGAAGAAGATGGATGCATGGGAGTAGTCATGATTTTGGCTTCATTCATTTTGTATTTCGTTAAAAGATCTTTTGTATATTTTTCTTGAGAAATAAAAATGCCATCATCATGCTGCTTGATTTGTAAACCAAGAAAGTATCTCAACTCCCCCACCATGCTCATTTCAAATTCACTTTGCATAAGATTTGAAAAGGCAGCACACATTTTTTCATTGGTTGATCAAAAGATTATATCATCAACATACACTTGAACAATGAGTAAATCATTTTTATCATTTTTCTTAAAGAGTGTAGTGTCAATGTTTTCTCTGGAAAATCCATTTTTGATTAGAAAAGAGCTTAATCTTTCATACCAAGCTCTTGGTGCTTGTTTCAGACCATACAGAGCTTTGATAAGTTTATAAACATGGTCTGGTTTTGATTGATTTTCAAAGCCAGGGGGTTGTCGTACATAAACTTGCTCATTTAAAAAACCATTTAAAAAAGCACTCTTAACATCCATTTGAAAAAGTTTTATGAATTTATGAGATGCATATGCAAGAAGAATTCGTATAGCCTGTAACCTTGCAACTGGTGCGAAATTTTCATCATAATCAATACCTTCTTGTTGATTATAACCTTGAGCAACCAGTCTGGCTTTGTTACGAATGACCTTACCTTCTTCATCCAGTTTGTTTCTAAACACCCATCTTGTTCCTATGATGGTCTGGTTTTGAGGATCTGGGACAAGATTCCAGACTTCATTCTTTTCAAACTGATGGAGTTCTTCTTTCATTGCATTAATCCAAGATTGATCAACAATGGCTTCTTTGATTGACTTGGGTTCGAGTTAGGAGATCATTGCCATGTTGTTGTTGTCATCCTCTTTGAAAGACATTCTGGTTCGAATTCCATCAGCTGTATCCCCAATAATTTGATCCTGAGGATGATCGGTTATTGTTTTCCAGCTTTTTGGAAGAGAATGAAGTGGAGACTGTTTATCAGTCTGGTTTTCCTGGAGAACATTCTGCTGCTGCTGTCCAGAATGTTCTTCTTCTTCATCATCTTTCTTGCTTATTTCCAGATCATCAAATTCATCAAATAGTAAATGTATACTAATTTCAACAACCTTTGTTTTGAGATTAAACACACGAAATCCTTTAGATTCAGTTGAGTATCCCAAAAATATGGCTTTGTCTGATTTAGCATCAAACTTTCCAAGGTTTTCTTTATTGTTCAAAATGTAACAATAACAACCAAAGATGTGAAAATATGAAATGTTTGGCTTTCTATTTTTCCAGATTTCATATGGTGTTTTGTTGATGATTTTTCTTATTGTTACACGGTTTAAGATGTAGCATGAAGTGTTTATGGCTTCAGCCCAAAAATATTTTTCAACATTTGATTCTTCCAACATTGTTCTTGCCATTTCCTGCAACGTTTTGTTTTTGCGTTCAACAACCCCATTTTGTTGAGGAGTTCTAGCACATGACAGATTGTGGGAAATGCCAAGTTCATCAAAAAATGCTTTAAAAGAAGCGTTTATAAATTCTCCTCCATGATCACTTCTTACAGAAATGATGCTGGAATCTTTTTCATTTTGAACCTTCTTACAAAAGTTTTTGAAAGCATCAAATGCATCATCTTTTTGTTTTAAAAATAAGACCCATGTATATCGAGAATAATCATCAACAATAACAAAACCATATCTCATTCCACCTAGACTTGTTGTTTTAACAGGACCAAAAAGATCTATGTGAAGCAGCTCAAGGACTCTATTTGAGGAAATAAAATCTTTTGGACGAAAGCTACTTTTAACTTGTTTTCCTTTAGCACAAGCTTCACATATTTTATCTTTATCAAAATTGATTTTTGGCAATCCTCTAACAAGTTCTAGTTTTGAAATCTTTGAAATAGTTTTCATACTGATGTGTCCTGTCCTCTTGTGCCAAATCCATTTATCTTTGTTTATGGACATGAAGCAGGATTCATCAAGTAATTCTTCAAGGTATAAAACATAAAGATTTTTCTTTCTTATACCTGAAAAAATGAGTTCGCCATTTTTGTTTTTAACTTCACAGAAGTTTGGTTTAAAAATAACCTCGAAGCCATTGTCACATAGTTGACTTATGCTTAAGAGATTATGTTTCAGACCTTCTACATATTGAACATCAGAAATTTGAGCTGAGTTTTTCTTACCAATGGTTCCTTTACCTTTGATTTGAGTTTGGTTGTTGTTACCAAAGGTTACATAACCTCCTTCTTTCTTTTCAAATGACATGAAGGAGCTTTTATCTCCTGTCATATGTCTTGAACAGCCACTGTCCAAGAACCATGGCTTTTTCTTGACAAGTTGAAATCCATTCTGCATAAGATGTTATATTAACTTTAGGTACCCACTCTTTTTTGGGTCCTTGAGAGTTAGTTTCAGGATTGGATTTTCTTTTGAAATAACATGCTGATTCATGATGACCAAATTTGAGACAATAGGAACATTTAACAGTTGGTCTTGGTGTTGTATTTGAAATCTGAGTTTTCGAAGGTTTGAATCTTGATTGTGTAAAGATTCTGGATCGTTCTCCCTTTTTTAAACTTTCTGGAGAATGTTCAGTTTTTCTTTTTGAACTTTCTCCGTTTTGAGAATAAGTTGGAGAACGTTCTGGTTTTTTCAAAATTGGTTTTTTCTTTTCAAACATCTTTCTACTCTTAATCTTTTCATCCCGTTTTTTGAAATAGCACGCAAATTCCAAATGTCCAAGTTTTTTACAGTAAGAACATTTTGTTTTGCATTTTTCGATCTTGCTTTCCGGAATAAAAAAGTTTTCGTACATTTTGGTTTTTTGAGTTTGATCAAAACCAAGACCAGCCTTATCAAATATTCCTATTTGCGATCCTATGATCTTCTGAAAAGTTTCAGTAGCTTTTATAAAATTAAGCAAATTAGTTTTTAAGATTTCATTTTCAGATTTAAGATTAACGTTCTCCGTTTTAGCAGTAGAACGTTCTTGACCTTTCTGAATTTCACAATCTTGCTGTTTTGATTCCCTCAGTTCTTGAATGGTATTCTTAAGAATATCAATCATGGCCTGAGCCTTTTCTTTCTCTTCTTTTTCTTTAAAAACTTGTTCTTTTAAAGAACTACATTTTTGTATAAGAGTGTTCAAATCATCTAGCAAGTTGTCAAATTCTTTTCCCATTAATTCACACAGAGAACAGGGTTCAGAATCTATTACCTCGTTTTCTTCTGTGTCTGCCATCAAGCATATGTTGGCTTCTTCTTCTGATTCTTCAGAGTCATCCCATGTAGCCAGCATTGATTTCTTTTTGAAAGGAAATCGCTTTGGTTTATTCTTATTCAATGGACATTCAGATTTGTAATGTCCAAGTTTATTGCAACCAAAGCATGTAATCTGGCTCTTATCAACTTCTGTTTTGGGATTTTTATTGGGAAATCCCTTTTTGATTTGATCTCTTCTACTCATCATTCTTTGTATTTTTCTGGTGAGAAGAGCAATTTCTTCATCAGCATCTTCTTGTCCAGTTTCTTCTGGTTCTTCATCAGTTTGTAGAATGATTCTTTCTTGAGATGCTTTTAGAGCTACTGCTTTTCCTTTCTTGATAGGTTTATCTTCTTGTAGCAATATTTCATGTGCTCTTAAAGTTCCTATCAATTCTTCCAGGGGAAGTGTTTCAAGATTCTTGGCTTGGCTTATAGCTGTTACCATTGGTCTCCATACAACTGGAAGACATCTCATGATTTTTCTTACCCTGTCTTGTATTGAATAGGCTTTTCCAAGAGAACGCATTTCATTCACTATTGTTGTGAATCTTGCGTACATCTCATCAATGGTTTCTCCTTCTTGCATTTCGAATAATTCGAATTTTTTTATACCAATGTCAATCCTTGTTTCTTTGACATGGCTCGTGCCTTCATGGTGAGTTTGTAATGTGTCCCATACTTCTTTGGCAGTTGCACATTCGTCTACTCTTTCACTTTCTTCCCTGCTCAAAGCACACGATAAGAATAAATGAGCTTTGGAGTTTAGGAGTACCTTAGCTTTATCATCAGAAGTCCAGTCTGCTTCTTTCTTTTCTGTTGAAGCTGGATCTTCTTGATTCATCCTTGGAACATGATTTCCATTTACTATGATGTTCCACATGCCTGTGTCCTGTGATTTAAGAAACAATTGCATTTTGTTTTTCCAAAAATAATAATCAGTACCATCAAAGAATAGTGGTCTGTTAGAGGATCCTCCCTCAACAATGTATTTTGCTTTAGACATTTTCTGGATCTTTTTCTCAAACACTGGTTAGGTGTTCTTTCTAGAGATCTTGCTCTGATGCCAATTGAAGTAGCAAAATTGATTTACAAGGAAGGGGGGTTTGAATTGTAAATCTCCCTTTTTTAAAATTTCCAGAAAAACATCCGTATTAAACACAAGAAAGTTCTTGGTTAAGGAAGCAGAAAAATGGTGAACGTTCTTGGTTTGAATAGAATACGGAGAACGTTCAGATTAGTGTTTAAAACAGAAAACTGTTTTGTATTTTAATCTTTGAAACACGATTAAACTGAATAAAGAGGTAAGGGATAAGAAATACCACACGCAGATATATCTTGGTTCACCCAAACTTGGGCTACGTCCAGTCCTCACGAAGTGAGATTTTCCACTAAGTGTTTAAAACAAGAACCTTCTTGGTTTTACAGCACCTAGTCTAGATCAACCTTGATCTTTTGTTTTCAGAACTTAAACTAATTCCTACCCAGAAAAAGTTTAACCAAATCACCTATCAATCTTGATAGGATTTCTTACAATCTACCCAAACTATCTTTTACTCTTATAGTTTGAGTTTACAATGATGATGAGATTGATTTTGTTTAGAATCTGTGAATTCTCAACTCTTGTTTGAGATTCGATTCTTTACAGATAGATCAGAATATATATCAGAGTAAAACAATTTAACTAAAAACTGATTCTGTAAGTGATTTTCAGAACTTCAAGTATGAATGTGAATGATTGTAATAGCTGTGTTAGCACTTGAACTTCTTATTTTTCCTTGAGCTGTGGCCTTCCTTTTATAGGCTTGAAAGCAGTGGATGAAGGCCAATATAGCCGTTGTAAAGGCTTTGTGTCAGACTGGACCAGTGGCTTTATTTCTAAAAAAAATAATCCTTTTATTTTCCTGATCAGTCTTGAGCTATAGTGTTTTGGATCAATCTTTCTTGACTTGTTAATGATCTTCTGAAGCTTCTGATAAGTGGCAATTTTGCTGGCTTGATCTGAAGCTTTGGATCAGTAAACACAGATTAAGTGATGGAGAAAGTTGGGTCTTTATGCTGTCACAGTCTGGCGAACATTCTCCGTTTTCCAGAATGTGAAGAATGTTCTTCTGATGTTGTTTTCTTTGATTCTTTTGAAACTTGTCTATGATTTAAAACACTCAAAAGCACAGGTTAAATTAACAATACATTTAGAATCATAACTAAACAATCTTTAATTAACCTTTGTTTGTTTTCATCAAAACATTAAATTTGAGAGTTTGTCTTAACAGTACAAGGCTACAGTTAGCAAGAAGGTATTGACTACACTGAGAATTTTGCTCTAGTGGCTAGGTTAGAAGCTATTTGTGTCCTACTTTCCTTTACTGCTAAAAAGAGCATTTCATTATTTCAAATGGATGTTAAAAGCGCATTTTTAAATGGTTATATAAGTGAAGAAGTCTATGTTAAACAACCCCCAGGTTTTGAAAGTACTGAATTTCCAAACTATGTTTTTAAACTTAAAAAATCTTTGTATGGTTTAAAACAAGCACCTAAGGCATGTATGATAGACTGAATAGCTTCTTACTTAAAAATAACTTTGAAAGAGGACAAGTAGACAATACTCTTTTTAGAAAATCAATAGAAGATGATATTCTTATTATTCAAGTTTATGTTGATGATATCATTTTTGGATCTACTAATGGCACTTTTTGCCATGAATTTTCTAAATTGATGCAGCATGAATTTCAAATGAGTATGATGGGAGAACTTTAGTTCTTCCTAGGGATACATATTCAGCAAAGTCAAAAAGGTATATACATTCATCAAACGAAATAAACAAAAGAGCTTCTCAAGAAGTTTAAGATGAGTGATTGCAAACTTATGGCTACCCCAATGCACCATACCTACTTAATTGAAAAGGATGATTCAGGCCAGAAAGTTGATCAAAAAAGCTATAGAGGTATGATAGGCTTTCTACTTTACCTTACTGCTTATAGACCTGACATCATGTTTAGTGTATGTGTAGGTGCAAGATTTCAATCTGACCCTAGGGAATCACATTTAGCTGCTGTTAAGAGAATCCTTAGATACCTAAAAGGCACTACCAACCTTACCTTGTTCCACAAGAAAACTCCTACATATCAACTTAGGGATATTGTGACTCTGACTATGCTGGAGATAAACTTGAGAGAAAGAGGACAAGTGGAAACTGCACCTTCTTGGGAGACAAAGCACAATTGCCATGTCAACAGCAGAGGCTGAATACATTTCAGCAGCTGGATGCAGTTCTCAACTCATTTGGATGAAACATCAGCTGGAAGACTACAAAATCATGGAAACCAACATTCCCTTATATTGTGACAACACTTCAGCCATCAATCTAACCAAAAACCCTATACTTCATTCTAGAGCCAAACACATAGAGATCAAACATCACTTCATCAGAGACTTTGTTCAAAAAAGGGGTACTCAATATTTAGTTTGTAAACACTGACCACCAATGGGATGACATATTCACCAAACCACTACCTGAAGATAGGTTTGACTTCATCAAGAAAAACCTAAACCTTACCTTCATCCCTGACAAATAGCTTAGTTAGTTTTCTTTATTTTTTATTATTTTCTTGTACTATGTTCATGTTATTAAAAAAAAAGGATCTCCTTCATTCCTTTTTGTTTGATGACAAACGGGGGAGAATATATATTTGATACGGAGAAGATATATTTGTTAAAGAGAAGATAAATTGGGGCATTAGACTTAGGGGGAAAAGTAGACAATACTCTTTTTAGAAAATCAATAAAAGACGATATTTTGATTATTCAAGTTTATGTTGATGATATTATCTTTGGATCTACTAATGGCACTCTCTGCCAAGAATTTTCTAAATTGATGTAGATGGAATTTCAAATGAGCTTGATGGGAGAACTTAAGTTCTTCCTAGGAATTCAAATTCAGCAAAGTAAAAAAAAGGTTTATACATTCATCAATCAAAATATACAAAAAACTTCTCAAGAAGTTTAAGATGAGTGACTGCAAACCTATGGCTACCCCAATGCACCCTACTTGCTCATTTGAAAAGGATGAATCAGGCCAAAAAGTTGATCAAAAATTCTACAGAGGTATGATAGGATCTCTACTCTATCTCATTGCTTCAAGACCTGATATTATGTACAGTGTATGTGCTAGATTTCAGTCTGACCCTAGGGAATCCCATTTAACTGCCGTTAAGAGAATCCTTAGATACCTAAAAGGCACTACCAACCTCACCTTGTTCTACAAGAAAACTCCTACATACAAACTGAGTGGATACTGTGACTCTGATTATGCTGAAGATAAACTCGAAAGAAAAAGTACAAGTGGAAAATTCACATTCTTGGGAGATAATTTAATATCCTGGTCAAGCAAGAGACAAAGCACCATTGTCATGTCAACAACAGAAGTTGAATACATTTCAGCAGCCGGATGCAGCTCTCAACTCATTTGGATGAAACATCAGCTGGAAGACTACAAAATCATGGAGATCAACATCCCTTTATATTGTGACAACACTTCAGCCATCAACCTAACCCAAAACCTTATCCTACATTCTAGAGCCAAACACATAGAGATCAAACACCACTTCATCGGAGATTATGTTCAAAGAGAGACATTGACCATCAATGGGCTGACATATTCACTAAATCACTACCTGAAGATAAGTTTGACTTCATCAAGAAAAACCTTAACCTTACCTTCATCCCTGACAAATAGCTTAGTTTAATTTTTTGTTATTGTATTTTTATTTTCGTGTATTGTTTTTCAATAAAATAAAATAAAAATAAAAATAAAAAGAGCAGAAGATGAAAAAAAAATCAGAGGATCTCCTTTCTTCATTCAAACCTTTTTGTCTGATGACAAAGGAGGAGAAGATGTATTAGATAAATAATCTGGGGCATTAGACTTAGGGGGAGAAAAAGTCAAAATAAAGCTTTGTCCTTGGGGGAGTCAAAGTCAAAAGAAAGAAAAATAGTTATCAAAAATACAAAGTTTTGTCATCATCAAAAAAGGGGAGATTGTTGGAACCAAGTTGGTTCTTTCAATCAAATTTTTGATGTTAACAAAAGTATTTTATGTAAATCGTATTTTGACTTAGAAGAACAAATCAGAGGCTGTGCAAAATCAGAGAATATACCACTAGAGGAAGCAACCAGAGGATAAAAATGTCACCAAGAGGTTCGGCCAGAGGAAACATCCAGAGGATTCCATAGGATGTCATCAAATGCAAACATCAATCAGAGGATATCATCAAAGGGAAGGAAAAATAATATCATCAGATGATATCTTTGTTGGCCCAGATTAGAAGGAAGCAGAGTCCAGAAGGAGACTTGGTGCAGACCAAAAGGAAACATAAGTCAGACTTGGTTCAGGCTTAATCCTGACTTGAAGATAGCTTGGTCGTGAATATAAGAATCAGTTCAGACTTAATCCAGACTTTGTCCAGAGCAGAAGATAATTGGTCCAGAACAAATGACTTGGTCTAGACTTGGTCCAGACTAGAAGATAGCATGGTTCAAAACATAAAACTTAGTCCATATCAGAAGATATAATTGTCCAGAACATAAGACTTAGTCCAGACTTGGTCCAGATTTAATCCAGGCTTTGTCCAGATCAGAGGATAAATGTCCAGATTAAAAGATCAATGGTCCAGATTAAAATATCAAATGTCCAGATTAAAATATCAAATGTCCAGATTAAAATATCAATGGTCCAGATTAAATGATCAATGGTCCAGATTAGAAGATCAATGGTTCAGATCAGAGGATCACAGAATTGGTATAAATCATATTACATGGCCCTAAGGTTGTCGAGATCAGAAGATCATACGGTCCAAAATTTAAATCATGATGCAAATCAGTGAGGACTTGATTCAAATTCGAAGAAGACTTGATTAAATTTTGATAGAAATTTGATCAAAGTATTAAGGGGATTTGATTCAAAAATTCACTGGAGACTTGAAGAAATTCGAATGCAATTTGAAGCTTAAAAAGATATGGTTTGAAATTAAAAGAAACAAGATTGGTCAATAGAAATTTCAAATGCAATCTGAAGCTAAAAAGATACGGTTTTTATTTAAGTGAAAAAGGATTGGCCAACAGTATTTTCAAAGAAAATCTGAGCAAGATCTATTTCGAATTTAAGCTTGGACAAAGCCCTATCTACAGCTATAAAAGGAGGCTTCAGGCAGTAGCATCAAGCATCGAAAAACACAAGAACTCAAGCTTCATATTCAGCACAATCTGAGAGTTCAAAAGAGAGAATCACTTGAGTGCAAAAGCAATATTTTCTAAGTGTTTTTGAGAGAGAAATTCAATGCAACAATTAGCTTTCCAGAAACAACAAGAGTGTGCAAGAATCAGTGCAGCAATCAGCTTTCCAAAAGCAAATTTGCAAAGTTCCAAACCTTGTAATCTATCTCGATAGTGGTGCAGATTCCTTCTACAATCTGGGGTTGTCAGATTGGTAGGAGAAGACTTGACTTGTAGAGTCAAGGTGTTGTTTTCATTCCTCAAAAGTCTGGGGTTGTTAGGCTGTTTGGGAAGACTGACTTGGAGGGTTAGGTGTTGTAATTCAAAGGTTTTAAATTAGTGGATTAAAGCCTTCAAGATGAAGGGACTGGATGTAGCAAAGTTAATGGTGAACTAGGATACATTGTTGTGTTCTTATGCTATTATTTTCCACTGCTAAGTCTGATTATTTATTTATCAAGTAAATCACATCAACATTAAACAAAACAGCAAAAAGATTCAAAGTTTGGCAAACACAATTCAACCCCCCTTCTCATGTACTTGTTTTGTCACTATTTGTTACCTTGTTGAAACTACTAAGTGTTTACTGTTTTTCTTTGACATAATTGTTAATTGTTAAATGTTAATTTCGGTTGGTGACCCTTTACATTATTGTGGAAATTGGGGTTTGCCCTTAGATGATACCCGAGTTCGTTTCACCGACGGTTACCCTGACGGCGGAGACGTCGTTAGACTTCCCAAATCGACATTCGCCGACTGCTTGGGTATACGACCCCATCTCAAGCAGGGCTACATATACTGGGAGAGTGGTGAGGACAAGTAGGAGAGCTGGGGCAGTGTTGCATGTAGAATTCAGTCACGAGAGGATCGGCTTCCCTGTACCTTCAGGATTAGTACACGAGGCAAATGAAGTATGGGCAGATGCAGATAGTCCTTCAGTTAGAAGTGGGATGGAGACCACCGTAAGTGTGGTGACTCCCACTGTAGTAGCAGTGGATGTAGTGCTTGGACCAGGAACGGGTGAGAAGGGTAAGGGGCCGATGTCAGCGGGAGAAGATATTTCATGTCCGTCTAGGCTGGTCGGGGACCAGGGTTGTGCTGATGGACTACCAGTTCCTTGGTTGGTGTCATCGTGGATTGAGTCCGAGCTTGCACTCCAGGTGAATGATCTGAACCGACTGTCACTAAAGTAGATGACTGTTTTGAGATTCCAGCACCGCCGAAGCCACCTATATCGTGGTTGGATCTGATTTCTGAGGAGACTGATCCTTTTATGGGTGATGAGGAGGAGGAAGTTACTTCGAGGAGAGATACTGTAGTTGTTAGTGGATGATTAGTGTAAGACCCTTAGATTTAAAATTAAATTATGGATTTAATATTAAGTGTATTTTGGGAATATTTGTAAAATATTTAATATATGTATATTTTTATATGTATATATAAATATTTATTTTGGAGGTTGCATTAAAAAATTATTGGATGAAGGATAAATTAATTTAATTACGAGTAATTAAATTTCGGGCAGTTAATTATCGGTAAATTACGACGAGAGTGGTTAAGTACTTGATGGTTAAGCAATATTATAATATTAATGTGTTGGGTGAGGTGGCATATATATGCCTATATATATGAGGGAGTAGCAAGAACAAAGGCAGAAAACACATTTCCCTCCTTCCTTATTGTATGCACCAGTTTTTCTTTCTATGCTCGTTCTGTTTTTGTTTGGTGGTAACAAAAAGAGCATCCTCAAAAGTCAAATTACTTGGAAATCCAAGCGCCGAACCAGAAAGTGTCAAGAACAAAAGTTGTTCCTCTCCTCGTTACGGAGCTAGAGAACTAACTTTTGTAGCGGCGAACGCGAACGGGAGTTTCGCCGACTTTTGTCGCGGTAGCGTAAACGAGCAAAGAGAACGTAACATAGGTAAAGGGCACCTTCCACTATCTAGATTGCATTTAGGGCTGTAAATGCATGTTGTTGTGGCACTGATGATGTTTTCGTTGGTGTTTTTGAAGTGAAATTGTTTTGCATGTCGTTATGAAGGATGAAAATGCATGCTGTTGATGTTTTGATGATCTGTGATGTTTGCTGTTTTGGTTGATACATCAATGTTGTTTTGTTTGTGTGGGAATATTGGAAAATGTTTTGCATGTTGTTTTGGGGATGATCAAAATGCAAGTGTTTGGAAATAGCTGTTCTGTTTTGTGATTATTTTTTAGGGTGAGGTTTTGCTGGTGTTGTTGACTCGTTGCTGAGTGGAGGATGTTTTCATGGTTTTATTGTGGTGGATAAAATCGTTTATATTGTGTGGTTGACTTTCTGTTTTGGGTGGTTAAAGAAAACTGTGATGTCATTATGGTGTTGATGGTGGTCTTTCAAAAGAAAAGGATTTTAAATGGGTGGAGGTTTCTGGAAATCTGTTGTTGTTGTGTTGATGGTGGTTTTTCAAAAGAAAAGGATTTCTAAATGGGTGGAGGTGTTTCGGGAAAATCTGTTGTTCATGAGAAATGTTCTTAGTTTTGTGATTTCAAAAGAATGGTGATTATGTTTTGGTGTGTGTTGGTTTTTCAAAGAAAAGAGTTTGAAAACGTGTTGAAGTTTCTGGAAAATATCACTGTATTCGAATGTGTATTCGAATACGGCATTGGTGTATTCGAATACACGCCTGCAATACTTCTGTTTTATTCAAATTTTGAACTTGTATTCGATTACGAGCCTCTGTATTCGAATACAGATAAGTTATTTTTGCTTCTGACTTAACATCTGTATTCGGCTACGACCTTGTCGTATTCGAATACAGGATTGCAATTTTTGCCACTATATTCGCATCTGTATTCGAATACGACCCTGTTGTATTCGAATACATATTTGCTGTTTTTGCCACTGACTTCGCATCTGTATTCGGCTACGACAACCTCGTATTCGAATATAGAATTCTGATTTTTCACTGTTTTAGCTTCTGTATTCGAATACAAGGGAGCTGTATTCGAATACATATTGTTTTTTTTTTTAAATTCCAGTTTTAAACATTGGTTTATGAACTTAAAGAGTTGGGAAAACATTGGGAAGGCTTGTGATGAATTAAAATGGAGTTTTTGAGAAGGTTTGAGGTGGTGATGATGCAGTTCTTGAATTCATTGTTGATCTGTTGGAAATGAAATTGTTGAGATAGTTTGAAATGGTTTGAGATGGTCTGATGTGGTGATGGAGTGGCTGGATATTTAGCTGGTATTTGCATACTGTTTTCAGTGAAGAGAAAACATTGCATGTCCATGCATTGCATAGTCAAGTGGTGATCACGATGGGCCACAGAGTTGATGCGGTGACCGTGATGGGCCGCGAAGTTAAGTTGTAACCATGGGTTATAGAATAGTTCCGCGTGTATTAGACGGTCTGTTCTATCCGGGGTCAGAGTAGTTCCGCGTGTATTAGACGGTCTATTCTACTCGGGCTACGGAGTGGTTCCGCGTGTATTAGGCGGTCCATTCTATCTGTGCGAGGATTTAACTTCTGTGTATTTGGCCTGTGAGAGGCTAATACACTGTAGTAACCGTGAAGGGTTGTAGAATAGTTTCGCGTGTATTAGACGGTCTATTCTATTCGGGTTCAGAGTAGTTCCGCGTGTATTAGACGGTCTATTCTATCCGGGCTACGGAATGGTTCCGCGTGTATTAGACGATCCATTTCATTTGTAAAATTGTGCTGGTCCGTAAGAGACTGCGCGTGTGCTGGTCCGTGAGAGACTGCACTTTGGAAAATTCCAAGAGTTGTGTACATTGGCATTTACATATTGCATCGGGGTGGTTGATTGTGAGTCATATGAGTGGAAATTGATGTGTGTAAGTACCTTTTGAAATCTCAGTTCCTAGTAAATTTTTGTGATTGTTGAATTGATATTTGTACTTGCAACATGATTTTTATATTAATTTGGTTGTTGTTTTGCAAAGGTACAATGTCATGTATTTTCAAAAATGAGCATCTTTATTTATCACCGTTATTATATAATATGCCATGAGTGTAGCTGTTTTATCAGAAATAATTGCTTTGTGGTAAATGTTAATTTCGGTCGGTGACCCTTTACAATTATTGTGGAAAATTGGTATATTTTGAAGATTAAATTCCCAAAAATATCTTACTTGATTAATCGTGATGTAATTATTGAATTACTTTTCTATTTTGGATTACGATGTCGAACGATTTTTAATTTGAATTGATTTTAATCATTCTGAATTAAATTGAAAAAATTCTTTTATTTATTTTGGTTGAAAAAAAAATACACTAGCGCTGTTTAAAACTCGGGGTGTTACAATTAGATTAGTTTTTTTGTTGTATAGAGCATTAGTGTCGTTTTGTGGTTGTACTTATTTTGTTTTGGGATGACTGTACATATAATGTTCTTTGACAGTTGACTTTTGTTGGTAGGTCCATGTTCCATTTTTTTTACGTGACCATGGGGGATAGCCTTCTTGGAGCAGTACTTCTGTGCAGGTGTCTACCGAGAATACCTCAGGGGTATGAGCGATGTCTAATAGGTCTCATAGCCCCGGTGTATTTTCTATTTGTATATTTTGGATTATTGTCCCAAAAACTATTTTAGCTTCTTTGTATATATGATGTAATTATTTATTACTCTTGTCGTTTTGTGTTACGACATATTATTTTGGTATGTGGTTTAAAAAAAAATGCACTCACACTGTTAAAAATCGGGGTGTTACAGGTTCTCTAGAAAACAGAACTGCAGTTTTCAATATCAATGTTAAACGAAATTAAAGGAAAATAAAGGCAAGGATAAGACCAAGATTTACGTGTTCGGTCTCAATTATTTGAGACCTACGTCATAGACAAGGAAAGTAAAACAATTCACTATGAGTATCAAATTACAAGATTAAATACTCTTCAATTGTAATCTCCAATCTCCTAGTATCTTTCACTGTTAAGAACACAGCATTACTAGCTTTTTCTACAATCTCCTTTGTCCCTCCTTTGATCTCCTTTCTTCTGATTTCTATGAATCCTTTCTTGGTTGATTGACTAAGATACTATATCACTCTCTCATGCACAACATCAAATTAATTACAACAAGTGCATTATACAATTATATATAGTATGCAATAACAAGCTAGCATAACTAACTATAACTACCTTGTTATAACCATAGTTAGCTATAATAATAACTAACTCTAATTAGTTGTTGATTCGAGGCATATCTTCACATAATTAATGACTCATATTAATCAATAATGTAAAATTAATGACTCATATTAACAATCAGTACATAATTTTTTTTTCTCTATAACAATTACTATAATATTTTGGATATGCAACACCTGATGTTTTAATTATAAAAATCCGTTATTTAAAGTATAATAGGCAACAGTTTGAAATAATGTTGTTGTAATGTGTCTGATTTTGTAATATTTTATATAACGATTAATAGTCATTCTTTTATCGTACAAAGGAACATATTTTTTAATAAGGATTTAATTTATATACACTAACAGTGTAGAGGTTTTTTACATTGCCAGTCAATCTCAGCGGTTGAACTATTAAAAATCTTTGACTTTTATGAGAACTATATCAAAATTCACAATTATAAATGTGTATGATGTGTTGAAAGTATCAATGCATAGTAATTAACATTATGAATCAATACAACATGATGTGTATGATGTGTTGATACTATCAATGCAAAATATTTGTGTAGAAACTGAAATTAACATTATGAATCATCAATATAAATCAAATAAAATTTAAAAAAATGAAGGATTATATTATAAGTTGGTTTAAATATATGATTAATCTACACAATTACATGTTTTATTTATTTATTTTAGTCCATGTAAATCTTTTTGTTTGATTTTTATCTTTGCAAATATATTTTTGTTTGTTTTAGTCCTAACTCTTTTGTTTTATGTTGAGAAAAAATCACTTTCAAATATTTTAATGATAACAAAATTATCTCAAAGATTATGATTGTGTCTATAATCTAATATGTGCTTTTGAGTGGTTTTTTAAAAAAAAAAAAAAAAAGAAACCATGTCCATTCTCACAATAATCCAAAAAGGAAAAGAGCTAAGTCAAACTGAGCACAACCTCCAAGCTAGAGGACAAACCAATAGAGGTCAAAGCCTTAAACCTCCAATCAAGAGGATGAACATATACTACAGCAAAAATGATTCCATGACCAGGTCAAGGAAGATGATTATGTATCTAAAGACAAATAAATAACAAAAGCAAAGAATCAAAAAGAAATCATAAGAAGAGGATCAACGAAAGAGGACAAATAGAATAAACTTATGAGTCCATTCATCCTCCTAAGAAGGAAATAGCCAATTGTACCATTTTATGAAAAAGTATTGTCCTTTACACGAAAAGCAAGATTGTACTTGAAGGTGCAAACACGAGAAAGGGGGTTCAATTGTGTTTGCCAAACTCGAATTCTTTTTGCTGTTTTGATGAATATTGATGTTGGTTACTTGATGAGTAAATAATCAGATTAAGCAGCGGATAATAACAGCATAAGAACACAGAGACTTATCCTGGTTCACCATTAACTTGGCTACATTCAGTCCCTTCATTTCGAAGGCTTTAATCCACGAATTCAAAACACTTTGAATTACAGCACCTGACCCTCCAAGCTAGTCTTCTCAAACAGCCTGACAACCCCAGACTTTTGAGGAATAACAACACCTTGACCCTACAAGCCAAGTATTCTCAAACAGCCTGACAACCCCAGACTTTTGAGGAATAACAGCACCTTGACCCTATAAGCCAAGTCTTCTCAAATAGCCTGACAACCCCAGACTTTTGAGGAATAACAACACCTTGACCCTATAAGCCAAGTCTTCTCCTACCAATCTAACAACCCCAGATTGAAGAAGCACCACTATCGGGTTTGAGTACAAGGGTTTGGAACCTTGCATAGTTGCTTCTGGAAAGCTGATTGTTGCAATGACTTTCGCACTCTTTTATTGCTTCTAGAAAGATGATTGTTGCACTGATTTTCACACTCTTTTGTTGCTTCTAGAAAGCTGATTATTTCACTGAATTTCTCTCTCGAAAACACTTAGAAAATATTGCTTTTGCACTCAAGTATTTCTCTCTATTGAACTCTCAGATAACTTTGAATTTCAGACAAGTCTTCTCAAACAGCCTGACAACCCCGGACTTTTGAGGAATAACAGCACCTTGACCCTACAAGCCAAGTCTTCTCAAACAGCCTGACAACCCCAGACTTTTGAGGAATATCAACACCTTGACCCTACAAGCCAAGTCTTCTTCTACCAATTTGACAACCCCAGATTGAAGAAGGAATTCACACCACTATCGGGTTTGATTACAAGGGTTTGGAACCTTGCATAGTTGCTTCTGGAAATCTGATTGTTGCAATGACTTTCGCACTCTTTTGTTGCTTCTGGAAAGCTGATTGTTGCACTGATTGTCACACTCTTTTGTTGCTTCTGGAAAGCTGATTATTTCACTGAATTTCTCTCTCGAAAACACTTAGAAAATATTGCTTTTGCACTCAAGTATTTCTCTCTATTGAACTCTCAGATAACTTTGAATTTGAAGCTTGAGTTCTGTGTTTTTAGATACATATTACGGCTGCCTGGAGCCTCCTTTTATAGCTGAAATTTGGGCTTTTTCCAAGCGTATTTTCGAGATGAATCTTGCTCAGATTTCCTTTGAAAATTCTGTTGGCCAATCCTATTTTACTTTAATTTGGAACCGTATCTTCTTGCTTCAGATTTCATTTGAATTTCCTTCAAATCCTCAGTAATTTTTGAATCAAATCTCCTTAATACTTTGATCAGATTTCTATCAAAAATCAATCAAGTCTTTCTTCGAATTTTAATTAAGTCTTCACTGATCTGCATCATGATTTAAATCTGGACCATATGATCTGCTGATCTGGACCATGTGATCTGATGTGTACCATTATGTTTCCTGATCTAGACAGTGTAACCTTCTGATCTGGACTATGTGATATTTTGATATGGACTATGTGATATTCTCATCTGAACCATGTGATCTGTTTTGGACCATGCTATCTTCTAGTCTAGACCAAGTCTAGACCAAGTCTTCTGTTATGGACCAAGTCTGGAACATGTCTTCTGTTTTGGACCATGTCTGGAACATGTCTTCTGTTCTCGATTGAGTTATCTTCTGAACTTTGTTTCCTTCTGGTCTAACCAAGTCTCTTTCTGGACAAGATTACCTTCTAGTCTTACCAAGTCTTCTTCTAGACAATGTTTCCTTCTAGTCTGGACCAAGTCTCCTTCTGGACATGCTTCCTTCTGGTTTGGACCAAGTCACCTTCTGGACCATGTTTCATTCTGTTCTAGACCAAGTCTCCTTCTGGACTATGCTTCCTTCTGATCTGAGCCATGAATAATATCCTCTGATAATGTCATTGTTTCTTCCCTCTAATGATATCCTCTAATTGATGATATCCTCTTATGTTTGCCTTTGATGACATCCTATGATTCTTGCTTCTGATGGGATCCTCTGGAGGTATCTTCTGGTATCCTCTGGTATCATTTACTGGTTGTGTCTTCTGGAGGTATCCTCTGGTGACGTCATCCTCTGATTTTTGCTTCTGGTGACATCCTTTGATTTCTACTTTTGGTGACGTCATCCTCTGATTTCTACTTCTGGTGACGTCATCCTCTGATTTCTGCTTCTAGTAACGTCATCCTCTGATTTCTGCTTCTGGTGATGTCATCTTCTGATTTCTACTTCTAGTAATGTCATCATCTGATTTCTACTTCTGGTGACGTCATCTTCTGATTTATGCTTCTAGTGATGTCATATTCTGATTTATGCTTCTGGTGATGTCATCCTCTGGTTTTTGCATTCTTCTTCGAAGTCAAATATGTTATCTTCATAAAATACTTTTGTTAACATCAAAACTTTAATTGGAAGAACCAACTTGGTTCCAACAGTACTAAGTTTTGTTAACATCAAAACTTTAATTCAAATCAAGTGTCATGGATGATTAAACTCATATCCAACGGTCATAAGACACCTTTTCTTGAGAAAGAAGTCTCATCACCTCTATAAAAGGAAAGGAACTCTTCATCTTTCAACACATAGTCACTCATACAAAAGAAAAGATCTCACAACTAAGAAGAGCAATATCATCCTCTCTTAGAACTTTCTACTATTTTAAACTATTTCTTTGAGTCTATCCTCTTAGAAAGTTCAGCAATTGAGAAAATCATAATATCATCTAAATCACTCATATTGTATATTCCAAGTTAGTGTTAACATTGTAATAGTTGTAATCCAAGAGGATAATATTGTGCAAGCAAGGTGAGGCTAAAGAATATACACAAAGTAAAAGAGTCCTAGAGGAGGACAAGACATTTTTGAACATTAGCGAAACCTACAAGTTTGTGGAAACTGGACATAACCCATTTTGGGTGAACCAGTATAAATCTGTGTGTGTCTTGTTTCTACTTTACTCATTCTGCTTCTTGATTTATTACTTATACTCTTTGCTAATTATCCTCTCGTAGAGAATACGTTTTAAACAGATTTCTTAGAAAAAATTTAAAACACTAATATCTCTATTCAATTCCCTCATCTAGTGATTATTTAGTCACTTTATTTTATTCTTCGTAAAGATGGATTTCATTAGAATGAATCCCTGCAATATATATAATATTTTATTTTAGTCCCTCAATTATTAGATATATAAGGAATTATAGGGATCAATTTCAATAAAAACTAATTTTACATAGACTAAAACAAAAGAGTAAAAAAAAAAAACTTACACGAAATAAAATAAAATAAAAACTTATATTTAAACATTATAAGTTTATAGTTAAGTATGTTACCAATTGAGATTTGCTTGTTCTATATTCAGATAGGGTAACCTTGAATGAAACTGGATTGTACAACGTTTATGCCATTATGGAATTTTTCAAAAGCTAATTCTTTTTCATTAATATATGTCAGTTGAAACATATTTTGTCCTAGACCGTTCAAAGACATCATGATCGATGTATGATTATCGAATATATCTCTCATATTTCATCCATCTATTATAAGTAGTTTTGTGTTTGATCGATTATAATGCACAAACAAAGCATTTCAAAAAACATCGTAAAATTTTCATTATGGATCCAATTTGTGACCAAAGACTTTTTGGGGTTTCATCTTAAAAGTCGGTTAAATTTAATAAAGAATGATAACACACTACTAAATCTAAAAAGAGGTTCTTGAAAATAAAAGACCGTATCGATATGTGGACTATATTTAGGCTTATTTGTTTCTATAGTGTGAGAAGCCTATATAAATAGTTATTTAAAATTGAAGGATCATAAACTAATAAATGAATTTCATTTTAAACAGGTGTTGTTTCGAAACCTGTATTTTAAAACTAAGAATAATTAAGATGTATCAATTAAAAAACACAAATGTCTTTTATAACATATAATGTCGATAACAAAATATATCAGATTATTTATAGTATGAAATGCTGACATATTGGTTATTTGTCTTTAACAAATTTTGATAATAAAAAATGAAAATTGTATTAAATTGTTGAATTCATTTTCATCTTTAATTACATTGTTCTTTCATTCAAAATAATTGCTTAGAGCACGATGGAGTAATATAGATTACATGAACAAAATTGTCATTCACTACAAGATAAAAGATATTTTGCAACGACTTTTGTCATTGTTAAAATTCTAAAGTTGTTGGTAAAGTTACTTTCGCAACCAAAAATTAATCATTGTATATCGTTGGGATAAGTGCTATTATCAAAAGTTTTACAATAATAATTAATGTTGTTGCAATTTTTAATATCTTCACAACAACTATTATCGTTAACGCTCTCATTTGAACAATTTTACAACTACTATAAGTAATTTATCGTAGCCATAATACTTGTTGCCTTATCTTTTTTATCACAACAATCAAAATCGTTGTGATAAGATGTTCTTGAATAAAAAATTGATATTGTTGTCAAAAAAAATTTTTCCCTCATTGTTGTGTGTTTCTTATATTATTATTTTATTATTAAAAATTACATTTTTAAATTTAATATTCCATGAAATAACTAGAATTGATGAGGAAAAATAGTTTATCTCAAATACTGAAAGATCAATGTTTTATTATATTTATAATTAAATTATATATTTCTATTTTTCTATCATGTTTCACAAACTAATTTAGCTAGATTTGACACTTGGTAATGACTACGGTTTTTCCTTTTTCTATATACACTACAACATTTTTGAGTTGTGGCAACAATAAAAAAGTGTGGTGTAAACCAAATAAACTATGGCCTAAAGGTTAGACAATGGTTTACAAAGTGTGGTGTAGGTGGCCGTGGCCTATTAGCAAACGCAACGGTTTTTTACTTTTGCCCACGAAATCTAAAAAACCGTTGCCGAAGACACTGAAAGAGGCAACAATTTTTTTGAATGCTTCAGGCAACGGTTTTATGAGTTGGTTTTGCCAACAATTTCATAAATGTTGCATATACAGTTAGGCCACGGTTTTGTGCATATTATATTTGTTTCAGGCAACACATTAATAACATTGACAAAAGAATAGGACACATTTTTTGGTTTAAGGCAATTGATTTGTATGTGTTGCATATAACTTTAGACCACGGTTATGGAAATGTTGGTAAAACATTTCGGCCACAATTGTTTTAGATGTTGCCTGTAAGAACCTTAATTTTTAAATTAAAATTATGGAATTAATATTAAGTGTATTTTGGGGATATTGTAAAATATTTAATATATGTATGTTTTGAGTAAATATATATATATATATAAATATTTATTTTGGAAGATAAATTAAGATTATTGGATTAAGGATAAATTAATTTAATTACGAGTAATTAAATTAACGGACAGTTAATTAAGGGATTATCGGCTAATTGCGACGAGGCGGGTAAAGTGCTGAAAATCAGACAAGTGTCGGGTGAGGTGGCACCCACACAAGCCTATATATAAGAGTGAGAAGGATGGTGAAATCAGAACACTATTCCTCCTCCCTCGCTGCCCATACTGCATGTAACAATACTCTTTCCCTCCCATTATGTTTTTCTGATTCCAGCACGTTAAGAAAAAGAAAGAAAAGAAGGAGTTCCTCAAAAGTGTCATTACTTGGAAATCCAAGCACCAAACCAGAAAACCCTCAGTACAAAAGTTGTTCCCCTCATCATTCCGGAGCTAGAGAACCCAGTTTCGTAGCAGCAAACGCAGGCGAAAGTTTCGCCGATTTTTGACGCGTAAATGGGAACGAAAACAGCAACGAGAGAAGTAGCAGAAACGCAACGAGGGTAAGGGCACCTTCCACTTTCTAGTTGCATAAGGGCTGTAAATGCATAACTATCATGACATTATTGACGTTTTCATCATTGTTTTAAAAAGAAAACTGTTTTGCAATGACATTTTGAAAGAAATGAAGAAAATGCATTATGTTGGTGGTTTTAATAATCTGTAATGTGTGTTGTTCTGGTTGTTGCTTCAAGGCTGTTTTGTTCATGTGGAAAAGTTGAAAAATGTCTTGCATATTATTTTGAAAATTATCAAAATGCTTATTTTTAAAGCTGTTGTGCTGGCTGTTATAAAATGTGAAAATACATGTTGTTGATGTGTTTTGCTGCTATGTGATGGTTGTTGCTTGGCTGAAATGAACTAATGTGGTTCTGTATGTGTGATAAAGCTGGAAATGCTTTGCATGTTGTTCTGTTTGTTTGAGAAAGCTGGAAATGCTTTGCATGATGTTCTGTTTGTGTGAGAAAGCTGAAATGCTTTGCATGTTGTTCTGTTTGTGTGAGAAAGCTAGAAATGCTTTGCATGTGTCTTGAGAAATGATCAGAATGTAAATGGTTAAAAATGTTTTTTGCTGTGGTTGACATTCTGTTTGAATGGTTTAAGCAAAACTGTGAAGTTGCTTTTGGTGTTGATGATTCTGTTTCTGTTCTGTGTGATTAACATTCTGTTTTTGAGTGATTCTGGTGATGCTGATGTTTTCAAAGGAAAAAGGGATTTTAAATGATGAAAGTGTTTCTTCTGGAAAATCTGTATTGGTGAAAAATGCCTGAGTTTTATGGTTCTAAAGACATGCAGAATTTGTTTGGGGTTGTACTGGTTTTTCAAAGGAAAAAGATTGAAAATGTGTTGTAGTTTTTCAGGAAAAGTTCACTAAATTCGAAGGTGTATTCGAATACAGCCTGTCAAGTTTCTGTGTTACTCAAGTTTTTAAACTTGTATTCAAATACAGGCCCCTGTATTTGAATACAGAGGAAGGATTTTTGCTTCTGACTTAGCATCTGTATTCGACTATGACTATGTCGTATTCGAATACATAAGTGAAATTTTAACACTGTATTCGCATCTGTATTCGACTACGACAGCTTCGTATTCGAATACAGGATGCTGACTTTCATAATTTTTGCTTCTGTATTCGAATACAAGGGAGCTGTATTCGAATACAGATTCGGGTTTTTCCAGAAACTCAGTTTTTAGCTTCTGTATTCGAATACAAGGAAGCTGTATTCGAATACATATTTGTGTTTTTCAGAAAATCAAGTTTTAAGCATTGCCATGTGAACTTTAAAGTGTTGGGGAAGGTTTGAAACAATTTAAAATGAAGTTTTTGAATAGTTTTGAAGAAGAGATGATGAGTTTAATAAAAACTTCAATGATGGTGGGAAAATGCTAATTATACACTGTTTTTGGCTTCTGTATTCCACTACAGGCATGCTGTATTCGAATACAGAATGTTGAAATTACAGTTTCAACTTCTGTATTCGAATACAAGGAGGTCGTATTCGAATACAGATTCGTGTTTTTCAAAAATCCAAAGTTTTAAACATTGTTTTATAAACCTTAAGTGTTGGGGATCATTTGGGAAGGTTTGTGATGAGTTAAAATGGAATTTTTGTGACAGTTTGAAGTGATGGTAATGAAGTTTTTGAGACTCTACTGATATAGTGAAAAATACTAATTTTTATACTGTGACAGCCTCTGTATTCGAATACAAGAAGGCTGTATTCGAATACATAGTGTAATTTTGCACTGTTTTTTACTTCTCTATTCGAATACAAAGAAGCTATGTTCGAATACAGATTCGTATTTTCCAGAAATCTCCGTTTTAAACACTGTTTCCTGAATTTTAAGAGTTGGGGAAAGACTTGTGATAATTAAGAATGGGATTTTGAGAAAATGTAAAGTGATGATGATTGCTGGACTGTTTAATCATGGTTGTGATGATGATGATATTGATTGTGTTGAAATGCTTTGAAAAATGATGGAAAGGTTGAAATTTCCTGATAATGCATATTGTTTCAATGAAGAGAAAACACTGCATATTCATGCATTTCCATAGTCAAGTGGTACCCGCGATGGGCCACAGAGTAATGCGTAAACGTGTTGATCTGTTGAGTGATTGCACGAGTGCTAGTCTGTTGAGCGACTGCACTGGTACTGATCTGTGTAGCGATTGTACCCTGAAATGCGCAAAAACGTGCTGATCTATTGAGCGATTGCACGAGTGCTGGTCTGTTGAGCGACTGCACTGGTACTGGTCTGTTGAGCGATTGTACCTGAGTATATGTCAAACGTGCTGGTCTGTTGAGCGACTGCACGAGTGTTGGTCTGTTGAGCGACTGCACTGGTGCTGATCTATTGAGCGATTGCACCTTGGTCTTGAGGGCCGTTAAAGTCAAACATATTATGCTGGTCTGTTGAGCGACTGCACCTTGGTAATTCCAAGAAATTGTATACATGAGCATATACATATTGCATTGGGGGATTGACCGGTGGGTCACGATTTGATTATGTGATGATGATTGGAAAGTGATGTGTGTGAGTACTTTTGAAATCTGAATTTCTAATAAATGATCGTGATTGCTGAAGTGTTGACTGTACTTACAACATATTTCTCATATTAATTGGTTGCTGTTTTGAAAACGTATATATGTCATGAAATTCAAAATGAGCATATTTATTTTTCATCATTGTCATATGTTATACCATGGGCATATTTGTTATGTGATATAAATGTTACGTGTTTATTTGTTAATTTCGGTCGATGACCCTTTACTATTATATGTGGAATTTGGGCTTTGCCCTCAGATGCCCCCCAAACCCATGCCACCCGTGGGACCCGAGACGACGAAAACGTCGCTCGACTTCATTGATCGTTCTGTGCCTACTGCTTGGGTATACGACCCCACCTCAAGCAGGGCTACATACACGGGGAGATTGACGAGGACCTGTAGGACCAATGGAGTGGTGCACTACGTGGAGCACAGTTATGCGAGGATTGATTTTCCTGTGCCTTCCCGTTTGGTATTGGAGGCGCACAGAATTTTTGATGATGCGGAGGAGCCAGCTAGAGGGGTTGAGACGGAGGCCACCGTAGGAGTGGTGACTCCTAACCCGGTGATTGGTGGAGATGTACGTGTTTCTGAGGCGGAAGAGAAGAACGAAGAGCCGAAGCCAGTGGCAGCTGATATTCCGGGTCCATCTAGAATATCCGATGACTGTTATGAGATTCCGGCACCGCCGAAGCGACCTAGATTATGCATTGATCTGACTTCGGAGGAGACTGATCCCTCTCTGTATGATGATGAGGAGAAGGAGGAGGTTACATCGAGGCGAGTGGCGGAGTCGGATGAGACTTGTTTGGGATGCAGAGGAAATCCGTGCTACTGTAGCTTTAGTGCATGATCGGTTAGATTTGATGTATAGGATTTTGAGCTGGGAAATGTAATTTGTTTTATTTTGGAAATTATTGTACTACTTTTCTGCTAAACTATTTCGCACTCTGATATTTTCAATTGAGATGTTATGACAGTAATCTTTTGAGATGTATTGATGTTTATCATTAAATTTCCAGACTTAAGTATTTAGTGATATTACGATGAAGTTAATTAATTATGTTAATTGATTAAATTACGTCGTATCATTTTAAATTGATTAAATGATTTAGTGAAAACTTTATTTTAATTCTTTTTGAATTAAATCTGGGAAATCATTTTAAATTATTTATTTAAAAAAAAATACATTCGCGCTGTGTTTTAAACTCGGGGTGTTACATTGCCTAATTATTTAGGCCACGGTTTTATAAGTTGTGGCAACAATAAAAAAAGTGTGGTGGAACAAATTTATAAAGTTTTCAAAAGCATAGGCAACGGTTTTTTGGTTTAAGGCAATAGATTTGTATGTGTTGCATATAACTTTAGACCACGGTTATGGAAATGTTGGTAAAACATTTCGGCCACAATTGTTTTAGATGTTGCCTAATTGTTTAGGCCACGGTTTTATAAGTTGTGGCAACAATAAAAAAGTGTGGTGCAACACATTTATAAAGTTATCAAAAGCATAGGCAACGGTTTTTTGGTTTACGGCAATAGATTTGTACGTGTTGCATATAACTTTAGATCACAATTATTGAAACGTTGGTAACACATTTCAGCCACAATTGTTTTAGATTTTGGCTATTTGTTTAGGCCACGGTTTTATGAGTTGGTTTTGCCAACATTTCATAAATATTTGAGATCTATAAATATTTCATAAATATTTTATGAGTTGGTTTTGCCAACGGTCTTATCAAAATATTGTAACATAAATATTGTAAAATGTTTAGGCCACGGTCTTATCAAAATATTGTAACATAAATATTAATAAACATCCAAGAAAAACCAATACATGATAATCAAACAATTTACTTATCAAAATATTGTATGAGCTCTATTAATAGACATCCCAAAAAAATCAATTGTCTTATCAAACAATCAAGTCTTCGATACATTCCACTAGCTTCATGTATCTTGGTGATGATCTTCAAGTCCAACCTGAAAATAGTAAGTATTAAGTGTATGCAATTGAAAAAAAGGAGTGATTTCAAACTGATTGTAATTCTGATTGATTACAGTAAGAAGTACACTATCAAAATATGTATGTGAGACTATGTGTATGTATGTATGCGTAAATATGCATGTAATGTAAATGTGTTTTACATATCAGGTATAGTTAGTTATATCATTCAAACTAATATACTTATACCTTTTTAGGAACATGGGTTGATGTAGAAGAATGGAGTGCCGCACTATTTGCAATGCCTAAAGCATGTCCCATCATGTTATCAACAGCAGTTTCACTTAAACTTGGGTTTTGCTACTTCAACACACATTTTAGAAGTTCCTCATATGCTTCCATCCTTTTCTTTGTAAATGATTCATATTCTTCCATCCTTTCCTTCATGCTACTAATTTCACCTTCATACTATTTTTTAATGTTAGCAATCTCTTCATATTTTTTTTAACATTGTTGGTGTAGCTGTTCTTCCATAACAACGAACTCAACCGGGCTTTTCTTTATCGAACAATGATTGAAAGACTTGGTCAGGAGGCTCACTAGAATTTTGAATTGAATCTTGAAGTTTAACCTGATAGGAAAAAAATCAATGTTAAAAGTTTTTAATGTAGACATTAAAAGTATATAATGAAAAGAAAAACATACAATGGCATTATCTATTTCTTCATCAATTTTCCTTTTCTTCGCTGACAAGTTATCACAAACATTTCAGCTTGACTGACTTCCTCCCCATTTTCCTTCTTTGCACGCTTTATTGGTAAAGATTTGAAAATAGAGTGATTAAAACTTATTATGACAACTTGTTATTTATATATAACAAAGACACATAAATAAGAATAAATATTGTACCTCTTTTGCCCGAATTCTAGCAAAATTTGTCGTCCCCATTCGATGCATAAACTTCTGTTTTGCCCTATTAACAACATTTTTCTTGCTAATGTTCTACAATGTAAGTGAAAAAAATTAAAGTAGGATATATATAAAATATTCTATACAACAAAGAGTGACTAAAAGTAATGTAAACTATGTACACACTTACTTGGATGGTACTGTTATTCCAATAATTCAACAATTTCTTGAAATGAGGTTCTGGTATGCTTTTGAGCCAGTTTTTTATCCTTTCCTTTAAGGTTGAGTATTTCAGAAAATAGGTTCTCTTGATATAACATTTGTAACGTCTCCATGCATCATTTATCCGAGCAAATACGGCTTTCTTTCCTTTCTCAGAAATAATAAATTTACTCTGAAAAACATTATTGTGATCAACATGTGATAACTATTTGACGATCAAATGAAATACAAAAATTAAACTCTTATACCTGAATAAAAGACCATATACGTTCCTCGTGATTTTTGTACACTTCCTTAAAGTTTGTGTAAATCAAGGGACAAAAAGTTGAATTCCTTGCGATAGTGCCAAGGAAATAACCCAAGTCAGTTACAACTTTGTCGTCAGGTCCTATCACTTCTCCGTCATTGTCTAAGATGACTTCTATACGGAATTTTCTTCCATGTATTTGCTAGCACTGAGTTGGTCCCCATGTTTTTTTCTTAGTTGTCCCTATTTTGACATTAAGCTTATATAAGATAAGATAAAATCCTAAAAATGAGTCACAAATATATATAAAAAATTAATATATTTGATGAGTCACAAATATATATATGAAAAATTAATATATAAGACAAGATAAAATCCTAAGCTTATATTTGATAATTACCACTACATTTGTCATCTTCATGTTGGTCTTCATTTTCTTCTTCCATGACATATTCTTCCTCTTCAATTTCTGAATCATTTGCCAACTCTTCTTCATCATCTAGTTCATTATTTTCATTAAGAAAATCTTCAATTAACATTGATTTGCACAAGGGTATTATTTTGGTTTTCTTTGTTGCACTTTGTTGAGTTGTCATTACCTCGTCATATTCATTCTCCACCCTTTTTTTGGCCTTTTGTTTTGTTCTTGAAATGTCATTTTCTCTCGATGCCTTTCTCATTGGTGACTGAACTTCTTCATTCTCCACTCTTTTTTTTGCTTTTTGATTCTATTTTGGTGATTTACTTTGATTCATGATGGGACTCTTTGGATCTTGGTTTTGTCTTGATCCTTGATTGTTATTCATTGATGCTTCATTTGAAACTTTCTTGACATTGTCAAACTTCTTTTTTGTTGAACAAGAATCCTTATTTGAAGATATATTTGTTTGACCAATAGCTGCAAAATTTGATAACTTGAATTGTGCTTGAGGTGCAATCTTAATTGAAGCATGCTTGAGTCCTTGAATTTGCTTGTCTAACCCTGTAGCCTAGGAACTAATTATTATTTTAGTTGATGAATTGTTTTGCTTGCTAAGGGGTTCTTTGGTTGCAACCATATCTTCATTAGTTACTGCAATGTCTCTCATTATCTTTTCACGCTTGATTTTGAATCTCCTTAGTAATTCATTGCTTGATCTTGCTTGAATTAGCTCAAACTTAGAAGTACTTCTTTCACCTTGGTCTTGAGCTTTCATCTTTTGTTTTAACCCTGCTTCCTTATTCATTTTCTGTAGAAAAAAAACTGAAATATCAGTAAAGCATTAAAAAAAATAGAAAAATCCAGAATTTTGAGTTTTGCGCCTTGCATCACGTTTCATAGTGTGAAATCTATAACCATTGATCAGGTAACCTGAAAACCTCTTTGCAGCACCATTTGGACCTCTAGATAATGCTTTGAGGTGATCTGACACATCATTTTCCAAGGCTCGAATTTTAGACCATTCACTAAAATCTTGACCTTGTCTTTTAGCCTTGATCCATTTTCCTCCTTTAGTGTGACCACTAACACATTCATCGTACTCTCTACAAAGGTAACACTATTAGTTGTTAAAAATAACTCTTAAGTTATGTTTTGTATACTAGTAGGGAATAAACAATAAACTATTATGGTACCTTATGTATGTTTGAATATCATCACAATTGAACAATATGTATCGATGGGCTTGAGCTTTTGATGTTGAGTCTATTGAAAATAACTTTCCATTTTGCTTCCCCCCTAAAGGTCGTCCAATACTTGAAAAGTAATCATTTGAATCTACTTCACAAGAATAATTGTTATCATAGTTTCTACTCATTCTATTCAGCCTTGTATCTACACTTTTATGCAAATATCTTGAGCAAAGAGTCAAAGCTTCTTCAGCCAAATATCCCTCAGCAATAGAACCTTCTGGATGAGCTCTATTACGAACATAACTTTTAAGTCTACATAAGTTTCTTTCTGTGGGATACATCCATCAGAATTGAACGGGACCACCCAATCTAACTTCATGTACAAGATGAATAGGAAAATGAACCATTACATCAAAAAAAACTTGGAGAAAAAAGTATCTCCAATTGACAAAGTATTTCAGCAATCTCTCCATTTAGATAATCCAAATCTTGCACTTGGATAACTTTTTGACACAAAGAGCGGAAAAATGACCCAAGACGAATTAAAGGTTCAGCCACTAGATTTGGCATTGTGCTCTTTATTGCTACTTGTAATAAGTAGTGTAACATGGAATGTGCATCATGACTCTTGTAACCAAATATCTTTTTATCGCCAACATGCACACATTTTGAAATGTTAGAAGCACTCCCATCGGGTAACTTGGCAGCCTTCAAAACACTGCAAAAAGTAGACTTCTCTTGGGAATTCGTTGAGAAAGATGTTTTTGCAAACTTTGTCCGACCTCCGCCAATCTCTATTGGATGAAGTTCCTTTCTAATCCCCATATCTTGCAGATCATAACGAGCATTAACATGATCTTTTGTCTTTCCTGATATGTCCAAAAGAGTCCCAATAATACTATCACATATGTTTTTCTCAATATGCATTACATCGAGATTATGACATAAAGTATTTTGAGCCCAATACGACAACTCAAAAAATATTGACTTCTTCTTCCATGGACCATCATTTTTTTCTTCTTGTTCTTCTTTCCAAATTCATTCTCAAAATCTTTTAAGCTTTCCACAATTTCTATAGCTTCTAACATAGGTGGTGCAGACCTATGTTCTTTCTTTCCATTGAATGACCTTTTATTGGCCCTCCAAGCATGACTAGCCCGTAAAAAAACACAATGATCCATATAACACATTTTGTGACTATGTCTCAAGTAGGTTGATTTAGTGTTATAATTGCAACATACACATGCCAACTTTCCTTTGGTGCTCCAACCTTACAACATAGCATACCCAGGGTAGTCACTAATAGTCCATAGCAGAGATGCCCGCAATTGAAATGTTTGATCTTTTGAGGCATCATATGTTTCTACTCCAAATTCCCACAATTCCTTTAGCTCTTAAATCAATGGTTGAAGGTATACATCGATATCATTTCCTGGTGATTGTGGTCCAGGAATCAATAACAACAACATTGTATACTCAAATTTCATGCACATCCAAGGTGGATAATTGTATACCACCATCATGACAGGCCATGTACTGTGCAATATGCTCATAGTTCTAAACAGATTGAAACCATCATTGGATAAACCAAGCCTTAATTTACCATCCTTTAATCAACATTCTTCATGCCATCTCATCGACTCGGCTGTTTTCGAACACATAAATAGTCTCTGAAGTCTTGGAATCAGTGGAAAGTGCCTCAAAACTTTTGCATGAACTTTGTGATCATACTTTGGATCCTCAAACTCTGAATCTACTTGAGTAAATTCCTTCCATCGTGAAGCTTTACAAGTGTTGCAGGTATCATCATTTTCATGCTCTTTCCAATACAACATACAATCATTTGGACATGCATGAATTTTTTTATAATCAAGGCCCAAATCCTTGATTATGGCTTTTGTTTTGTTAAAGGATTCGGGAATGTTCAGATTAGGCATGGCTTCTTTCAATAACTCCAAAAGACAATTGAACGATACATTGCTCCACCCATGAAGACACTTTAACAAGTAAAGTCGAATTATAAATGATAAAGTAGTGAAGTTTTCACATCCCGAATACAACTCTTGCTTCGCCTCATTAATTAAATTATAAAACTTCTTAGCATCCTCATTGGGTCCCTTGTTGCCACCCTCTACTTTTTCAACGTGCCTAAATGTGTCATAAAGTAAGCCATTGATGTCATCACGCGAGTCCTCTTGATCTTCCATATGAGCATCAATTTCCTTAAGCAATGATATTTGCTCTCAGTGGTATACCCAAACATCGTAGCCTTGTACAAAACCAAATCCTATTAGGTGATCACGAACGACTTTTCTTCTTCTCCAACAACGATTTCTACACTTAGCATAAGGACATAAAATCGTGCGGCCTTGAGGTTCTCCTTTGGTGAAGGAAAAATATAAAAATGATTCTACACCTTTCCGATACTCTGAATTAAGTCTATGAAGTGTAGTCCACTTTTTGTCCATCACTCTAAATAACAAAAATAATACCAAGTAGATTGAAGTTTAATTATTTCAATCTAAAAGGAAAAAAACAAACAACAAATATTTAATTATTTCAGCTACAACTTTAGTGCTTTAGAAACAAATCATCATACTTCAAAATAACACACATAGCATCAAAATACCAAAATAAAACCAAAATAAAGCATACAGTAGAGAAATGCAACAATGATGTTATAATTTGTCGGTGTTAGACACTGACACATGTGAAAAACAATATTATTAACTTTAAATTGAATTTGATTTATCATACTAAATAGTATAGTAAAAAAGAAACGCTACATTCAATACGAGTCCAATTTAAAATAGCACTGAAATGAGTCCAATTTATGCATGATAATTAAACTTTAAAACCCATAATATATCATATCAATGATAAATTAAGCAAAACTTATACCAAAGAGGATTTGTGTATACCTTAGTTAGGAGCGGCCTAATATAACTAGCTGCTGCTTCTCGAAATATGTCACCTTGTAGAAAATCTAAAGGTATCCTCTGGCAAAGATAATAACAAAAACAATTTTTATAAATTTATATAAATTAAATTAAAAAAATAATATTTTTTCGTCTAAGACTCTATCAATGAAAAAGGAGAATATCAAATAACACAACTGAAAATATAAACAACCTACAGCAGAGGTAACTACAGAAATTGAAAAGCATAACTACAGAAATTGACAAGTAGTTACCATGTGAAGTGTGGCCTAAAATGAAAAATGTTGTAGTGAAACTTGACCCTTTCACTCATGTAACTTTCTCTTTTGCATTGAAGTTTGAATGCGAAATTTTGTATCCTTTTGGATGATTGATTGCTTTATTTGGATAATTAAACTACATACAGGGCTTGTTATAACTTAGCTCTAAAGCTTGGTAAATAAAACAAGAACCAAAAAATGGATATTTGTCAACTTTGTGTGTACTACTTTCATTATGTTCCAAGTCAACTTTCTAATGTGTGTCTAATCAATTTTGCACCTAAAATTTGGCAATTTACGTTCACTTGATGATAGTTTCACTGAATTATTAGAAAACGCCATTTTAGCTTATTGAAAGCCAAAAACAAAATTAGTGTTGATAAGCTAAAATTCCTCTTTTTGCAAGTTTATTATTCTTAACCACCATTATGCTATCTCTTCAACTGCCACCAAGTTCTAGAATGCATAACAGATTCCATTTCACCTCCTACATTTCCAATGGTGCAAAAAAGTATTGAGTCGGAGTATATATTAGCATTAGTCTGTGTGTTGGGTTAGCCATTTAATCCTTGCAATTATTTTGAAGGGACTAATGTGATCAATGATTTTCAATTTCAAGAATCAAATTCTAATCATTCATTTAAAGCTAGTACAGAATTATTCAACTTCTCCTTGTATTTTTCATATATTGTAAATTGGTTCAAGTATCTATCTTGTTTACTAGCAGAACCAGTATTTATTCATGCAAACTTTTATTGAACATGGAGTTGGATAGAATTGATAGATCAAGAATGCATTTTTGTATATTAAAATTTTAGAAGGACTTTATTGTATGAAAAGATCAATGGTATCTCTTTGTCTACATATTTATTGATATTGTATAAATGGAATCTCCTAAGATTTATAAATAGAGAGAACAATTTTAATGTTTCCAATTTTTGAGAAGTGAATGTGTGTACGTATTTGAAATGAAAAATGCAATTCATATTATTTTCAAGTTGAAATATCAAATACTTGCATTGAGTAATCTTCGTTGATGTTAGAGAACTTTGTAGCTTAAGTCACGCATCGAACTTTGCCTACTACTCAGCACTTTAGACAATTTTTTCATTTTAGTCCAATTCAGCCACATAGACATTTAAATAAGCCCATGCACTCTCAAGAAAGTTACATAGCTCTGTTTTAGCTTCCTTAAAAAGAAAAGTTTGTTAATCAGAACTGTGTAAATCCCAATATATGATTTAAGATCATTAAGCAACAAATTATTTAGAGAATATCCGAAAAATAGTACACTGAAATAACAACACACACAAATAAACTAAATACACAACAAGTTGAGCAACATTAAATTCAGAAAAACAACCTGTAGCAGAGGTAACAACAGAAATTGACAAGTAGTTACCAATGAACTAAAACAAACAACAAGAATTGTTTGGTTAATGAAGAAATTGAAAAGCATAAACACCTAACCAATTAAAGATCTACAAAGCAGCAACTTATTCAAATAATTCCTAAAATCGTCTAAAACCTATGATAAATAAAATAATTAAAGACTCAAAAGATACTAAAAATTTGCAAATGATGAAGAGATATTAAGACATCCAATGATTCAAAATGTTTGATATTTTCAAAAGATGATGGGATTTAGGTTGAGAAAATATTGTGATAGATCAAGTCCACAAGTCTTTCTAGTATTGGAAAAGATCCTAATATATCATTGCTGCTTAAATCAATGGTGTTTAAAATGGAGGATGGCATGATTGTGAATTCTTCAAGTTTACTGAAGCGGTTGAATGAAAGCAAAATATTTTCCAATAATGGGAGTGTAAAAATGACTGAAGGAATGCTTCCATTGATAGAATTATAACTCAAGTCAATGCTAACAAGATTCTACAATCCTTCAATGTGAGAAGATGATGGCATTGGACCAATAAAACTATTAGATGACAAATCCAAGTATCTGAGTTGTGTGAGGTTTCATAATGAATTTGGAAGTGTTCCATTAAATTGACAAACGGAAAGATCCAATTCAGTTAAATACTTCAAGTTGCCAATACTGTTAGGTAATGCTCCAGAGAATTTTGTGTTACTTAATCTAATGCTATTAAGAGATTCACTCAGTGAGTGGTTTGGAAAAGAACCTTGGAGATTTTTGTTTGAGGATAAGTCAATAACAGACAGTGTTCTAATCTGAAAGATCTTTTGTGGAAATGTTCCAATCAATTTACAACCTGTAAGACTAAGGGTGGTTAGGTTTTTAAAATTGGCAAATGTTTCTGGAACAGGGGAAGAAAAATGGTTCCCATCAAGAATAAGCATAAACACCTAACCAATTAAAGATCTACAAAGCAGCAACTTATTCAAATAATTCCTAAAATCGTCTAAAACCTATGATAAATAAAATAATTAAAGACTCAAAAGATACTAAAAATTTGCAAATGATGAAGAGATATTAAGACATCCAATGATTCAAAATGTTTGATATTTTCAAAAGATGATGGGATTTAGGTTGAGAAAATATTGTGATAGATCAAGTCCACAAGTCTTTCTAGTATTGGAAAAGATCCTAATATATCATTGCTGCTTAAATCAATGGTGTTTAAAATGGAGGATGGCATGATTGTGAATTCTTCAAGTTTACTGAAGCGGTTGAATGAAAGCAAAATATTTTCCAATAATGGGAGTGTAAAAATGACTGAAGGAATGCTTCCATTGATAGAATTATAACTCAAGTCAATGCTAACAAGATTCTACAATCCTTCAATGTGAGAAGATGATGGCATTGGACCAATAAAACTATTAGATGACAAATCCAAGTATCTGAGTTGTGTGAGGTTTCATAATGAATTTGGAAGTGTTCCATTAAATTGACAAACGGAAAGATCCAATTCAGTTAAATACTTCAAGTTGCCAATACTGTTAGGTAATGCTCCAGAGAATTTTGTGTTACTTAATCTAATGCTATTAAGAGATTCACTCAGTGAGTGGTTTGGAAAAGAACCTTGGAGATTTTTGTTTGAGGATAAGTCAATAACAGACAGTGTTCTAATCTAAAAGATCTTTTGTGGAAATGTTCCAATCAATTTACAACCTGTAAGACTAAGGGTGGTTAGGTTTTTAAAATTGGCAAATGTTTCTGGAACAGGGGAAGAAAAATGGTTCCCATCAAGAATAAGGACAGATAGGTTCTCTAATCTTGTTAAGGTAGAATCAAGTGGTATTGATGGACCACAGAAAAACCACTTGAACCAATCATACTCCCTTCCTGGAATGAACTGGTTTTAGGCTCGGCAATGACTTCCTCTGCATTCTGCAGATTATGAACTGGTTTTACCTAAATCAGGCTGAGACTAATTTTCATTATCAATTAAAGAAAACTATCTTGGCAGAATCAACTTAGAACCAAACCTAAATAGACTATCTATACCTTTTTATTCATAGACAACAAGACCTACATCATTAATAATAAGCAAAGAGGGAGAAGATGAATACCTCGAGCGAATACGGAGAAGACGGAGAGAGACACAACGAATCACAAAAATTGAATGTTGATACCGGAGCAATGCGCAAAGGGGAAATAGAGAAGGTTGAAGGTTCCGAGCGCAGCGCAAAGGGGATCGATCGTGAGTGAAGGTTGAAGGGGATCGATCTGTTTCTTCTGTTTCTTGGTTCCGATTGAAGGTTGAAGGTTCTGTTTCTTAACTTTGGTTAGGGCACGTACAAGCAGCTATTGCTTCTGTTTCTATGATTTTGCAAGAGGAAAATTTTCAACAAAAAGAAATACAATAATTAATTAATTATTATTTAAACTAACTTGAGGCCACATTTTTTATTGCTTTAGACCACACTTAAAATGTGCAGTTATTAAACTTAATTAGGCAACGGTTTTTCTTCATGGTAAAACAGCAACACTTTTAAAATTGTGGCTTAATCGGTGACAATACCAAATATGCAACGGTTTTTCATTCAAAGTTAAAAAATTGTACTCTATAAGTAAATTATAGGCAACACCCGAAAAAATGTTGCCTATTTATGTTTCCAGCCACACTTTTTTACCCGTTGTTAAGTGAAGTGTGGCCTAAAATGAAAAATGTTGTAGTGATAATACATTTACTTATAAAAATATATTGCACAAACTAAGATATGTTAATGCATTATATTTTATTTTATTATGATATAACATTGTTTAATTTATTTTCTATCATTTAAAATAAATATTTTCTTTATATTGCTAACGACAAATTATGTTGTTGGCATAAATATATGATTTTCCAACATCTGTACAATGTAGTAACAAAAAAATTGTATTATTCTCGGTGATAGGTTATGTAATTGCAAAAAATTTGTATTGTTCACAATGAACATTTATTTATGTTGCTACCAAAATATTGCATTATTTTCAACAATACATTATGTTGCCGCAAGAAATATGTACTATTACCAACAAGAAATTATGTGATCGTAAAAAATTGTATTATTTCTAATGACTTTAATTGATGTTCCGATAAGTCATTTTTTTCAGCGACAATGACATTGTTGAGAGAAAAAAACTTATTACAACAACTTAAATAAGTTGTTGCTATAGACATATTGTTGTTAACAGATTGATTGTCATTGCAAAAAGGTCACTATTAATTATTTTATTTCTTGTAGTGATTCTCATATTTGGTAAATTCAAAATTCGACTATATCTCCAACTTTAAACTCATTATGGCTGCAAAAAGTTTTTCATCTAATCCCCAATTTAATTATTAGTTGTGTTTCCTCTCTTTGCAGCAGTGAGTAAATAAATCTTCCTTCTTTAGACTAGTTAGAATAAGATAATCAAAATTTTAGTCTCCAAACTCTTTGTAGTAGATCAATAAAAACATGTTGTTTCAATATTCATTGTACCATATATGGTAATGAAAAACAATAGTTGTTGTAATTGATTTAACTAAATGAGACCTAGTAACATTAGTTTTTTTTTATAGTTGTACATCAAAGAATACCACTTGGTTTATAATCCTTGCATTATAACTATGGAATGATGGAAATAATACTAAAGATATATTTTCTATGAAACTGTTGTCTCAAATATGGGAATGCAACTGGAACCTCTTCTCCACACTAACATGTATATTTAACCTTATAGTATAACTGTCTTCCCAAAAATTATGCATAATGCGTCCTTTATATCACATTGAAAATGAAGATGTTTAAACATAAACATGTTTAAGTTAAGATTTGTATATACATAAAAAAATTGAGTATTCTAACATTTTTCTTTATCAGTTGATTGATTTGTACAATGTTCTCGACCCGACCTATTTTTTGCAAAAGTATCTTGAATATTGACAAGATCCAGACATATTATTAAAATCCTGAGTTGTAGCTTGGGAATTTTGAATCCATCAAAATATAAATAAGTTTTGTTATCATATTGATTAAGTTGCTCCTGGCCTGATAAAGAAATGGAAGTTACTAATAAATGAAAATACATATTGGTCTTAAAATGTTCAATCTTTGGATCCAGCTACTTACGGTTAGTGCAAGCAGAGAAGTCACCTCTCGTTCAGTAAATTATAGAGTTTAGTCAATAAGGTGTTAGTATACAACTGGAATGTTCCAGCGGTATCGATCTCGTTTTTCACGTAAAACCTTCCTACCAACATCCTTCAAGACCTCAATATGGTTGTATGTTCTACTCCTAGCACCGCACTAACCCTTTGATATGCCCTCTATATGCAAACATAAAATGACATTATTAACAAAATCATTGTCAAACGACACTTAGCCCATACTGCGAATCGAGCTAATTTACAACATATCAATTTATGAACAACATCACCATCAAATGACACTCAGCCCAAACTTCTTCATGGATACCTAATTAATGTTTAAATTCATTATCTATAGCTAATTATGCTTAAGAATTCATCTTCTATTGGTTATTAAGACTTTTTAACTTTTAGTCACCTAAAACTCGACTTCTTATATCATGAAAATTAATATTTAAACTCAAAAACAGTTTAAAATTGAAAACCAAAAAAATCTCGTTTTTGTGACAGCAGTAACAACTACATTGCTTCACTTTTTGGACCATAATTGAACTACAAAAGTCATATTGACACATTCTTGGTGGAATTACAAAGCTAAGAGAAAATCCTACAATAGAGATAGAAATAGATTTAAGCTAATTCAAGACTCAAAAAGCTAAAAATTCATTTGTAGTTTGGGGTTAAATCAAGATTAGTAGGAAGATAAGACAAAGATCTACAACATTAATGATGGGAGTATTACCCTTTTTTAGTCATTAAAGAATGTTAAATACACAAATTGAAAGACTTGGTTTGGTTACTATATATGAAATTAGAAATAATACAAAATTTTGAATTGATACACTCTATCTCTTAAAAAGAATTTCTTCCTCGAAATTCAATTGACGACCGAGTTGGAATTGGATTTTAATCCAAATTAGACTTATGAATGCAAAATCAATCAACGATGACTTGCTAATTTTAGCATGAATAGGATGATTCCAAGATGATGACCTTGGTTAGTGGGAAAAAAAATGGTGAAAGATTTGTGAATGAAACAGAATGAGTTTGAAGAATTGAGCTTCTCTTTAGATAGATGCTCTGGTTTCCTCCTGTGGGTCAATTTTTGTAATGATAAAAATCTATTTTTTGGTTCAAACTAAAATATTAATCATTTTTAGTTTAAAATATAGAAGAAAAATCTATTTTTCAAAAAATAAACAATCAATCTTTAGGCTAAAATTTGAATAGTTTTTTAAAATTGAAAGAAATTATCCGATTAATAACAATACTTAATCGATTAATTGAATCGACAAATATACGAATGTGAACCGTTTGAGACAAGATCTCTTCCTAATTCTTGTGAACAAACCCAAATTCATCTAAATGGCACGATCATTGAAAAGATGAAGTATGAAATAGACCTAATATTCACTAATACTATTTCTAATTATCAACAACTAACCACTCAATAAATATAAGGAACATTAAAAGTAATTTAATAAAATTAAACCATTTTTATAATGCTAAAATTATAATAACTTTTAATATAAAAATATAAAAATATAAATATTATTTTTAAATAATTCAAAATACTTTGAATAAAATAATTACACAAATAAATTATTATTATTACTGTTTATTGTATCAATAAATGAAAACACAAGAGCTAATTCTTTTTTATTTATTGATCACAATCTCCAATATAATAATAATAATAATAATAATAATAATAATAATTATTATTATTATTATTATTATTATAATAAATAATCAAATCGTCATTTCCTTACATTTTCATTTCATTAAAATATCACGTAGCACATATATAATCATAACTTTTTTTATAAATTTAAAACATATAAAATGTTGTCAGATCACTATATTTTAAGATCATTAAAATAACATTCAACAAACAATATATATACATAATATAATTTATATATAATTTTATTTTTAAATCCAATAATTGAAATAAAGATTAAGTACACATATATTCAAACAATTTACACAACAATCAACCAATGGGCACACAAAGCAATTAACACATAGTATTTAAATAAACATTTAGCACATAGAGAAAAAAAATAGCATGCATCCAACTCTTAATTAACTAACACACAACAAAAACACATACAAACTCAATGACTCATCGACACGTGGACTTATTGGGCTCTGATACTAAATTGTGATACCTTTTATCCAGGTTAGCGAAAGAACATAAATAATAAGGCAAGTTAGTGCACATTAAATACTCACATTAAATACTTTTATGTATTTTAAATATATCATACAAAGTTGTAAAGAGTATCTGTTAAATTTTTTCAAAACTTTTAATTATAAAAATAAGGACCGGTAGTTCTTAACCAACCCTTGATGTTACTTTGCGAAAATTTCAGAAAGTTCTGTACACCGTAACACATTTGAAAAATGTTGATCTACACTGTGAAAATCACAAAGCAAGCATATAAAATATATAGATTGAACATAATAGACGCTCAAACAACATACAACATTATTTTATATATTATCAATCATTATTAACATTCAATTTGACTAACTTATCATCAAGCACATATATCACACAACATCAAAACATAAGTAATCATATAACAACAATGCATGTATAACACATATGTTAGTCATAGAACACAATGTTACCTAATCACCAACTAACTTTAACACATGGATCCAACTACTCTAGATTGTTGTGCAAAGAAGCCACCTCTTTCCCAACAAATTAAAGAGTATAGTCGATAAGGTGTCAGTATACAACTGAAACTTCATAGCGGTATTCATCTTGTCTTTCGTGTAAAACCTTCCTACCAACATCCCCGAATACCTCATTTTGTTTGTCTGCTCTAATTCTATCACAAAACTAACCCCCGACATGCCCTCTATATGAAAATATAAAATACATTATTAACATCACAGTCAAACAACACTTCGCCCTAGGGATGTTCATGGTCCAAAAACCAAACTGAATTGCACCACATTAATAGTGTAGTTAAATTTTTAAAAAACACTTTAAAAAATATCAGTTATTTTTTGAACAAGTTACAGTTTAGTTCTAAACCGATTTATAATTACAAATCGGTTTAATATGTTATAACCGGTTTGAAACTGGTTTTTATTAAAACCAATTCAAACCGGTTTTTACTGAATTGTTTAAAACTGGTTTTTAGTGAATTTTTTATAAGATTGATTTTAAAATCAATTTTTAAGTGATTTTTTTTAAAAGAAATCAGTTCTAAAACCAGTTTAATTGTATTATTTGTAACAAAAACTTATTTTTAAGTGATTTTGAGTTAACAAATAGTGAAGTATTAAATGATAAATTTAAAAAAAAACATTTCCCTTCTTTGATAATGAAAAGTACAATTAAATTTCAATGATAAATTTTAAAAATTAAACATAAATCATTCAATTAAATTTCAAAAACTATAACAATACCATTCTCATTGCAAATTGAAATTTTAATGTTTAGGACACCTACCAAAGGCATCATTTGTGTACTCATAATAATCTAAATTGAAGTTAACATCAAATCTTATTCAGATATAGATATTATCTAGGAGTTTAACAATCATTCGAACAATAATTGAAGAATTGAAATAGTTTTGCAGTGCATGATACAATATCAATTATTAACGAGTGTAACAGATGCCGAACAACTTGTGGCATCTTGGGAAGAAAGTATTTCTGCAAAAAAAAAAAAGACATTTCATTATGTATCAAGTAATAATATAATAAATAATAACACAATGTTAAATACACCTTTATGTATCTTACCTTGCTCAATTTGCTCAAGATTTTCAACATCCTCACTAGTAATAAATGATAAAGATGTTTCGTCAAGCCAATCCTGGGTCCAAACCTTGAAGGAGAACATCTAACGTGCTTCACAGCTCCACGAATTCTCAAAATAGAATCGTTTATTAAATTTCGAGTGCTTATCGAATTCAATGGAGTTGCCACCAAAATTTATTTAAAATAGGGAAAACATTGGGAAACCCTTAAAAAGAAAAAAAATGGTCTTTGAAACCAAATTTTGAGTTCGAGAGTCGATTATGCATAGGGAATGTATTAGCACCCTACGACATCCGTTAAAATACGGTTATCTATAATTAATTGTGCAAAATTAGTATTAACTTAAATATATCTATTTCTCCTTATTATTAAATATGAATATTCAATATTTATTTTTAATGTGATTTTGAAATAAATATGTGCTTAAAGAAAAGAGGGAAAAAGGAAATTTTTTATTAATGTGTTTGACAAGAGTGTGATCTTGCTCCTACGTATCTCCCGGTGCGATGGGGAAATCAAAACTACGTAGTTCTTGGTTAGAAAATGCGGATGTATTGATTGATTTTAAAGAAAATGTGTTTTGTTGTTGATAAAAAAAATGTTTTGACGAAAAGAAATAACAATGTTTTGACGGAAGAATAAAAAAGTATTTGATTTGAATAATTATTTTAAAATGCGAGTTTTTTTAGAACGATCAAGTTGTACAACTCGTGTCTCAAAAACTCAATGAGTAAAAAAAAAGATGTTACATCTAATTTAATCCTCTTAAAAATGTTTTATATTATTCTTGTTTTAAAATTGAGTTTAAAAAAAAAACCACCAAATAGTACTGCTTGTGTCTTAACAACTTCAAATATTAAAAAAATGATTTTAGATTTATTTATTTATACAAATAAATTTTAGCACTATCAAGTTGTATAATTTGTGTTATGTAACTCATGGATTAAAAGAATGTTATTTCTAACTACTCTTTAATAATTATTTTTATTTATTAATTTGTTTATGAGCTTTAATTTATTTATTTATCTGTGAAGATGAGATTTAGGACTACTAAGCTGTCACAACTTGTGTCCTAACAACTCAAAAGTTAACTGATGTCACATCTAATAAACCATTCAATATTTGATTATAATTTTATCTTTGTTTTTGGTTTAGGAGAAATTAAAAAAACTAAACATCAACTTTGAAAAAAGTAAAATGAATTTTAACCTAAAAAATAAATTTAGTCGAAGAAATAATAATATAAAATTGAATCTATTAAACAAGAAAAAAAATATGAGCTATATAATTAAATAAATAAAAGAAGTTGGGCTTGGAGCCCAAACTCCCTTGGGAAGGGAAAAGAAAGAAGAAAGAAGAAAAAAAAAAGAAAAAAGAAAGAAGAAAGAAACACAAGAAGAAAGGGGAAAGAAGAAGAAGGAAAAAGAAAATGAAAAAAAAAAAACAGAAGAAAGAGTCCGGCAGCAGCGGCGACGGCCAGTTGTTATTTCGACGTAATTGGCCGTTTAAATTCATCTTCTCTTTTTATTTTGCTTGTTTATTTTTCTTTTAATTTATTGTCAAATTTTTCTATGATATTTTCGTTTTTATTCACCTATTTTGAGTTTGCAGTTGTTAATATTAAATATTGAAGAAAAAAAATATAAATAAATAAATTTAACAAGATCATGAACACAATTTTAAATTTGTATAATATTGTGATAATGAAAAGAAATTATATATATATATAATATTAATATTAATATTAATATTAAAGATATTTAGTGTACCTTATACCTTATATTTTCTTCCTTTGCTTTGTTATTTCTTCTCTACTTCTTACCCTATTATTTTTCTGTTTTTTATCATTAGTATTAAAACAAAACATTCACCATTTAGTGATTTTCGTTCTCAATTTATAGCATTAAATGATGAATCTGAATGTTTATGAGATAAATTTGGGTTCTGGATTTTGTATTGTTCTTGTAAAAAAATTCAAGCAAAGTTAGATTAGGGAAAAGATGGCTTATACTTTTTTATTGAGTGTACAAGTAATACAAATAATTACCTTATTAAGATAAAAAAATAAAAAAATAAAAAAATAATGCAAGCAACAGCAACTGGACACCATTGAAATAGACCATAGGGCAAACGTGTAGTAGTACAACTTGAAATAGGTACTAGGCACAGGGAAAGTTGGCAAACGTGTAGTACAGCTTGAAATAGGCATTAGACACAGGGAAAGTTGAAATACATATAGGGGCAGCTTGAACTTTTGAAGGTAGTACATTGAAATAGGCGGGGCGGGGCGGGAAGGAAAGGAAATAGATACATAGAAAACAAAACGTGTACTATTTGCTTTACATTTTGTTTTATATTATATTATATTATGTTTTGTTTTTTTTTTGTTAGTGCTAAATGGAAACACTTATGATGTAAATTATAAATTTAAAATTGGGTTAGATAAAAAAAAATTTAGATTTTTTTATAATAATTGTAAAATACTTATTAAATATATTATTATATTTTTTAATTAGTCGGATAAAATTGGGGTACTACACACCTTTATGTATCTTACCTTGCTCAATTTGCTCAAGATTTTCAACATCCTCACTAGTAATAAATGATAAAGATGCTTCGTCAAGTCAATCCTGAGTACAAACCTCGAAGGAGAACATCTAACATGCTTCACAACTCCACGAATTCTCAAAATAGAATCGTTTATTAAGCTCATTCCATCCTTCACAATAAGATTTAATATGTGTGCACAACATCGCGTGTGAAGGTACTCTCCATTCAAAACTAGACCATTATGTGATAGAAGCAATCTTTTGAGATGTTGAATTCCAACATCATTTGAGGAGGCGTTATCCACTGTCACACTAAGAACACGACCTAACTCCCAACCATTCAAGCATTGCTTAACTGTCTTGGCCATTATTTCTCTTGTGTAGTTAGTGACTTGAAGAAAATTTAAAATCCTCTTCTGCAACTTCCAATTGTTATCAATGAAATGGGTTGTGAGACACATCTAATTAAAGTCTTGGGTGGATGTCCAAGTGACAGTGGTGAGACATACTCGACGACAATGTTGTGACAAAATATTCTTTAGCCTTGTTTTTTGTGTGTCCCATTGCTTTAAAATATCACATGCTAGTGTAGTGCGTGACGGAAAGTTAAACCTTGGTTGTAAACCATTAGCAAACTTATGAAAATATGGATGTTCCACTTGTCGAAAAGGGATTTCCATGGCTACAAACATATTCATCAAGTCAACTCAACTTACTTCTTAGTCAAATTTGGGAAACGAAGGGGATGAACTAACAACTTCCCTACTTTGTTGGAACCAAGTTGGTTCTAAGTACTTAGGATTTTGATGTTTACAAAAGCACTCCATGTAATCTTATTTTGTACTTTGAATTATTAAATCCAATGCCACCAGAAGATGAAGTTATCAGAGGCAGAAGCTGAAGTCGCCATAGGCAGAAGATGAGTATTCAGAAGATAAAATCATACCAGAGGTGGTCTGTTGAATATGACAAAGCTTCTCATTCTGTCCTTCCAATACTCAAACCTTTCTCCATCAAACAGTGGTGGTCTGTTGATGTTGTTTCCTAATTCTTCTGCCATATTGAACCGCTTGGACCTTTCCTCAAACACGGTTAAGTGCTCAGCCTTGAGACCGAGCTCTGATGCTAATTGAAGGTGCAAACACGAGAAGGGGGGGTTGAATTGTGTTTGACTTAACTTGAAACTTTTCTTGTTTTAATACTTTCAAAACAAAACTTGATGTATAATTAAAACAGAGTTAGCAGCGGATAAAAATAAAAATAAAAACTCACAGATTTTATACTGGTTCACCGTTAACGAGGCTACGTCCAGTCCCTTCGCCTTGAAGGATTTCACTAATTCAAACTTGAATTACAACCTTGCTACTGACCCTCCAAGTCAGTCTTCTCAATAGTCTAACAATCCTAGACTTCTTGAGGAAAAACAGCTCCTGTTCTTCAGCCAATCTGACACCCCAGATTGTAGAAGAATTCTCAACACTACAAATCTAATTGCCAAGTAACCTGCTACCTCTACTGACTCCCACAGCTTGTAGACTCTACTTCAACAACTTAGATTTGACAAAGTGGAACGAAAACAACAAGAGTACTTGCTTTAAAAACTAAGACTCAACAATTGACTTATATGAAAATTTGAGAGTGTTTGCTTTTGAAGTGTAAGACCCTTTTGTGATTTTCGATACTAAGTAATCTGCCTTGTGCCTCCTTTTAAGATGCTGATTTGGGCCTCTTCCAATCCTTAAATTCGAGCTAAATATTGCTGGATTCTCTGTAAAGATATCTTGACCAATTGGGCTTTATTTAAATAAAAATCATATCTTTTTAAGCCTTAGATTTGTTTCATATCTTAACTGGCCAATCAAATCTGTGCATTGCTTCCCGCCACAGCTCCTGACTTCCATGCTACTCCAATTTAATTTATAACAAATCTTTTATAATATTTTGATAAAAATATCATGAGATCTTCACCATTAATTCCCATGATCAAATCTGCACCATTGAACCTTCATGCAATAGTCCACAGTTGGACCAGCTTGATTGATATGCTATGAACATCTGATTTCGGCCATTCCTAGACCACACTTCATAGCCCTCTGATCTTCTGATTTCAGCCTGAAGGTGCAAACACGAGAAGGGCGGTTGAATTGTGTTTGACTTAACTTGAATCTTTTTCTGTTTTTATACTTTCAAAACAAAACTTAATGTATAATTAAAAACAGAGTTAGCAGCGGATAAAAATAAAAATAAAACTCATAGATTTTATACTGGTTCACCGTTAACGAGGCTACGTCCAGTCCCTTCGCCTTGAAGGATTTCACTAATTCAATCTTGAATTACAACCTTGCTACTGACCCTCCAAGTCAGTCTTCTCAATAGTCTAACAATCCTAGACTTCTTGAGGAAAACAACCTTGTCTTCAGCCAATCTGACAACCCCAGATTGTAGAAGAAATCACAACACTATGAATCTAATTGCTAAGTACCTTGCTACCCTTTCTGATTCCCTCAGTTTGTAGACTCTACTTCAACAACTTAGATACAACCCTATCTAATTGCCAAGTACCTTGCCACCTCTACTGACTCCCTCAGATTGTAGACTCTACTTCAACAACTTAGATTTGCCACAGTGGAAAGAAAATAACACGAGTACTTGCTTCTTGAAAGCTAAAACTCACAATTGACTTCTATGAAAATTTGGGTGTTTGTTGCTTTGGAAGTGTATGACTCTTTTGTGATTTTCGATGCTTTATTCTTCAGCATTAAGTCTCTATTTATAGTTGAACTTTAGAACTTCACTGATTCTTTACTTCTGCAGTATATTTAGATTAATCTGTTTTGAAAATATTCTGGAGTATTTTGCTCAGATTCTGTTTTGAGCCTTTCGCTCACTGATCTGTTTTGAGCATTTTGCTCAGCTTCTGTTTTGAGCGTTTTTCTCAGATTCTTTAATTCTCATGATCAAATCTGCACCATTGGATCTTAATACGATAGTCCACATCTGGACCAGCCTATTTCATATTTTGTGATCCTTTGATTTCGGCCATTCCTGGACCACACTTCCTAACCCTCTGATTTCGGCCACAACTGAGCCATGGTCTGATTTTCTGATCTGGACCATCACTGGACCAAATAATTATTTCTGAACCATTGATCTGGAAATTTTTACTCTGATCTGGACAGATTCTGGACTTTGGTCTGGAACAAACTGAAATTAACTTGAACAAAAAATATTTCAGTCTGGACATTTTACCTTTAATTTTGAACCAGGTCTGGATTGATTCTGGAACTCATTTCTTTTGGTCTGGACTTAGTTCCATGCCCTGAATCAGGCTATCTCATGATCTGGGCCAAATCTGAATTGATCCTCTTGTTCTGGACTCATAAACATGCCTTCTGGTCAAGTCTGGAACAAGTCTGGACTGTGTAATTTTTCACTGCCAGGCCATCTTCTGGTCAGAATAACTTCTGGAATAAAATTGATATTCGACTCCTGTTTGTCTGGAACAACTCTCCTTCTGGCAGGCTTTCCAATGATATGATCCATGTTTCATTATGATTTTTTATTCCTTCTGTTCTGGGCCACCAAACATATCCTCTAGTGATGTTTTGACATCCTGGAACATCTTTTGGAAATTTCAGAATTCATTTTCCTTTGATCTCTGCTTCTGTTTCCTTCAGTTTCTGGGGCATTTAACTTAATAATTCAAAGTACAAAATAATTTTACATTGAGTACATTTGTAAGCATCAAAATCCTAAGTAATTAGAACCAACTTGGTTCCAACACAGCCTTCCTGGATGCGCGCCTGATACGCTATGAACTTCTGGATTCGGCCATTTCTGGACTGCACAGCCTGTCCCTCTGATTTCGGCCACTTCTGGGCCATGGTCTGATTTTCTGATCTTGACCATCACTGGACTCAAAAAATTATTTCTGAACCATTGATTTGGATATTTTTACTCTGATCTGGACAGATTCTGGAATTTGGTCTGGAACAAACTGAAATAAACTTGATCAGAAAATATTTCAGTCTGGACATTTTACCTTTAATTTTGGACCAGGTCTGGGTTGATTCTGGAACTCATTTCTTTTGTTATGGACTTAGTTCCATGCCCTAAATCATGCTATCTTATGGTCTGGGCCAAATCTGGATTGATCTTCATGTTCTGGACTCATAAACATACCTTCTGGTCAGGTCTGGAACAAGTCTGGGCTGTGTAATTTTTACTGCCAGACCATCTTCTGGTCAGAATAACTTCTGGAATGAAATTGATATTTGATTCCTGTTTGTCTTGATCAACTCTCCTTTTGGCAGGCTTTCCAATGATATGATCCATGTTTCATTCTGGATTTTATTCCTTCTGATATAGGCCTGCAAAGTTATCTTCTGGTTCAGTTTTGTCATCCTGAAACATCTTCTGGAAATTCCAGAATTCATTTTCCTTTGATCTTCTGCTTCTGATTTCTTCAGTTTCTAATGACATTTAATTTAATAATTCAAGGTATAAAATAAGTTTACATTGAGTGCTTTTGTAAACATCAAAATCCTAAGTCTTAGAATTAACTTGGTTCCAACAATCTCCCCCTTTTTTATGATGACAAAACCTTAACTTATTTTGCTAATTTATAACTCGAATGACTTGAATTACTCCCCCTCAGACCAATCTCTCCCCCTAAGTATGATACTCTCCTTCTTAACTCCTTCTTTTTACTCTTTCTTTTCTTCTCTTCTCCTCTCCTTTTCAACTCCTTCTTTTTGCTCTCTTTCTTTTTCTTCACATTTCCTCTCCTTTTCAACTCCTTCTTATTTCACTCTTTCTTTTTCTCTCTCTCCCTGATTCCTCTCCTTTTCATCTCCTTCTGATTTCACTCTTTCTTTTTCTCTCTCTCCTTGATTCCTCTCCTTTTCTACTTATTTCTTCTTTTTCTCTCTCTCTTTTTCTCCCCCTTTTTGTCATCAGCCAAAAAGTGGTCCTGCTGTTTTTGTATTTTTTGTTTTTCTCTGTACAAATTTCAGAAGGTAAAAAACATAAAATAAAAGACAGAAATTAAAATTGCAAGAAATGTAAAAACTCCTAAGTTGACTACTTGAGGTAGTCAAATATGGAGGTCATGCTGAGATGCTTCTTAATGAACTCGAATCTATCTTCTGGTAATGCCTTGGTGAAGATATCAGCCCATTGATGATCAGTGTCCACAAATTGAATGCTTAAGGTTCCTTTCTGAACATGGTCCCTAATGAAATGGTGTTTTATTTCAATGTGTTTGGCTCTAGAGTGTAAGATAGGGTTCTTGGTGAGGTTTATGGCTGAAGTGTTATCACAGAACAAAGTGCAGTTGCCACGTATACTTTTCCTTTCTAGCTCTGTATGTTTTCTGGTCTGCCTTTTGGCTGGTTTCATCTTTCTCAAGTGAGCAGGTTGGGTGCATGGGGATGGCCATTGGCTTACAGTCACTCATCTTGAACTTTTTGAGAAGTTCTTTAGTATATTTTGATTGGTGAATAAGTATACCTAATTTGCCTTGGTGAATCTGAATTCCCAAGAAGAACTTAAGTTCTCCTATCATGCTCATTTGAAACTCCTTCTGCATTAAGTCAGAAAACTCTTTGCACAAAGTGCCATTAGTGGATCCAAATATGATATCATCAACATACACTTGGATAATCAGAATATCAGTTTTAATAGATTTCCTAAACAATGTATAATCAATCTGACCTCTGTTAATTTTATTCTTAAGCAGAAAGTTACTAAGTCTGTCATACCATGCCCTTGGTGCTTGTTTTAAACCATATAGAGACTTTTTAAGTTTGAAAACATGGTTTGGAAAATCATAATTTTTAAAACCAGGGGGCTGTTTGACATAGACTTCTTCACTTATGTAGCCATTTAAGAATGCACTTTTGACATCCATTTGATACAGCATTATATCAAGATTAGCAGCAAATGATAAGAGAATTTTAAATGCTTCTAACCTGGCCACTGGAACAAAAGTCTCAGTGTAATCCATACCTTTCTGTTGACTGTATCCTTGAGCTACAACTTCACCCTTTTCTTTGAATTTGTTTCTGAATACCTACTTGGTTCCAATAATGCTTCTGTTTGGTCTGGATACCAAATCCCAAACATCATTCCTTTGAATTTCATTCAGCTCTTCTTGCATTGCAAGTATCCAACCTTCCTCTGCCATAGCTTCATCAATCATTGTTTGGTTCGCATCAGCTTCTGGTTCAGTATCAGCTTCTGATTCTGATAAAGCAGCTTCTGGTTCTTTCCAGGTACTTCTGATTCTGATTTTGACATCCATTTGATACAGCATTATATCAAGATTAGCAGCAAATGATAAGAGAATTTTAAATGCTTCTAACCTGGCCACTGGAACAAAAGTCTCAGTGTAATCCATACCTTTCTGTTGACTGTATCCTTGAGCTACAACTTCACCCTTTTCTTTGAATTTGTTTCTGAATACCTACTTGGTTCCAATAATGCTTCTGTTTGGTCTGGATACCAAATCCCAAACATCATTCCTTTGAATTTCATTCAGCTCTTCTTGCATTGCAAGTATCCAACCTTCCTCTGCCATAGCTTCATCAATCATTGTTTGGTTCGCATCAGCTTCTGGTTCAGTATCAGCTTCTGATTCTGATAAAGCAGCTTCTGGTTCTTTCCAGGTACTTCTGTTTCTTGTGCTTCTGCTTCCTTTGGTTCTGGTGAACCTGCACTATTTTTATCTTGCTTTGATTTGTCAAGATCAAGCAGTTTGTCATATTACATAATGCAAATCAAATAATTTAAAATTTAACTCAATGTAGCCAAACCATTCGTTCTGCTTCTGGTGGTTTCTGTTTGTTTTTGAAACCACTAGAATGCTGTTTCTTCTGAGTGTTCAATTCGTGTGAATCACCTGGTTCTTCTGACAGTTTGAAAACCTGCAAAATACTTATCTATCTTTGATTTGTTAAGATCAAGCTTCTAGTTATCACAGTAAGCATAAATATAAAATAATAATAGTATTTACAGCAAGATGTAACCTCTATATCAGCAGTTTCAGTTTTTACTCTGAAAATCCTCCTGGTTCTGATTTTCAGATTTTGAATCTGTATGTTCTGTGATTACATGGTTTGGATTAAGGGGTTTGAATTCCCTTCCATGTTTGTAGTCTTGATGAATCTCACTGGAGTGTTTGAAGGACTCTCCTGATTCTGATTCCTCTCTTTATGCTTTGGCTGATACACCATGTTCCTCTGGTGATTCTGGAACATGTTTTGGTTCTGGTAATTTTGGTGAATCCGGTGATTCTGATAACCTTGATGGTTCTGGTGATTCTGATAATTCCTGTAGTTATACTAATTCTGATAATTAGAGTAATTCTGATGATCATACCTGAACCTTTGATACCTGTTCTGATTCTGGTTCTAGTACTGATTTTGATTCTGGTTCCAGTTTCTATGCCTCCAGTTCTAGTTCTGGTTCCAGTGTTGGTTCTGGTTCCAGTTCCTGTACCTCTGATACTGGTTCCAGTTCTGGTTCTGGTTCCAGTTTCTGTGCTTCTAGTACTGGTTCCAGTTCCTGTTTTGATTTGTGTGATATCTATGATATTTCCTATTCCTCCTATAATTCTGGTTCTGGTTCTGATTGTGTTGACCAGTTCTTCTTCTACCAGAGTCACTTGGCTTCTGTTTGGTAGATGATGGAACATAAACCTTCTTCTGCTTGTGCGTTGCCAACATCCATTGTTCAGGCACCATTGTTGGTGTCTCCTTCTGGTTGCTCAGAATATCTGCAACATAGATAATTTGAACTTTTGGTACCCATAACTGATTGGGTCCAGGTTTGTTAGTCTTAACAGCTCTCTGATCTTGTTCAGATTTTACCATTGGACAAGATAATTCAGAGTGACCTTTCTTGGCACAAACAATACACAAAACATCAGAATGAATAGCTTTATTTTCAGTAATTGTTTCTGTAAAACCAATACCTCTTTTTCCAGAATTACTGTTTCCATAAATCATAGATGCATGTTTACTTCTTTCCATTCCATTGGAAATAAAGTTTTGAAAAACTTGCTTATGCATATCAGATTTACAAACAGTTTCAGAAGTGGAACAATTATTACTTTTCAGAGTTTGGTTTTCAGATTTGAGTCTTGCAACTTCAGTTTTAAAATCTTTGTTTTTAGTTGCATACTCAGAAATTCGATTCTTTAAAACTTGGACTTCTTTGGTTAGATTTTCCTTATCTTCCCTAAAAGTTTTCAGTTTTAAAGACCTTTTATTATTTGCATTTAACAGGTGTTTTAAAGTCTCAATTAATTCAGATTTAGACAGATCGGAAAATACCTCATTGTCTTCATCTTCTGATTCTGTTCCAGAGCCTGAGCTATATTCAGAACCTGAGTTGGTATAAGCCATCAGAGACAGAATTGTTTCCTCTGATGTGCTTCCAGATTTGCCAGAATGATTGCTTCGATCATTCTTCCTTCTGCCTGTTTTCCTTCTGGAATTCGTGCCTTTATGAGGTCCATAAGCAGACTTGATGTGAGCTATCTTTGCTGTTTCTGCCTCTTCTTCATCAGAAGATTCTTCCTCTGATTTTGATACATCCCAGGCAGCCATCAGACCTTTCTTTCTGTATCTGGAATTCTTCTTATGTTGTTTCCCTTTTTCCAGATTTGGATATTCTGACTTGACATGTCCAGGTTCATTGCATCCATAACAGATGATGTTCTTCTTGTCAGATTCTTCCTTTCCTTTGTTGTTATGTTTCTTATTGAATCTTCTGTTCTTCCTGTTTTCCCAGATCTTAGCCATCTTTTTGGTTAAGTAAGCCATATCATCACTGTTACTATCACTATCCTCTGATTCTGCTTTTGCAGCTTTCTTCTGTTTCGATTTCAGAGCCAGATTTTTCTTCTTCTTAGGTTCATCTTCTTCCAGTTCTATTTCATGAGACCTAAGTGTGCTGATTAGATCTTCCAGCCTCAAGGTACTCAGATCCTTAGCTTCCTGAATTGCAGTAACCTTTGGTCTCCACCTTTTTGGTAGACTTCTCAGAATTTTCATGACATGATCTTCAGTGGTATAGCTTTTGTTTAATACTTTCAGTCCTGATACCAAAGTCTGGAATCTGCAGAACATTGTGTCAATGTCTTCATCCTCTTCCATCTTGAACAGCTCATACTTTCTGACCAATATGTTAGCCTTTGTTTGTTGAACCTGCTTGGATCTTCACGAATGTGATTGCAGAACCAGACTATCAAATATACTTTTTGCTGTTTCTTTATTTGTGCATCTATCAAATTCCTTGAATGTGATTGCACTGACCATCATGGTTTTGGACTTGTGACGAAGTCTGTATAATCTGATCTGATCTGGTTTCATATCAAACATATCCAGTTTCTTAGTTGGATCTTCTGAATCAGTAGATGCAGTGTATCCTCTGACTATCATCTTCCATAGTTCAGGATCTTGAGATATGACAAAGCTTCTCATTCTGTCCTTCCAATACTCAAACCTTTCTCCATCAAACAGTGGTGGTCTGTTGATGTTATTTCCTAATTCTTCTGCCATATTGAACCCCTTGGACCTTTCCTCAAACACGGTTAAGTGCTCAGCCTTGAGACCGAGCTCTGATGCCAATTGAAGGTGCAAACACGAGAAGGGGGGGTTGAATTGTGTTTGACTTAACTTGAAACTTTTCCTGTTTTAATACTTTCAAAACAAAATTTGATGTATAATTAAAACAGAGTTAGCAGCGGATAAAAATAAAAATAAAAACTCACAGATTTTATACTGGTTCACCGTTAACGAGGCTACGTCCAGTCCCTTCACCTTGAAGGATTTCACTAATTCAAACTTGAATTACAACCTTGCTACTGACCCTCCAAGTCAGTCTTCTCAATAGTCTAACAATCCTAGACTTCTTGAGGAAAAACAGCTCCTGTTCTTCAGCCAATCTGACACCCCAGATTGTCGAAGAATTCTCAAGACTACAAATCTAATTGCCAAGTAACCTGCTACCTCTACTGACTCCCACAGCTTGTAGACTCTACTTCAACAACTTAGATTTGACAAAGTGGAACGAAAACAACAAGAGTACTTGCTTTAAAAACTAAGACTCAACAATTGACTTATATGAAAATTTGAGAGTGTTTGCTTTTGAAGTGTAAGACCCTTTTGTGATTTTCGATACTAAGTAATCTGCCTTGTGCCTCCTTTTATAGATGCTGATTTGGGCCTCTTCCAATCCTTAAATTCGAGCTAAATATTGCTGGATTCTCTGTAAAAATATCTTGACCAATTGGGCTTTATTTAATAAAAATCATATCTTTTTAAGCCTTAGATTTGTTTCATATTTTAACTGGCCAATCAAATCTGTGCATTGCTTCCCGCCACAGCTCCTGACTTCCATGCTACTCCAATTTAATTTATAACAAATCTTTTATAATATTTTGATAAAAATATCATGAGATCTTCACCATTAATTCCCATGATCAAATCTGCACCATTGGATCTTCACGCAATAGTCCACAGCTGGACCAACTTGATTGCTATGCTATGAACATCTGATTTCGGCCATTCCTGGACCACACTTCATAGCCCTCTGATCTTCTGATTTCAGCCTTCCTGGATGCGCGCCTGATATGCTATGAACTTCTAGATTCGGCCATTTCTGGACTGCACAGCCTGTCCCTCTGATTTCGGCCACTTCTGGGCCATGGTCTGATTTTCTGATCTTGACCATTACTGGACTCATGAAATTATTTCTGAACCATTGATCTGCATATTTTTACTCTGATCTGGACAGATTCTGGAATTTGGTCTGGAACAAACTGAAATAAACTTGATCAGAAAATATTTCAGTCTGGACATTTTACCTTTAATTTTGGACCAGGTCTGGGTTGATTCTGGAACTCATTTCTTTTGTTCTGGACTTAGTTCCATGCCCTAAATCATGCTATCTTATGGTCTGGGCCAAATCTGGATTGATCTTCATGTTCTGGACTCATAAACATACCTTCTGGTCAGGTCTGGAACAAGTCTGGGCTGTGTAATTTTTACTACCAGGCCATCTTCTGGTCAGAATAACTTCTGGAATGAAATTGATATTTGATTCCTGTTTGTCTTGATCAACTCTCCTTCTGGCAGGCTTTCCAATGATATGATCCATGTTTCATTCTGGATTTTATTCCTTCTGATATAGGCCTGCAAAGTTATCTTCTGGTTCAGTTTTGTCATCCTGAAACATCTTCTGGAAATTCCAGAATTCATTTTCCTTTGATCTTCTGCTTCTGATTTCTTCAGTTTCTGATGACATTTAATTTAATAATTCAAGGTATAAAATAAGTTTACATTGAGTGCTTTTGTAAACATCAAAATCCTAAGTCTTAGAACCAACTTGGTTCCAACAGAATTTAGAATCCTTGTCCTTCCTATTCCTCTCCAAATGCTTCCTAATTGACACTGCCTTCTTGATCAGGTGATAATGATCTTCGGGAATTTCAGGAGCAAGACCTATGAAAAGATAGAAATTAAAGAATAATTAAGTTGTTAAAATTATAAAAACTAATATATGCAAAGTTGTAACAACTAGCAACAATGTCAAAAGCATACCATGAGCCTTCAATATACGCAAAATCTTGCTTCCACTAATACTCTTAACCTGAGCAATTATGTGGGAGTCATGAAGAATAACACCTATTTGGAATGGAGTTAGACCTTTCTCTGCAAACTTGCAGATGGTCTTCTCAACCTGTGCAATTAATGAACATCAGACAACAAAAACAACAAATGCAGCACAACTCACACCCATGTGACCATAACATTAACATAATTAGGCAATTAATGAACATCAGACAACAAAAACAACAAATGCAACACAACTCACACCCATGTGACCATAACATTAACATAATTAACATAATAATATATAATCAGAACTAAAATCCAACTCACAATGTTTTAAGGCTAGTATAATGAGTAGATTTACAACTTAACAACAATTAGTTCACAATAACTATTTGGTTCACAATTAGTTCACAATAACTATTTGGTTCACAATTAGTTCACAATAACTATTTGGTTCACAACCGAAGTGGAATTATTTGGAATCAAAAAAAGTCAATCATAAGGCCAAACCACTTTGTTTAATTAGTTTACATATCCTTCCTTAATTACACAAGACCATTAAATCAAAATTTACATATCTTTTTAGTTCTAATTCAATTTCAAAATTTCAATCACATCAAAATTCAACACTATTATTAGAATAACATATGACTATTACTGCTATATTGTTTTTTATTTTGAAAAATTAATTCAACAAATGGGTTTTCAACATAATTATTTTTCCTCAAACCATTTTTCCTTAGATTCATTCAACTTACACATGTATTGAAGATGTGTGAAACTAATTCATGTAAAACAACAATTTCTTACCTTCAATGTTTGAAGAGCATCAAAACAAATCCAATCTTAGAAAACACAAAATCTGCAACCAAAGCATTTGAAAATTGAAAATGATCAAAAAACTAAACACACAAAACATTAAATAAGAAGGAAAAACCCTAAATCAGAAGAAAATGAAAATCCTAACTCACCAAAATGAAGAATGAGCAATAAATGAAACTTTGTTTGATATGCAATTCATGAAAATGAAAAGTGGAACAGAAACGAGAAATGATAACGACTAAAACGTAAGTGGCGCGCGACACTTACGATGGTAGAGAAGTTGAGATGTGATGATGAAGTTGTGGCGGAGATGAAAAAGTTCAAACTGGTTTTTAAAAAAAAGTTTAGTTAACTGGTCTTTTTAAATTTATGGTACAATTCATAAACCATATAATTGATTTAGGTTTTTCTGGTGCAATGCAATCCAATTTATGAATGCAGTCCAATCAACTACATTTTTTGCACACCCCTACTCAGCCCATACTATGACTTGAGTTCATTTACAACAAATCATCTTGTCAACAACATCACCATCAAACGACACTTAACCCATACTGCGACTTTAGTTCATTTACAATGAATTTAACTTATCGACAACTACCGTTAAAACACACCAAACACATAGTACGACTCGGATGTCATAGTGATTTAATTTAACATCAACAACACATAGCATTCACGTTATGTCATCAGATATTATTCTACTATATTAACTTATTAGCCATATATTATTATTTGTTAATAATTATATTTATACATTAGCTTCATCAACTCACTATGTTACCATTACTTACTAAGAAATTAAATAACTTTTACAAATAATTAATTTTTATTAATTACCTAATAACTTTAACACTCTTAACTTAGTAATTATTAACTAATATTTTTAAACTCTCACCTAATAATTAATTAATTATAACTATAATTTAATTAATTAATTTACAAAACTACAATCAAACATCATCATTGATACTTAATTAATGTCTAAATCCATTAATTATAGCTAATTGAGATTAATAATTCATCATCTATTAATTACTAAGACTTTTTAACTTTTGGTCACCTAAAAATTGACATCTGATCTCAAAAATAGTTTAAAACTCAGCAAAAACATACAACAATCATCATAGATAATCTAACAACAATACTAACATCAAACCAAGCACAATTCACACGAATTTCATGCATTAAACACACAACTTAAGTAACTAACAACGAACAACATTACCCACATGCTATATATCTTATATGCAAGAGTTGTGATTTTCCGTGTAGAGTAAACCCTGCATCTGATTAATAAATTTTGATAACGAAACTCCTTTACAAATCGATGAATCCTACAACGATCATTGGTCTTCAAGTCGGTATCAATTAGTGATGATCAACGAAGAGGTTAATCACTTCAAAATTGGACCTCAAACAATGAATTAAGAACAAGAACAATAGTTAGGAGAATATTTCAAATAAAGAATAAGAAACATAACCGAAATTGCATTGCCGTGACTTGCCAAACGAATTTTGAACAACGAGTAAGACACTAGATTATAACTCTAATTCCTACGCTCGTTTAACAACAAACGAAATCAAATTCAATTAATGGATGAGAAAATTATAAGTGTTTTAGTGTTTATTTCAAATCTCACTAATTTTGATCTCCAAAGCAAGGTACACGAATTTGATCTTTAATCAAGTTTAAATAATTGTTTTAGGTATGTTAGGTTATTCTTTTTAGCAAAATAAGGATCCAAGTCGTTTAGATAAGTTTGAGACAAATTTAAAACTAAGAACTACAAAAAATTTAATTTTTGTTACGGTGTCAACAACTATACTTTTTCACTTTTTGGACCATAACTTGAGCTACAAGAGTCCTATTGATACGTTCTTGGTGGGGTTGCAAAGTTTAGAGAAAATCCTAAAATAGTGACACAATTCAAAGTCTAAAAATGTATTTGAAATTTCAAACAATGCATAAAGGTCATCATTTGAGTTGTTTTGCTTATGAAAAAAGTATCTAGAGTTATTGATATCAGATTGAGATCAATCAAGATTAATTGAAAGATAAGACAAGGTCTACAACATTAATAAATGAGTTTTATCATTATTTAATCATTATAGAGGACTAAATATATAAATTAAAAGTTTTAGTTTGGTTATTAAATTTTTTATCGAATTATAAATAAATATAAAATTTTGGTTGTTACAACTTATACTAATAAAGAAATTAATAGGTGTATAAAAACTTTTAATAATTAATAGGCGAAATAGCATTTGTGGTCCCTTAACTTAATTTCAGTTAACGTTTTAGTCTTTTATCTTTTTTTTTTCCCGATTTGGTCCTTTATTTTAATTTTAAGTGACAATTTGATCTTTTATGTTTTAAAATGTCAACAATTTTATCATTTGTTTTTACAAAAATTCAAAAAAATTCATCAAAATTTTCAACCAAAACCCATAAAATTAATTATATTTTTCAATATTATACAAATTTCATCAAATTCGAAACTCAAATCTTGAAATAAACTCATATTTCCATCTCTAACAACATCAAATAAAGATTGAAAACATGAGTTTATTTGAAGATTTGAGTTACGAATTTGATGAAATTTGTATTATATTAAATAATATAATTAATTTTATGGGTTTTGGTTGAAAATTTTGATGAATTTTTTGAATTTTTGTAAAAAAACGATACTGTCACTAGTGCAATTTAACCTTGTTACATCGGTTCTTATGTACATGTTAGATCGGTTACTTGCCCGATCTAACATCAAGCGTTGTAATAAATAATTAACTATTAAATTGGCTAAAATGAACCAATCTAACAAGTCAAATTCAAAATTGATTTATTAGATCGGTTAAATTTGAACCAATCTAACAAGTCAAATTCAAAATTGATTTATTACATCAGTTAAATTTGAACCAATCTAACAAGTCAAATTCAAAATTAATTCATTGCACAGTGTAGCTTGAGCAGATTCATGATCATCTTGAAGGACGAAGACGTGACTACCAATTCTAGAAAACTAGTAGCAGTTATTCAAAACATATAGATGGTGTATCCATTTGTCCACCATTTCCTAATTCCTAGTTCCTACAAAATGGCATCACATTGTGTGTGACCTTCTATACCCATTATCTTATCTAAGCTTACCAATGTCTCAAAAATATGTGTTATAAATGGATGAGTCTCATCATTTGCCCCAAATATTTCATGACCTGATTCCAGTTCTACAGAGCTATAACCAATTGGCTTCTTGATTTCTTTCTCCCTGATTATTTTCCTCACTCTGGCTGCATCCTGCCAGAGTCTGCATCTTCGTACATCTGCGCTAGAATTACATAAGCATATTGTAAGCTTTTGCAATCTCAAAAAGTTTATTTTTCATATATGCCTAAACAGGAATAATGGTCCTAATATAGAAGTTGTGATAAGAGTGTTACCCTAAACAGGAATAATGGTCCTAATATACAGTAAACAACCTTGATGTTGAATAACCAGAAACAAATTACAATCTAAAAACAACAGGCATCTAATCAACTATGTTGGTTGAATAACACATGACAAATAAACAACCTTGATGTTGATAAAATCTATTCTAATTTCCAATTCCAACCATATGAATAAATAAACTTAACATTTGACATCAGAGAAGTAATTAAATAAAGTTTAACTAAATATTATTTTTGTTAAAGATCGAACTTGAGTACTTCCAATCGATTAAACCTTTATTGAAGGAACTCATTAACCATTTGGTTAAAAGGCATTTAACATAAAAAAGAGTATAAATTGAAGTTGATCTAGGCAAGAGAAGTAACCTCAAGCTTATTTGTAGAAATCTCTGATGAAGATGTAATCCCCGGATAACTATGATCAATAAACTCAACTTCTCAGTCCATTTCAAAGCCTTCCATGGTCTCTGAAGCTGCAAAACAGATTAATATAGACCAGAAAGAAAGAAAAAAAATTAATGATTGTAATTTACTACATCAAATGCAACCATAAACTCCATCTTCCTAGATCATATACAAGATATTTCAGTAGTTTCCCATTGTTTCAAATTCAATATACAAAAATCTGGAACAATTGTTGAATTCAATTATTTCCTTGGCATGATATGTAATATGTACATACTGTTATTTCAATTGGCCTATCTCCCAAAACTATTTGTGCACCAACTTCCTCTAACATTTTTTGAGCAGCGCGGAACTGCATAATAGAGATTGCTTTTTGTCAAAATGAGTTCTACATCCAAAAGCCACAAATGTTGAAGGAATAAATTAACAAGTTAGTCCTTGAAATGGTAAATGCCGGTCAATTTAGTCCCTCAAATTTGTAAAATAACAATTTGGTTCTTTAAATTGAAAATATCAGTCAATTTAGTGTACCTCGTTGCCAAAAGGACGATTAATATCTGAAGAGATCTTTGATGAGAAAGTGGAAGAGGAGAACTCGTAGTTCTAACCTATTGGATTTTCCTAATTGAATTAGTAAACGGAGAAGAAGAAATTGAGAAGAAAATTTGAATTAGTAGAAGAAATCAAATTAACTAGTAGTTCTAGCCTATTGGATTTTCCTAATTGGATTTTCAAAATCATCAATTCTGCAATTAATATGTAACTTTTGTCAGAACTTCAAAATTGATGATGGATGCATATAGCTTTCAAAAAAATAGATTACACTGACCTTAGAAATTTTAAATTTACATCAATTCCAGTTGCGAGTCTAGGGAGCAAATCAATTGCATCAGCAATGTTCTGTTGTTGATTTTCAACATAACCAGCATCTTTGTTCTGTAAGACAATAAAAACATGTCACATGAACTTACATAGTGAACGAAATAATGATGTCACCAATGATAACAGACCCAATTCTTACATTCACGTTACTATTTGAATCAATCAATCGCTCGGCAACCAATGAAAGCAACTTCTCTTGTGAGATTTCAGCAATATCAGGGCTCAAACTTAACTGGTTTCGTAGAAGAAGAACATTACCTGCAGCAAGGCAATATATACAGTGTGGTGTGAGAAAAACAAGAAAAATCAAACCACTATTACAAATATCCCTCCAAAGTGCAAAACTTGAGAGCATCAACTTGTTACTGATCCTACAATCTAGCTAGTACAAGAATTTGGAAAAACATATAAAGCAAAATAGGAACTGAAGAGGCTATTGACCAGAAGAAAACATATAAAAGGGTTCCTACAAAGGTGACATGAAGATAAACTTTTTCTACATTAGTAAATTGATCAGATGAGAAATATCTGATTAGATATGAAAAGGAGAATGACAAGACAACACTAATCATTAAAGGTTACATGGAGTTTATGTTTTGGATTCTTCTAGTCAATTTCGTTCATAGTAATATTAGGAGTTTTGGCAATATCCCCAAAATGCTATTGATGGATGATTGGTATATATAGATAATATGCATCAAATGTCAACTAATAAGTTCAAAATAAGAAATGCCAATTCCATTCAAAATGCAGGGACAGAGCGATAAATATTCAAACTCTGAATAACTAGGAACAAAGTATATGTTGCAGAATTTGCATTTTTAGTAATAAAATAATCGAAAATAGAGTATACCATGAGCTTTACAGGATCAATTAACATCATTTCCTTGATGCTCGCGAAAATTTACGAAAAAGATACTGCAATATGTAAGACTGAAGTTGTTGCACGTTTTCAAAGATAGATATATAAAAACAAAAGTAACAAGTGCCAATGCAGCGACTAATGTGTGGCAATACACTGGTAGATTCAATTCAATTCAATTAGAGATAAAGGTACCATTGAATGAATTGAAAAATATCAAAGTTATGATACACGTGTTGATGAGTTTATTGAAAATTGAAAAAGAATACGAAATCATGTTGTATGTAATCAATCATGAGGTAACTAGTGATAAATTGAAAAACATAATAATATCGGATACATCCCTAACCTAGCACTATTGAGTTAGATTGTAAATCGAATAAATAGACATGCGAGGAATTGAAATGAATAGAAAGAGAGATGTATGGGTGAAACCCTAAGATGTGAAATGCACTAACAGATAGTGAGAAGAGGGCAGGGTCCATTGTCGTTTTGAAGGACGATCGGAGTAGTGCGTCCGAGAAACTGAATCGTTTTGGTTTTGTGAAGGAAGTCTTTGACTGGGGAAAGTTGCTGTTGTTGTTCTTGTTGAAGTTGATGTTGAAGATCGTGATGTTGATGTTGATCTTGATATTGACCTTCATCTGTAGGGGAAGAAGATGACATGTCCATAGAAGCAGCCACCACGTTCTCGACCACCAGATAAATTAAAGGGATATTTTGTTACTAATTAAGCACCCAAATTAGGAAAATCCAATACGTTAGAACTACGAGTTTTTTTTTCTTTTCAATTTCTTATACTAGTTACCTCATGGATTTTCCTTCTTCTACTAGTTACCTCAATTTCTTCTACTACTGGATTTCTTCTAACTCGTAGTTCTACTACTAAGCACCATTATAAATTTGAATTAGTAAACCGAGAAATTGAGAAGAAAAAAAAGGTGGAGAGAGAGAGAGAAGAGAAGAAGAAGAAGAAGGAAGAGGAAGAAATTGATGGGATCTAACAAGGTGGATTGCCGGGAAGAGGAAAATGGGTTGGTATAAAAAATGAGATATAAGAAGAAGGAAGTGGAAGAATTAGTAATACGATTGACGATTGACGGAAGAGGAAATTTTTTTTACAATTTTTGATAGCTGAGTTTAATATAACAGATTTAATAAATTATATAATTTTTTTTAATATGTTAGATCGGTTTAATATAATAGATCTAATAAATCGTTTATTTTCTTTAAATGTTTGTTAGAACGGTTTAATATAATCGATCTAACAAATCATTCAATTTTTTTTAAATGCTTATTAGACCGGTTTAATATAACAGATTTAACAAATCATACAATTTCTTTTAATATACTTATTAGAACGGTTTAATATAAACACATCTAATAAATCAAATAAATAATAACAAATTTGCCACCGCATATTTATTACATTGGGTATATAACAATCGATCTAAAACGACAGATGTAATAAATTTAAATTGCACTAGTGTGTTGTTGACATTTTAAAACATAAAAGATCAAATTGTCACTTAAAATTAAAATAAAAGACCAAATCGAGAAAAAAAAAGATAAATGACTAAAACGTTAACTGAAATTAAAGTAAGGAACCACATGTGCTATTTAGCCTAATTAATATACCTTAAAAATTATTACTTTTTCTAGTAATTACAACGAAGGAAATCACCAAAATATTTCTTGTTGTACCGTACCACTACTCTGAGGTCCATTAATGATTGTTTAAAATAGATTTAATTGCAATTTTAGTCTAATAATTTTTACTGATTTACGAAATTAGCGCTTCTATTTTGAAAGTTCAGTTTTGAACATTCTCTTTAATTTTTTAACTAAAAGAAATAATAAAATGTGATTCTTTAAGTAACGTGACATACAATACGATGATGTAGAATAATTAACACCCATAAAATTGGAATAAAACACCGTAAAAACTTATATTTCAATTTCATAAATTTTTATATTTTTAATTTAATTAATGACGTACGAATAATTAATGCATTTAGGTGGTTCTATATCATAAAATGTATGTCACGTCATTAAAAATATATTAAACCATAATTTTTTGATTTAAAAAATCTAATAGATCAAAACTGTCGACTTTTAAAATAGAAAAACCAATATTGCGAATTGATAGTAGTAGAGAGACCAAAACTGTAATAAAACCTTTAAGTTACAAGTGTTTTATAAATCCAGAAGCTGATTGATTGATTATTAAATTAGTAACCCAGAAGGGGGGGGGGGGGGGGGTTTGTAATTAGTAACCCAGAAGCTGATTGATTGATTGATTGAGAGAGAGAGTGAGTGGAATGCAGAGACGGAGATTGATTTCGTTGGTATTTTTGAGGAAGTTGTTAACTGTAGCTATATTTTCAATTGCTTCTGTGGCTCTATTCTCTGTTCATGTACACATTATTCCTTCTTCTAAGGATCACAAGTTTAATGACAAGATCACCACGGTTTGTCTATTTTTCTCTTTAATTTTAGGATAGTTTTACTATTTAGGGTTCTTATGTGTGATTTGTGGTACCTTTTTTTTTCTTTTCTGGGAAATTCTGTGAATATTTATTATTGTTATGTATGAGAAAGAAAGTTGTATAAATTTTTGGTTATTTTTCGAGTTTTTCAATTGTTATTTGCTTATTTTACACTTTGTTGACTTTAAGAGAAGATATTTCTATTAATGCTTAACTAACAATTTGTGAAAACAAGGGAGTTTATTCACTTTGGTCGGTTTGGTGTATGCTTTTTTGTTCTATTTTTATGACTATATTGGAAATATATTTAGGGAAACTTTGTTTTGATATTATTGGTTGAGATCTTAGTGACTTAAAAGATTCCCTTTTGTTTTGTTTTTTATTTTGTTGTCATTTTTGTTTCTAATCTTCACAGACTCAGAACTTGCAAAGCTGGACGCGAGAGCTAGCGCCACCACATTTATCGAAAGTGCCACTTCCTACATCCAAGGTGTGGTCCTTCATGTCAACGCTAGCTTGTGTCTGCTTTGGTTATATCATCTGTTTCAATTATGAGAAAATGCTAAAGAAAAAGAATACCCTACATCTAAGAAAAGTATCTATGTACCAACCAAAGGGTTTATTAAATTAAAGCATGTTTGGATTAGTTTATTTGAGCTTGTCTACTGCTATAAGCACTTGTGAGCTTGTTCTCATGACATTTTGTAAGCTATTTTCAATTTATTTCCATAAACTCTCCAAGATATCTTATGAATACAACTTATAGCTTATATGAAAACAGTTTGAATTTATTTTATCTTTTGTTATAGAAATAACTTATAAATAAATACTTAATTGAGTGGTTTATCCAAATAGAGCATTATTATTGTTGAAACACAAGCTTAACTCCAAACATGTATTTTAATCCATTAGTTTATTTCCTCTCCCACTCCCTGTCAACCAGTAGGGAAATTGGTTCTGCTATTTTCTAGTGTTTATAGATCTCATTTATTGTGTGACCTTAAACTTATTTTATTTGGTTGTAGTGCATGTGCAGAGATGTTGGTGTATCTTGTATCTAGGTAGATATATTTAAGTTATGTAAAGACGTTATGCACTTTTAGTGTTTTCACTTCTTTCGGTTTGACAGTTAAATGGTTCAAAAGGAGATTTAGATTATGATAAGCTGTGGAAGCCTCCATCAAATCGTGGGTTTCTTCCGTGTACAAAGCCTACTCCTAATTACACTGGTAAGAAACTTAGACTTTTATTTGAAGTTGCAAGTATGAATTATTTTGTTACTTACTCAGATTAATACATGTTCATTCAGCTCCTGCTGAGTCACGAGGATATCTTTTAGTTCATACAAATGGTGGGCTCAACCAAATGCGTTCTGGGGTCTGATCTTTCTCTTTTCTCTATGTTACTATCATATGCATTTATTAGTATTAAATGCCTACTCATTTAATGTTGAATTTTAAACTTGCAAAATTGTTTGTTATGCCGATGAATGACAGTATTTTGAACGAGTAGGGCCATATTCAAATTTATCATTTTATGTTATTTTTAGAAGCTGATATGTTTGTTCCCTTTGCCGCAGATATGTGATATGGTGGCTGTAGCTCGTATTCTAAATGCTACTCTTGTAATTCCAGAACTTGATAAAAGATCATTTTGGCAAGATACTAGGTAAAAAATTTAATTCCCTTTTTAGCTATTATTTTTCTGTTATGGTTTCTCTCTATGTTGCATTTTACGTAATTGATAGAAGATAATATTGACTTTTCTTAATTCTGTTCTTCTGATTTTTCTTTCAGCAATTTCTCTGATATTTTTGATGAAGAGCATTTCATTAATTCTCTAGCTAACGATGTAAAAATCATTACGAAGCTTCCCATAGAACTGGTTAATGAAACCAGAATGGTCAAGCAATTTATAAGCTGGTCTGGCATGAATTACTATGAGAATGAGATTGCGAATTTGTGGGAAGATTACCAAGTATGTATGTGGAAAATCTATTATTATATACTGTTCTGTGTTATCATTCTATTATTTGCCTTATTTTCTAATATATCAGTCAATCATTGAATATTTATAAATTTTAACTTCTTAAGGTTATTCGTGCTTCCAAATCCGATTCACGGTTGGCGAACAATAATCTACCTCCAGACATTCAGAAGCTTCGCTGTCGAGCTTGTTATGAAGCTCTTCGTTTCTCTCCTCGCATTGAACAAATAGGAAAAGTATATGAGGATATCTCAACTGATTGATTTCTTGGTTTTCTATCTACTACTTTTCCATGACTCTTGTATTCTTTTTTTATTTTTCATTCTTTAATACTTTTTTTGGGTCGTTGCAGTTGTTGGTGGAGAGAATGAGGTCATTGGGTCCATATATTGCCTTGCATTTACGTTATGAGAAGGACATGCTTGCATTTAGTGGGTGCACACATGATTTATCTCTAAATGAAGCTGAAGAGCTAAGGATTATCAGGTAAATAACTATGGAGTCTTTAGAAGGATAAATTGGATATCATGTCTTTTCTCGTAAATGATTTTTGAAAGTTTTTGTATGTGAAACTTGTAGAGAGAACACTTCCTATTGGAAAGTAAAGGATATTGATCCCATAGAACAGAGGTCAAAAGGGTTTTGCCCCTTAACTCCAAAGGAAGTTGGAATTTTTCTTACTGCTCTTGGATATCCATCAAAGACTCCAATATATATTGCTGCTGGAGAGATATATCGGGGTGAGTCCCATATGGCTGAACTACGATCCCGCTATCCATTGTTAATGAGCAAGGTAAGGAATTGCAGTACTGTGTAGCTTTCTGTTGACACTTGATGGTGCCTTTTTATCCAATATTTTCTGTATCTCATCAATATCAATGTGAAACATTCAATATGTGAATTCATCATAATTTATATAAACACACAGACACAAACACGGAGAGAGTACTAAATTGTGATTTTACTGTAAAGGTTTTATAATGTTATGTTCATTGTGGATCCCTTAAATGATGTTAGTAATTTTTTTAAGATGTGTACATTATCTTAAACGACAAATAATGAGACAGAATATTATTGTGTTCAATTCAACTAGCTTAAAAATAAAATATAATAGTGTTGTAAATCGTGGATCACGGAAAACAGAGGTTTGTTTAAATGCCACTACACTAGTGCTATAGTGTTACTATAACCGCTATTTGACAATACTTCGTACTAAATTGTGCATAGCAGAACGACGGTGGTTGGTTAAAATTCTGTTATGCTTAGTCACTATTTGACAACACTAATAAAATATAGAGTTGACTTCTGCTTTTCTGGGAAATAGCAGCCTGCTGAGAAGAATTGATACCATGTTGATTAACCTTCCTGTGATTAATTTCAGGAAAAGTTGGCATCCATTGAGGAGCTTGAACCCTTTTCTAATCATGCTTCTCAAATGGCTGCTCTTGACTATATAGTATCTATTGAAAGTGATGTATTTATACCCTCTTATTCTGGAAACATGGCAAGAGCTGTTGAAGGTCATCGTCGGTTTCTTGGACGTGGAAGATCAATATCTCCAGATAGGTAAGGCTATCATTTACTCAAGAAGCAGATATTTGTTTATCCTTTACAATTGTGTAATAACCTTTTTCCAGTTCACCCCTTAATAAACTGTTCTGTTTGTTCTCTCTTGTTTTGATTAGGAAAGCCCTTGTTCGTCTCTTTGATAAACTGGATCAGGGAACAATGACCGAGGGGAAAAAACTGTCAAATAGAATTATTGATCTCCACAGAAGACGGTATGTGATGTGATTGGAAATGCATTTAGTCTACATGTTTGGTAACTTTATGAATGTTAGATGTGTGTGTATTTATGTTTATGGTTCTTGCACTTTTCAATTGATGAACTGTATCTTACATTATTATGTTATAGTTCTACTTATTGTTCCTAGAACCTGTCTTTTCTCCATAGATCATTAGTGGACAGGTCATTTTGCTGGCTTTGAATGAATTTGACCCAACTAGCCTAACCCTAGGCTAGATCTATTTTTGAAAACTAGATGTTCTCATACATAGAGTATAGCCAAACGTGATTATTAGAGCAGGTTTGCAAGAATGATAGGTGGGATTATTAGAGCTGGAAACAGGATGTTTTCTTTTCTATTTTCAGAAGAATTGTCCATCAGATGTCAGTTCAGTAGTTACAGTCTGGCCTTGCAACCTCTAGGGACACAGTTCAAATCCCTCGGGAACAGTTGTTAGTCATTAGTGTCACTTTAATAAATCATAATTGTCTATGAGGTGTCAGTTCAGCGATTTCTGACCTTGTATATTCAAGTGGCAGAGTTAAAATCTCTTACGGGATAATTGTTGGCCAATAGTATCACTTTAATAAATAATAATTTCTCCTTTCCAAATTAAGACAAAATAAAGAGGAACTATAATATTTGTTGCATACATGCCATTAAAGATTTTGGTATTGTCTCTTCTCCTAACTCAACTCCTTAAGGTAGCTCAAAAGATGAAGATTGTCTAAAGCCTGTATAAACACTACTTTGGTTATGTCAACATTATCCTTTAGTGGTTTCACCTATTGAAAAATCTAGTTTATATTTTATTCATTCTCATGCCGTGATAGCAGATTGAACTTCTGCTTGATTTTAAAATTGTTATGCGCTGCAGACTTGGCTCCCCCAGGAAAAGAAAAGGGCCAATTTCTGGAACAAAGGGCATGGACAGGTTTCGCTCAGAAGAAGCCTTTTATGCTAATCCCTTACCTGATTGTTTATGTCGGACAGAACTACCACCCCAAAACATCTCTCACATTGTCAAGTAGATCAGATACTACAGAACTTTTTCCATGAAAAGATTAATTAATACGACCAGGGCACATGTGTAATTTACCAAAGTAAGAGGCATAGAAGCTTTTGTGCAGCTGGAAGGTGCGGTCGCAGAGTGTATATATTGGGATAGGTTTTGCATAACCTGTTTAATTTGGGAAGAAAAAAAAAATAAAGGAAAGGAAAAAGAAGAGAGAAGAAAACTCATATTCAGGTTTTGATATACACAGTTATGCGCTGGGATGAGAACTTCTTGAAGAGGACTTTATTCATTCTTTCTGTAAATGTGAGTTATTTATAACCACACATGTTATTGTATTTCTTTTTGAGAAACCCTATGTTGTTCCACTTTATGTAAAATCTTGAGTATTTCTTTTATTAAGTGATTTTAGTAAATTAATAGTTATGTGAACTTTCTTATTAAAATTTTCCGGGGTCCTTTAACTTATTAATGGAACTAACTACAGGATTTTAACTCTTTATTTTGGAATTTTACCATTTACACGTCTTATGTCATTCCTCTTCCTCCCTTCTCAGGCAGAGTTAAAAGCAGCACCAACTGATATTTCATTGTATCTGCTCAACAAGTGCAAGTTAACACTAACATCTATTAAGTTTTGCATCCAAAAAGGATTTAAATTGCTTTTGTGGGAAGACGTGTAAATTTGACAAGTGACAAAAAATCACTGAGTTAAATAAGATTATAAATATTTCGCATATAATTTATCATACTATTTTTGTATTATTTAGGGTTAGTTTTATACTGATTAAAATAATGATTTTGACATTCAATAATTTAAAAATTATTTGTAGAGATTTTTTTAATAAAACTAAAAATAATTGTGTTTGTTTACCATGATAAAAATATGTATTTTTTTAAAAAAAGATTATTTATTAAAAATTATTTTTAACTATTTGACTAGAACTATAAATTTTAATAGCCACTAAACAAAGTTGAAATGCTTTAACTTTTTATGGTAAAAATAGTTAACAAAATTGGGTACCCTACCAATGTGTGAAAGAAATCTAAAGATCGGGGCAGAAATAAGAGAATCCAATAGCAAAAGATGGAATAGGATAACGTATATTATCACGAGTGACCTGAAAAACCCACAATTTTTTCCTCTCTCTCTCTCCTTCCAAACACAAAGACACCATACACTTTGATTGTAGTTTAAGCAGTTAGCAATGGGTGTCTCTTTCCTCTCAATCTCAACTCTTCCTTCTCTCCTTCCACCACTTGTTGCTCATAATCCAAAATCAACTCTCACCAAATACCAACCTCGTTCGGTAAGTTTCCACTTTACATGCTTATGTATGCATTACCGTCTGTCACATTATCATGTGCTTTGTAGAATGATGATAAAATGGTTTTGGAATTTTGCATTTTTATGACAAAAAAAAAAAAGATAAACTCAAATAATCATTTTAGCTCCAATTGTTGTTGTTTATAATATTCAAATGTGTTGTTAGGTGGCCATTTGTTGTACTAAAATAAAAACTGATGTTAGTGATGAAGAAGAACAGTTCCATTGGAAACGAAGAGACATTCTTAAATGCATTGGGGTGACCATTGGTTTGGTAAGTGAGCCATTCTTTGATGTGGAAACAAATTAATTCTAGTAAAGTTCAACTTGTTTCCTATTTCTTTTTTATATTTGTTTCTAAGTAAAATTAGTGGTGTTTGAGTTTGATAAAGACTGCTTACACAGAGAATGAGACACTTGAGGTGAACTATGTTTAATAGAGGTTAGAACATAGATTGATATGGGAAGTGGCTTATTGATGTTGAGAGAACTTGCTCAAACTTTTACACTGGTTAAGTTTGATCACCAAAACCTGTGAGGTTTTTCAACTATCCAACAATCACTTTGTATTCTTTTAATTCTGTAACTCTCCAAGCTAGTTACACCATATTAGGTTTTTATTTAGGGGTTAACTCATTAGTCATCCTTAGACAACCAATTTATATAGTAAAGTAACACACACTTTATAAACTTTGAGGTTTGGTAGATGGATAATTTGGTTGGTCACCCAAATGGATAGACTTTGATACAATGATACTATATTACGTTTTTATATTGAACTTAATTTATCCTTACAAATCTGGCATTGGTTTGTAAGGTGAGGGGCGACACTCTTTTCAGACCTTATCTCTTTTAAATGCGAACCTGTATTTTTTCCAATAAACCAAAGTTATTAGCTGTCACTCTCAGAATAATCAACCACATTTTCCTTTACAAGGGTAATTAAGATAGATTAACACTCTTTTTTGTGTAAATGCACTCCGCAATACTCAATAAAAGAATAGTAGAAGATAGAACCTTCAAGCAAGCTCCAATCTCCAAGAAGCTGCTCATTTATATGAAACGGATATAGACATTCCATCCTTGTTTAACTTATTTTCATCTATGATAACTTATGAAAACAAGTTATAGTTTACATGAAAACAGTTTGATTTTATTTTTTCTTTTGTTATAGGAATAACTTATACATAAGCACTTATATGATAAGTGTTTATGTTATAAGCACTTAATTAAGCTGTTTATCCAAACAAGTGGATAAGATTGATTTGATGATGAGTTTTGGTCAGTTGTATCTGTTTGTAGGAATTGATAACCAACTCCAGATCGCTTGTCGGGATGGCTAATGCTGCTGACCTGATAGAACGAAGACAGCGTTCTGAATTTCAATGTAAGATCCTTTTGGTTTACAATTCCATCTGAACATTAGTCATGTCAAACACAACTGAACTTTCTTTTATTAGAGTTCTAACTTTCTATTCTTACAGCTCAAATTAAGGGAACTCTTTATACAGCCATTAAGGTATATTATGCTGACTTTAATTTACTTAATAACAGTAAAGGTATTATGGCTGTCGATTATACATTTATCAAACTTCTTAGGTACATATATTTTTTCATTTAGAGAATAGAATTCTCAATTTGGATATTATCTGATTTTCATTTGATATATCTTCAGGGAAATCCTGATATCGTTCCATCCTTACTAACACTGGCTCTAAATGATGCTTTGACTTATGATAAGGTGAGACATGTGCACCCACATGCATGCACAGATATCTGTCTTTCATCATTTAAATTAATATTGATTGGCATATTCTTAAGTTTTAGGCAACGAAAACGGGTGGTCCAAATGGTTCTATAAGGTTCAGGTACTTATTTTTTTTTGGAATTAACATTCATGATACAGTGCCATATAGGTGGTAAAGCCTAATATTTTAAATCCAATGATGTTAACAATATATAACCATCATAAGTCAGAATTGAAAAAATTTCCTCTTCCTTTGCTTATATTCATTATTTTCGCATACTAATGATCATAATAATTTTTCTGTTTTTTTTTTTAATAATTCTATGTGAAGCTCAGAAATAAGTAGACCTGAAAATAAGGGGCTTTCTGCTGCCTTGAATTTCATAGAGGAAGCAAAAAAAGAGATTGATTCATATTCCAAAGGTGGACCTATTTCCTATTCAGATCTCATCCAGTATGCAGGTTATATATTTCATCCCTTTTTTGAATCTTAATATTTATTAATATTAACAATACATGTTTCACATTCATAATCTAAATCTAAATGTCTGTTGATTGTGATTTTATTTTGTGAAATCAATTTGTGATTAAGATGGCTAAAAGTTGTAGAAATATACTGAAATTCCCCTTCAATTATTGACTTCATTTTTGTAGCGCAAAGTGCTACCAAGGCTACATTTTTAGCTTCTGCAATTCGCAAATGTGGTGGAAACGAGGAGAAAGGGAATTTGCTGTACACTGCATATGGATCAAATGGACAGGTTATTTTTTAACTTGTGTTCTTAACTCAAAATCTTTATTTATGGTGACAGTCCTCAAGTGGAGCTTTCAGTTCTTTGCTAATTGAGTACTTTGAAGCATGAGCTAACACATAGGTTACCAACTTGCCGTTGAAGTTGTGGGATTTTAGAGAAAAGGAGTAGAAAAAATAATAAGAGTTTGAATATTATTGATAATAGTTTAATGCTGATTTGATTACAAAAGACTTAATACTAATCTTTATTTATAGAGATACATAGAATCAATCCTAAATCAGGAACAAATCATAATAATAATAAAAGATATTCTAAGATATCTCTATGATTATAAATTGATCATAGAAAATAACTCAAGATACTCTAACATAATATAAAAGATATTATAAGATATTTTCTAATATTCTAACACCCCCCTCAAGCTAAAGCTTACTAAGTTAGCTTGTTACATAAAACAATGTTTTGCTCTGCAAAATAATAAAAAAGGATGGAAAGGCAACTCAGGGATGCAAGTGAAGTCGGAGAGAATTGTTATAAATATAGCCTAGTCAAATAGTCCAATTGATCAGCCTGAGAGAAATTCATGGCGAACAATTGAATAAAGCAAGGTATGTCCTTCTAAAAACATTGCATTTCGAAGCTTCAAACCAATAATATTGGAGACTCGAAATATTTAAACTTGAATTTGCTTCAAGAAGAAAGGCGCGCTTCAGGGAGAGAAAGGCAAGACCAGTACATCTGGGACCAGCAGCCAAGCTAAAGTTAGTCATGAAAATAAAAGAAACCGTCAGAATGACCATGAATAGAAAACGAAGTCATCACTAATATGATTCATCTGTGGAAAAGGGACACCACCGAAATGATCGTCGGTGGGAATAGAAGTCACTATTATAATCGATTAGTAAACTAAATTGCATGACAAACATCAAAGAAGAAGCAGCGCGACTTTAACGAAAAGAAGTCATGATCGATCAACGGAGTGAGAAAATGTACCGAGAAATAGCGGTTGTTTGAACAAGGACGCATATTTTCGTTGATCAAAATTGAAAAGTAAGGGCAGATTTGGAACCGTCGGAGAGAGAATAATCATGCACCAAGAAAGTAAAAAGGAAACCCAAAATGTTAATCCCACTCAACAGAAGAAAATAATTTTTCACCCCAATACCTACTAGGTACCCTGCATCTACTTTACTCTTGTCCTTGTTTGTGCCAAATACAAGAACCCAAATGCACCAACTATAGCCGCAAGTTTCCCCGTTGCTGCTGATATTTGATGGCAAGTAGATCAGAATCTAGCAGGAAAAATCTCTGCCGGCACAACAAATGTGGTAGCATTTGGCCCAAAATTTACAAAGAAGAAGCTCAATGAATACAATGTGAAAAATCCTATACGGTGATCCTAATGAGTCCAATGTTCATAAGGAATGGCAAGAGCAAACATGAAGACAGTCATAAAGAAGAATCCTATCAATTGAATTGCAAATCTTCCTATCCCGTCAATGAGTGCCACCATAAACCAGTAGCCTGGAATAGTACTGCATAAAGCAATAAGCGTTTGAGCTCTTGCGATTTTGTAGACCTCCTCAAGTGAATTCATTGTTTCTGCAGGAGGTATCCAACCAATTGTTCTGAAAATATCCTTTTGGAATAGATTTTGGCTATAACATGCAATATCAAGCAAGAACCAAGTACTTTTTGTACCAAGTAAATGTAGTCCATGGCGACTGAGGAATTCCTTTGAGAATAAACCATATGACTTTTTTTTGCTCATTTGTCTTTGGTTCAGCTTGGATCTCAACCTGCAGAACCTTAGACATATCTACTGCAGCCTTCGCCGTGTTCTTAGCAACTAGAGCGGTGTAACGTGCAGTTGTGGGCATCTTTATCCGCCAATAGTAAGTCAATGCAGCTGAAAGTGCTCCTACCATCACAATTATCCTCCAAATGTAATCTGCTTGTGGAACAGTTGAACCAACTGGATCAACTGAGTAAGGTGGAGAATCAAACCTGGCTTTGAATGTAGAAGGATATTTTCGTCTTGTGTTCACAAAAATGACACTCTGAGTGATTGCCAGAGTCTCGTAGAGGTTGCATAATGTCTCTAGCTTCCACTCTTCCTTAGCAACATTGACATAAAACTGCTTGATACCCTCGAGAGTCAGCTCGTCACACTTTACCAGAATTCTCACCAGCTTATTCATGAATTTCCTGGTAATCTCAAGGGCTTCAGGTGGCATTGTAGCTGAGAATACTCCAACCTGAATTTTGCCTGGTAGTAGCTGGAAGATGTCATAGATCTGATCCTTGAAACTGTGTGAAAGCATTTCATCAGCCTCATCCAGAACAAACATCTTTATGCGGTCTGAGAGAAGAGACTGCCTCCGAAACATGTCAAACAGTGGTGTGAACACCAGCTTGGAGAATGTGCTGATTCTCATGAACACTTGTCCCACCAACTCAAGCATGAAACTTAACACCAAGAAATCGCCCAGAGCTCGCATAACCTTCTCAATCTGTTGAGCTAGCTTCCTTGTAGGGGCCAAAACCAAAGCCTGGCACTGAACCAATCCGTAATCGAGCTGCTGCAAAATTTCAGAACAAAATGTTGCTGTCTTCCCAGTTCCTGACTGAGCCTGTTGAATCACATCCAGACCTTTGCAGAAAGGAACAATTCCCCTTTGCTGGATTGCAGAAGGCCTCTCAAAACCGTAAGCATATATTCCTCGCAGAAGGTTTTCTTGCAGCCCCATTGCATCAAAGCTATCATAGACTTGATCATATGAGGTGAAGAATTCTTGCCCATCACTAGCAAGCAGCTCATTCATCTTAGTGTCATAATGATTAGCATCAAATTGTGATCCTTCTAGAGCCAAACCTGCTATCACTGGTAATGAGCGTTGAAGAGTTGAGAGAAGCGAAGGAATGAAGAGATAGTGGCGAAGGGAGAAACTCCTCGGATCTGTACTGTGGAGTTAAAGAGCGGCAAGTTCAATGAAAGAGGCCGCGTCTTAAACGGCTGCCAGACGCGGTGAAGAGCGGCAGCGTGTGGATCTGACGCGCGGTGAACGGTGACACGCGTGCGGTGGTTTTCGGCGACATGCTTTGAGGCGTGGGCCGATTTGGAAGAGGTGAAGCCGATGGAGTGGTCTTTTCTCGGAATAGTCGTTGGAAACAGTGGCGGTGACAGCGGCATTAGCGAACTGAACGGAAAACAAGTGAAACCGATGTTGAAATGTGTCACGACAGTGGTTTGAAAAAGGAATGATCACGTAAGAAAAGAGAAACTATGATTATATTCCCAAATTGTTGGGAACTCAGAAGCGGAACAACGGCGAGATTGGTCAAGGAGGATTGAAATAGGCTCTGATACCATGTTGACGTTGTGGGATTTTAGAAAAAAGGAGTAGAGAAAATATTAAGAGTTTGAATATTATTGATAATAGCTTAATGCTGACTTGATTACAAAAGACTTAATACTAATCTCTATTTATAGAGATACATAGACTCAATCCTAAATCAGGAACAAATCATAATAATAATAAAAGATATTCTAAAATATCTCTATGATTATAAATTGATCCTAGGAAAGAACTCAAGATACTCTAACATAATATAAAAGATATTATAATATATTTTCTAATATTAACACTTACCATTAACTAGATGTATTGTTAAGTGGATTTTATTTATTAACTAATTATATGGAAATTCCAATATTAATATATGTCACCTCTGGCTTTAGAAGCCTTTTTTGTGTGTAAACCAAGATATTCTCTCATGCAACTGCAGAGACTAATTCTTCAAGGTAACTGAGATCCAGTTAAGAGGGTTGACATCTCCCAACATATGTTTTTCTAAGAACACGAGCTAAGATTTGAACCCCTAACCAAATGACTTTAGATGCTTTTCTCTTATGTGGGTTTGTGAACTCTTGGTCAATGTCAGTTTGAGCTATTATGCTGCACTTATTTTCCATGTTTAGTGAGATTCGTGTACATTAATAGGATTCCTCTTATTATTTGCACCAGTTTGAACTCTTATTTTGTGTACATTAATAGGATTCCTCTTATTATTTGCACCATCTGCACATCTTTAAAAGTGAAACATCAATAAAGATGTGTTGTGCTGCTCCAAGTTTTTGGAATGCTCCAAATTCTACTTGAGCATCCAAATCTGGATCAATACCAGCAAAAACGTCTCTAACAAGGTTCTAGCACCATGCCAAATGTTTATCAATAATTACACATAATAATGTCCTATGAAAGCTTTATAAAAAAATCCATGGTTTGAGGTGTTCACAAGATGTTACTCCACAACCCTTTACTACTTAAGCTTCCACTAACTTGAGCTTGTAATGCATCGATTTTTCATTGTGAATCAGTGGGGTTTGTTCGATCGGCAATTCGGTAGGGCAGATACTCAAGAGCCAGATCCAGAGGGGAGAATTCCAATTTGGGAGAAAGCAAGTGTCCAGGAAATGAAAGATAAATTTTCTGCAGTTGGCCTTGGTCCTCGCCAGGTACTTCCCATCCCATGTTTTATCACTACTTTTACTAACTGATATTTTGAAAGGCATATATAATCAAAGATGCCACCTGTATAATATAGTGTAGAAATTGTGATCTTAGTATATATGCTACAAAGTTCAACTTAGACTGATACAAGCATTTTTCCCTCTCCATTGAAGCTATAAAATGATAGAAGTTATTCCATCTCAAAAAACTATATCCTCTCTGTTCCGTTTAATGTCTTTTTAGCAAAATAATTTGTCTCATTTCAAATGCCATTTTACAATATCAATAAAGAATTCATTACTACTTTTTCTTCTGTTCTACTAGGTATATTAGGAAATTATACAATATTTTTTATAAAATTTACAATATTAATTGCATTTCTTAACTCTTGTGCAAAAAACATTAAAAGGGATGTAAAATGGGATGAGGGAATAAAAATAATGTGAAATCATGAAGGTAAGTCGCGCAGACTTTCACTCTAGAAAATTCTTAGGTAAGCAAATAATTATTTACCATGATCAGAGAAGTCTTTTGTTTAAATATAATGTTATAAGATATTGTGCATTAAAAAGTGTCATCATTTATATACATTATTCATAACATGACATTATGGAATCGTTCGATCCATATACTCAATTTTACCTAGTCGTAAGCAATGGTTGTTGATTAGTATGCAGAAGTGAGAAGATACACCTTGTTCAAGAACTCAGTGGTTTGGTTTTAACATTCAATGGCCATACAAGTGTTTATATGCATACAAGTGTTTCCTTTAGGCATTCCTAGACTCTAGTACCTTCAGCTTGCAATAGCTAGTCTTGTGTTAAAGTCTGTTCAAGATATCCCTGCTAGTCAATAAATACACGTAGCACCGGCACTTCTAATTGAAGGCATGTCAGAGTGTCCGAATGCGTCGGTGTCCAACACCGACAAGACGCTGGCTTTTGTGGTTGGTTACATTGGTTACATTTAATCATTTCTATTTTCTCAAAATATTGTCGAAGTTTACGTGTCAGTGTCAATGCTTCCTACACTATAGTGAATACTTCATAATTTCAGTGGTACCTTTTTCCCATACAACTCTGCAGAGACTAGGGGGCAAGCAATAAAATGAAAAGAGTAAAATTATGAAAAATCACACATCCTGTAATACATAAAATGAAAAGAATTTGATGTTATTAATTATTCTCTTTTTCTATATTTGGCTAGCTGGCTGTTTTATCAGCATTCATAGGTCCTGATCAAGATGCAACAGAGACCTTATTGGCATCTGATCCAGACATTGCTCCATGGATACAAAAATACCAACGGAGCCGCGACACAGTCTCTCGAACAGATTATGAGGTAAGTGTATCTACGTATCTCTCTCTATCCAAGGGAAGCAAAACAGTTACTGAGACTTTTGTTTTATTAAAAACAAATTTCACTTTGTTATTTTCTTTGATTTCTTATCTTATGCAGGTTGATCTGATAACCACTTTCACAAAATTGAGTACCTTGGGTCAACAAATTAACTATGAAGCATATACATATCCTCGCGCGAAGATCGATATTACCAAACTCAAGTTGTAAAACTAGAGGACCATATCATCTTCACTTCAATTTGAAGTTTTGACTTGTATTTTCTCTTTGTTTTTAACTAAAAAATGTTGAGCTTCTATGCAATTACTTGTACTCATGTAGTGAGATTGAACCAGATCCTTATGCAATTATGGCATGTGACAAATGATTGTGGGTTGCTCAATTGCCAACCTTGTATAACCATATCCTATCATTAAATTGAAGCAAAACCAATCTTGGAGAATGTACAAGAATTTCACTTATTTTACTACACTAGCCGAATAGCATACCAAAAATCACTTGATCATTCCATTGGTTCAAAATACCGCCTTGAATTCAAGTATGAAATTCCACAATTGATTAATGGGATTATACGCAAATTTTATTATAAATCGTCAGTTAGGTTGGTACTTTTTTCTGACCTTGCATAGAAGGTATGTCTCCCCTAATTATTTTTCATAAAAAAAAAATTTATCTCGATTTTTTAAAAATCAAATTGGAGATCATGGTTTAATTAATTCAATCTGTTTAGTTACAGTTAAATCAAATGACTAACAAATAATTAAAAAAATATTAAAAGGTGGCAATAAATAAATACAAAAAAATGGTTCAACAAACTATTGTTGAACATGTTCAACTCTAGTTCGACTAGACTACAGTTCAAAAGAGATTGAACCAATTAAAAATCAACTAGATAACTCAGTCTGGTTTTTAAAATACTAATCCATCTTCAATTTGGGCCCTGTGACACAAATAAAGAGGTGAGATCACCTTGAAAATGATACACTAGCTCGTATTTATCTGATTAACAAATTCTTTGAAAGTTTTACCCCATACCCTCAATTATACTTATACCCTCACATATTTTTCAAAATGTCAAATATACTCTGTATTTTTTTTACTATTTTAATAAATTAAAATTCACTTTTTTTTTACCTTCCAAAGATATTCGGAACTCAAAAAATTAAAATTTCCGATACATAAAAAGTTATCCGGTAGTTACCGGAAAACTTGAAAAAAATTTTCCGAAAAATAAGCGTGAATTTAAAACTACCGGAAAACTTGTAGGGAAGTTTTTCGATAGTTACACCACTTACCTATAACTATTACAATTCAAATTAAACACAAATAAACTAAACTATTATATAATTTTGACTTGAAATATTCTTTGTTTTTTCTCATAATTAGTTCATTTTAGGTCCTCATCATTCCCATATATTATGTGTCTTTAATCTTTTGCATACCTCATATCATCCCTATCTAAATCTCTAAGTCTCTTTACTTTTTCTCTATTTCTCATTTCATACATCATTTCCTCCTCATCATAATCTCTATATCTTCTTTCATTTTCTCTATTTCTCCTTTCATATATCTTTTCCTCCTCGTCATAATCTTTGCATTGTCTTTCTTTTTATCTAAATCTCCTCTCATACCTCATTTCTTTCTCATCATAACTTTTATATCTTCTTTCTTTCTCAATTTCAAACATATCTTTATTTTGAGAAGATCTTCCATGATGAGATCTCCTATCTCTTTGATTCAAAAACTCTTCTCTTAAGGCATCCATTTGAGTATTCAACATTTTTGTTAAGTGACCCATAAGATAAGTGATTCTAGGAGAGAGGGGGTTTGGTTCACTTCCACTCATGATTTCTAAAACAACAAATTAACGAGTACCACAATAATCAAACAAATAACAAGAACAAGTTAACAAGATAAAAATAAGGTTCTCATCACTCACTAAGTGTTTACACTCAAGAAATGTATCGCTCGTGTATATCATTCAATGATGGCTTTTTCAATGATGTTTACTCTTGCCTTTTTCCACTCAAACTCCTCTTTCAAATTATTAAAATGAATCTAAACAAGAATCCAAATACAATTTAACAAGTCCACAAAAGCTATCAACACAAGAGTATTAGTTTTAAGAAGGAAAAACTCTAAGACTTCTTAAGAGAATTTGAAATGACAAACGAGAAAAACTAAGTAAACGAAAACACACTCAAGTAGATTATAAAAAAAAAAATGAAAGATTAGAACTAAATTACTAAGTGATCTAAATATGTGGGAGGTAAGGTGCTAAAATCAAACTTGTCATGCCTAAAAGAGGTAACAAGAATGCAAAAATATTTTATGTTTCAATGTGGACAATTCTGAAATTTTTTCTTTTTGCAAAATGTCTTTTTCTCAATAAGTGCTTATGTGCAGAATCACTTTTTCGCAGAACTAATCTTTTCATATTTTATCTGTATATTTGAATTCATTTCATTTTTCTAATCTATTTAGGCTTTTGAAATTCCAAAATCGGATATATATGGAAGAAATAACATCAAAAATAAATTTACAAGTGAAATTTTGGATCAAACAATTGCAAATGAAGAAGATGATGAAACTAAATCCATATTTTTTCTCGAAAACAATAACTAAGGACTCGAAATTTCACCAAAATAACAGCAAGTAATCATCAAACTAAATCTTCGCACACATATTATAAGACTTATAATCAACTAGCAACCTAAGATTACACAAAAACAAATATCAAATTTCAAGAAATTAACTTAAAATTTCAATTTTTTCAAGAACATCAAAAACTTAAAAATAAAAATTAAGAACAAATATTACCACTTGGTGACAAGTTCTGAGATCAAATTATGTGGATTTGAGTGTTTCCACATAAGATTGAAGATCTAACAAAATAATTTCTTCAAATTAAGTGACAAAATAAAAGGGTAAAGAAAGAAACAACATGAATTAAGTTGAGAGGATGAAGAAACGCCACAACCAATGACGATTGATATGCCAATGTGGAATTGTCACAATAGTAAGAAAGTGAAGATTCAAGCAAGTTCTAATAAAAGAACTCAAAGAGAATACACATCTCAGTCACTATTCTCATTAGAGAAATTCTAATTTATTTTAAACTTATCCAAAATGAGATTATCACAAGTATTTAAAGAAGGATTTACCCTATTCCTAAAATGAGGCAAAAGACAATGCTCTAGACCCATATTGGCTTACACCACTTAACTATAATTGTTACAATTTAAATTAAACACAAATAAAACTAAAAACTATTATAAAATTTTGACTTGAAATATTCTTTGTTTTTACTCATAATTAACTCATTTTAGGTCCTCATCACCTTTCCAACTGGTCTATAACTTCTTAGACCCAATGGTAGATATTTGGATTTAGCTAAGCTTTTATGAATCAAATGTGAAGGATACAATACATACCAACAAATATGAAAAATCATTGAACTCTTAATTAAACTTATGGACGAGTATGAACTTGTTTCACCGTCTCCCCTACAATATTTATGTACATTCAAATATGCTCTTCCATATTCTAATTAGGAGGATGTTCATCTCCGCTGCCCCTCCCCCCTCCCAAAAAAAAAACATGGGAATTTCTATATCTTACAATCTGGTAGTGAGAAATTCTCGTATTCTCGAATTCAATGCTACCGGAGGTTCTAAGCCTATAGTGTTTTTTTATACATGTGAGTAAACATTGAGGGGTGAATGAGCAATCACCTTCTAATTAAATTGTTAAATGGTGTTACTTTGAAACATGACAAATAAGGATGTGATAGATTTGTTCAAGAGCACCATCTTAGGTTAAAGTCCATTATAAAGATGGTGATCTAATATTTATATAATGATTAATAATAATTGTCCACATAATGACCACTAAATCTTTTCCTACTTCACTGTTGAAAATGTGACCGGACAAGTTGAAAATGTGACTGGACAACACAGGGTTCGGGTCTAAAAATTTTCAATTTAGACCCAATTGAAAAGAGATGCTAAGGATTCAATTCCGTAGTGTTGGCCATTCAATTTGGGTGACTAATAGGTTGGGGCAAGTTAGAGTGAATAGACAAATAATCTTTGAAATTGTACACCCGTCAAAATAGTCCCTGATTTTACAAATTGACACATTTAAAGTTGTAACACCTCAATTAAAATGATTTTTTTTCTCTTAACTTTTACCTTTAGAGGCTACGATGTAGAACGTAAATTAAACATGTGGTCTTACACATGAATCTCACATTGTCACATTATTTAATTTGTTTGGAATATGAGATATCAGCCTTGATGTTGACATGGATACATTACTTAACATGTCACATAAGTTTTTGGTAATGGGGCATTGATGTGATATCCACATGTAAGGGCACATATTCATGTAACGTTTCACATTGTACTCTCTAAAAATAGAAGTTAATGAATTGATCATTTTGACTAACACAATACAATATTAAGGGTCTGAGCGGTTGTCATAAGAAGATATTCAAAAGCATATGATAATATCAGGTTATGTGCGATGAACATCCCTTGCCAGCAGTGCCACTCGGCCAGCAACAAGACACATTAAAGGCTTTTATTTTTGCCAAAACACATTAAAGGCTATCATTGACCATTCTGGGCAGTAAAGCCCAAATCTGGAGGCAACCATAGCCTAGTGAACAAAATAGAACTGGAGGCAATGGTGGTGAGGCAAAGGTAGATGCAGAAGTTGGCCCATGGATTACAGTCGAGGCATGGATCCTGGAGGTTGAGCCATCGCTGCAACCAGAACAGGTGGTTTCATGGCAGTATGGGGTAAGTGACAGACAAAGATCGCAGAGCTTGAGGGGAACAAGAGGGTTACTATTAGTGATTGAGGATTAGGGAAATGGAGCTTGTTATGTTAACAATCCCTTTTCAAGGGAGAAAACAAAATGAGCTACTCTAGTTTTAGTACATAAGGTCAGGTCTGGGTTTCGTCAAAAATTAAAGCAACTGATCTCACTCGCTCCCTTTAAGCCATACAAAGCTGAGCTCCTCACTTGTTGACCAACCAATATTAATAGGTTAGTATATTAGTGAATTAATAGGTTTCAGAATTTAAACTCAGAATCTCCTGATTAATACTCATTCAGTGTCCCTATTGGTTCTTTAGGTCTTGTACATCCCTACTTTTAAATCATTATACTTTAAACCTATTTTCATTTTTTACCTTGGGGTACTTTCATTATTTTGGGGCTTAAAAAACCTAACAGCAATTCCTCAGTAAAAAATCCAGTAAATAATAATGCGTATCTCTGGACATTTCACCAGAAGCATTCCTGAAATTTTACAACTCAAGCTGGTTTAAATAGAAAAGCAAAATTTCTTATTAACCCAATGGGTAACAACATTGAACATTCCCCGAAATGTTTGGATGTTTGTCTCTTGCAATTTTAAATGTAATACTGCAAGTGAATTGCACATCTATCTGACATATTCCACCTACAGTGGACCTGGGAATGTTCCATTCTCGCGTTGCTCGTTCCATCTGTCGATCTGATGCATAGAAAAATCGATGAAAACTGAGTGTTCGACATGATAGGAACAGAAAAAACAGCAAAAATATATTTGTGAAAACTAATTAAGCCATTGAGGGAAAAAAAAAAGGATATAATAGGCAAATCAAAATTGTATGCTTGTGTTTGACCTGCTGGTAACTGCTATTAATGGAATAGTTACTCTAAGTACTAAATATTACAAGTACGAAGATGTTGAACTCTAAAGCCTACAAGTGCCTTTATCAGTTTATAAATGTTAAACTCAAAACTAAGTAAAATGCTTCAAAAATTGTGGCTCCAGTGTGGGTTTATGTTCATAAACCAACAAAAAAGACATAGGTTCTTCTCAGATGGAGATGTACTTTTATGAAGTAACTGACATTTGATTTATATAAGGAGTATTCAACATTGATAAGTACCAGAAATGTGAGGAAAACAGAAAACTGAATACTGTATTAATGGTGAAATTCCAGGCGAAGCCTTCATCAAGGTGATTTCAGTTCATGGGTTCTGAAACAAGATATACAAAAAATGGCCAAACAATTCGAGAGGGCCCAGTTCTCCCAACGGTCCCAACTAATTCTCTACTCTAACCTGTCTTTCCCCCTGCCCTCATGCTTATACTCTCTCATTACACAGATCGACACACACCTGAACATTACTGCCAATTAGGCAGTAAGTTATGCAATCTTCTCTCGTAAGTCTGATCAGGCCCATCACACACCTCATAATTTGGTCATGTACATCAAACCTTTTACGCCTCCATGCATATACTTCAGTAATTTGTCCCCAAGGTGGGTGGGGAGTCAAGGAATTGCTCCTGAAACTCAGCCAGTGACTCCTAGAAATTTTAACAAGTAGGCAATTGCTTCCACTTGATCAAGATATCCACACACTTCCTTATGCATTTGATCTCACAACCAGTGCTTCTTCTGGTTGGACTTGCAGCTCCCAATTTTCCACTAAAAATGAAGGTAGAGGCTGCACAGTAATATCAGCCGCTACTAATTTATTCAACAATGAAACATGGAACAGGAGATGCACTCCACTCTCCTCAAGCAATTTAAACTTATATGCAGTAGGATTGATCTTCTCTACAGTCTTCACAAGGACCATAGAATATTGAACTTAGCAAAGTTCTTCAATGTATAAGGCTGTAATAATACTTGTTTTCCTCCCTGATATGCAATGTCTTTCCTATGTTGCTTTGCTTGTTGGCTCAAACAATTTGGAGCCTCCACCGTTTGCTCCTTCAACTCCACCAACATCACATTCCTCTATCTTTATGCACTCATCTAGCTGACTTCTAGGTCAGTTTGCTCAACATCCCCCTGTAATTACAACTGAGACATTTAACCATATAAGGCTTGAAATGAGTTCACTTTAGCCGCCGTATGACAATTGGTGTTGTACCAAAATTGTGCATAGCTCAGCCATTTATGCTTTAAGCACTGGTTAGGCACCTTAAACATGTTTCCAAACATGATTTTACAATTTCCGTTTGTCCGTCCATTTGACAATAGTAAGCAGAATGGAACCTCAACTTTGTGCTTGCCAACTAAACAATGTACTCCATGAAGACCTTATCCCGATTGCACCCAATGGAAACTGATGGAGCCTCACTACTTCTTTGAGAAAAATTTCTTCGACCGCTTTGCCTTTGTTGTAAATGGATGAATCAAGACGATAAAATGTTGGTCAACCTATCCACAACTACTAATATTGTATACAACCTTAAAGTTTCATGAAAATGTTCTATGAAATCTACTCATTCATGTATCAGACCTTTCGTCAAACAAAAAAGTATCAGACCTATGAGCGGGAATTGAGAGGGTTGCAATAATCCTTCAGGAATCAATGCTTGGCACTTTTCTTTTTGACACGCTCCACACCCTTGTATATACTTCTGGATCTACTTCATTCCCTTCCAATAAATAGCCTTGAAATCTTTTGTAAGTTGTAAAATACCTGGAGTGTCCCCCCACAACAGAATCATGAAATTCCTTAAGAATTGATTGCATCTTAGAGGAGTTTTACGGAACCACCAACCTCTTATAATACATTTGACTTTGTTAAGTCTGAACTCTTATGAGCATTGGCATCCATCATATTATTCTTCTCAATTTGTCATCCTTGAGTACTTCCACTTCCATGTCATCTGACTCATTAAATTGTACAGTAGACGGGGCAGAAAATTGTAGTTTCCTAGAAAGAAAGAGCACCAGCTGCTTTGTTTTTAATTCAAGGTTTGTAATTGATCTCAAGTTTGAACCCCAATAGTTTTAACATCCACCTATACTTCTCTTCTCCCAATAGATTCTGATCAGCCAAGAGTTCAAGACTCTTGATAACTGTATGTATGCACCACAAAATGCGTTCCTAACAAGTAACGCCTGCAATTGGCCTTCCTTTTTGCATAAGCACTTCTCCAATACCTTTTCCGCATGCATCAGTTTCTATTAAAGAGTCTTTTTCCCAAGTAAAGTTATCCTTCTTGAGCTGTTGTGTAAGAGGCGAAGCTAATTTCCCATAATTCTATGGAATTTTCGGTAGTACCCAGTCAATACAAGGAACCCCATCAACCCTTTCACATCCTGTGTTGTAGGCAAGTCCAACGTATACTTAATCTTATTGGGATTAGCTGAAATTCCTAGCCCATATACAATGGGTCCCAGATACTTGAACCTTTCCCCTTTCAACAACACTTGACCCCTTTATCTCCCAAAACTTAATGATCAAACTTCTGAAGTCAGTTTATCTGTTTCCAAAACTTATTAACCAGCAACCAATCCAATCCTAAAGTTACCAAAACTCCTCATAACTCCAGCAGAAAGAAATTCTACTAAAATCCCTCCTTGCATATGTTTAAGTCATGCAAACACCCTATTCCCTACCTTAGCCCTAGTTTGCATCTCTACAAAACATTAACGGATATCTTCACTTTCAATTTCAAGTTTTCCACTAATTTCTCGAAGATGAAATTACTAGTTGCTCAACAATTCACCGGCACCAACACCTGTCTTAAAGGATCAGTTAAAATTTAGTCCCTCCTTACTTTAAAAGGATATCTAACAGGTTTTCTCCCAATTCCAACATTTCACCCACATCTTCAGATGGTCTCATCTCCTATTCCTCCTCCTAACCTCTTAACCTTCTACCATCACTAATTGGTAAGCCGAAACTTCTCCCTGCACTTCTCATGCAGTTCACAGTCTGTGCCAATCTCCTACCCCCACAGGGTTTCTTCTATGCATCAACTCCACCAATTGTTTGGTCTCCATTGAATTTCTTTCCCTTGTTCAATGCTTTGAGCCGAGGATTGACTCCATTCTTTGGCTGGACTCCACGAGGGTCTTCATATGGTGATTCTCTTTTCTTTCCACCATTTCTTCTCTTCTACAACCAATTCACCTCTTTGTGGAGCAGAGTTTTTCCCTCCTCAGCATGGCCAAAGCCATCAAGATCAACATCCCGGGAAAAAGCTATTTGAGCTCCTTAATTTGTCTCTCCTCTTTCTGATCAACATCAGAGGAAAAACCTATTCGTCTCTCCTTTGCAAGAGCTTTTTGAGCTCATTAAGTTGTGACTGAATTTCAATTCTCCATTCCCGAAGACTGGGCTCCAAACTCTCAACTTTGGATTCCATTGTTTCATGCATAATGACCACCCAACATCCCCGGTTCGAGAGCTTTACCTATATCAGCAGGATTACAACCCATGGATTCTCTCTCTCTCTCATTTACATAGACCAATGCACAATCCTCACTGGCCACTACTACTGCAAACTAGGCAATTACTTATTTTATCCTCTCTCCTAAATCTGATAAGGTCCATCACACCTCATAATTTGGTCGTGCACAGCACACCTCTTATATTCCACAAGAGTTGAAGAACTAACAAAAGCCAAGTGGTTAAGCCACAAGAGTTGAAGGAAGAAGGTATGAATGAAACAAGTTAAAAAACTAAGAGGGATCAAACTTCAAAGTATCACGCATATATCCATATACAGGAGGAACATTCACCCTCTCCCTGTTACCCCAAAAGAAGACTTTCCCCTTCACAAAGAAGCCAAACACATTTACTAACTAATTTTTTTGTTTTATTATCATTTTTCACAGAATTTTATGTTCCAATTTAGCATAAATTCAGATATCATGACATGTGGAATAAAAACTAAAGAAAAGCGAAGTTGTGGCATACAAGATGCAATTTCTTTATAAGAATTTATAGTACTACACTACTACCAAGTACCAACAAAGTAAATTATGCAATTCTAATTCCATGTAAGAGTCCAGATAATCCATAAACAGATGGAAATTTGACATAAGCAAGAAGATATGTCTGCATGTAAATCTTAGCGAACAAGCAGATCCTAGCGCCTACCAGATAAAAAGAATATTCATTAAAACTACATACCCATTCGCCAGGGCAAAGAGAGCGATAATACTTGGCAAACTTATCGCATTCTGGTGCATCTTCTCCCTTTGCAGCTACACATCTGCAAATGAATTTCAAAGGTTAAAATAAAATTAAAAAAACAATGCAAATTTTCAGTGTGTGAACAACAAGCTTTATAAAAATAAAAGCCAAAAGAGTATGACTCACCGATGATATTCAATGTATCGGGTAAAACAATGCCTTGTTTGATTTGTAGTTGGAAAACGGAAATCTACTGGGGCGGTCTCAAGCTAAAAAAATAATATCACAAAATAAGAAGACGTTGAAAGAACTATCAAGCATGCTTATGATGAAATCAAGATATAATTGTAGATTGATGATTCAGTTAAATAAATGTCACCTTAATTTCAGGTTTCTCTTCAGCTTCCTCTTGATCACCAGAATTTTCTTCTTGAACACTTTCACTACTTGGCTCTTGAGTGTTTTCTTCAGCAACCACAGGGGCAACAGGATTTGTTTCTTCTACAGTTTTCTCAACAACAGCTTCGACAGAAGCGGCCTCCTTTGGCTTTTCAACTTCCTCGACTGCAACAGGTTTTTCAACTACATCTGTTTTCTCTTGTTGGTCCTTAACATAGTATTGCTGCAAAAGTCAAAAACATTTTAGTCACTACCATCATCTCAAATTTTACATATCATTAGAAAACTGGCATCAAGCTTAGGAAATTAAGAGAAAAGGCCATCACTACCTAACATATAACACATAAACTAGCAACACACTATACCAATTCTTCACATAAATAATATAGCATCCAAAATGTATAATGACAGAAACTAGTCAACATAGTTATACACGAGAGAACTACACATAAGCCAGTGTCAACAAGCAGCTATAATGTGCTATTATAGAGTTGTAACATAGCAGAATTTGAACAAACCACTACTGTTCAACAATACAAGATTTAGTACAAAGTATGGGCACTATGGCTTTGTAGCATCATAGCATAATTTGAACAAATCACTATTTTTAGAATCAATATTTCAATCATTTTTTCCATTCTCGTTATACAACCCATACATATGTCAAATTGAAGCACAGTAATTGGTTAAAAGAACATTTATTTTGCGAACAGGATATAGATCTGGGTTTAGAATATTCGGTAGATATTGAAGACTAAAAAATTACATTGACTAAACTAAGATTAATTTTTCATGGCAAATTAGAACGAAGTGGAAAAACAAAATCCAAAAAATAAAATAGCAATAGAATATAATCAAGATCTAGCAAAAAGCACTAAAAATTGTGGATTATCAAGCTTCAATTTTCAAATTTCCGTTCAAAATATTAACGGGATTCGAATTAAAACGAAATATTTAGAAGAAGAAGAAGAAAAAAGGAAGACAGATGAAGGATTGGTACCTCAGCGAGAGTTTGAGAGTTGTCGGCAGTATCCGCCATTGATGTAAGAAAGCTTGGTTGGGCGGCTAGAAGAGAAGGGTGTGTGGATTTGGGTGTTGTAAGGTCAGAACACAGAGAAGTGATGTTAGGTAACTGTTTGAGTTGGTGACTTTACGCTGGAGTATTCGGTTAACCTTTTATTCTTAATTTTATTTACATTTTTTTATTATTTTTTACTATATTATTATCATCATTTTATTATATTAAATAATGTAAAAAAACAGTAATTTAATTTTTAGACTAAAAATAACACACGGATGTCTCGTGATTAGCTTCTTCATCTATTATTTATTAGTGTGTAAATCCGTATTACGTACGAAAATAATTTTTACTTTTAATGTAGTATATTTATAAATTTTATTGACAATCATGTGATAAATAATGACATTTTTGTTTTCTACACTCGTTATTAACATATAATAATAACAATAATACAAAAATTTGTGGTTTTTTTATTTTAAGTGTTAAAAAATTTAACCTAATTTATCTTATGCAATGTATGATTTTGAATAAGTAACATACATTTTCATATATAGTCTGATAAATAACAATTCAATCAAATAATTGAGTGTTTTTATGATAATCCGTTGAATTTTTTATATAACTTGGTATTTTTTTATAATATATAATTAGATTTTCAATAAAAAATGAGGCAATTATACTTTGCCAAAAACAATTATAATTATAATCCTAATTATCATATATATATATATATATATATATATATATATATATATGTGTGTGTGTGTTGGTGGTTCTGCGTACAATTATATGCTATAAGAGATAACAAAAAAGAAAAACAATAAATTACATTAATATTTTTAGTGTAAGATGAGTGTTTCTAAATTAAATTTTTTAATTGACATGTCAAACATGAAACCAAATATTCATCCATTTGTTTCTTCATTCCTGGCTACCAAAATCTCTATTTCAAATCTTGATATATTTTCGTATTACCGAGGTGAATGCTCAACATGCTCTTGTGAGCCCCATCTAGAATAGTCTTTCTCAAATCTTCATTATTACGAACACATACACGCCCATTACACTTCAAGATGTTGTTTGGACCTACATTGAACTCAGGTGCCTTTCTGGACTCAATTAACTTTCTCTTCTCTTGACTCACTTTATCTGTCTCTTGAAGAACTTTGATCTTATTCATTAGTTCATTATCTATGGTGATCATTCCACAATACAATTTCCTTGTGAAGGTGCAAACACGAGAAGGGGGGTTGAATTGTGTTTGTACTACTTGATTTCTTTTTTTGTTTTTGATGATTATTTAAAATCTTATATATAAACAAGCAGAGTTAGCAGCGGATAAAGTAAAATAATCAACACAAAGATTTATCCTAGTTCACCATTAACTAGGCAACATCCAGTCCCTTCACCTCGAAGGATTTTTCCACTAATTCAAAACCTTTGAATTACAACAACACTACTAACCCTCCAAGTCAGTCTTCCCAAACAGTCTAACAATCATAGACTTTTGAGGAACACAACACCTTGACTTCACAAGTCAAGTCTTCTCCTACCAATCTGACAACCCCAGATTGCAGAAGGGATTTCAACACCTTGAATCTAATTGCTAAGTCACCTACTACTTCTTCTGACTCTTCAGATTGTAGACTCTACTTCAACAATATAGATCTGACACAAGGGAACGAAAACACAAGAGTACTTGCTTCTGGAAAGCTGATACTCACAATTAACCTCACTGAAAACTCGAGTGTTTGCTTCTGGAAGTTTATAACTCTTTTACTGATTTTCGATGCTAAGTCTTTTGCCTTGAGCCTCCTTTTATAGACGAAAATTAGGGTTTCTTCCATGATCAAATTCAAGCTGTATCTGTCCAGATTCTCTTGCAAAAATAACTTGGTCAATCCTGTTTCACTTAAATAAAAATCGTATCTTTTTAGCTTCAGATTGCATTTGAAAATTCTATTGACCAATCTTGTTTCTTTTAATTTCAAACCATATCTTTTTAAGCTTCAGATTGCATTCGAATTTCTTCAAGTCTTCAGTAATTTTTGAATCAAATCCCCTTAATACTTTGATCAAATTTCTATCAAAATTTAATCAATTCTTCTTCGAATTTTAATCAAGTCCTCACTGATTTGCATCATGATTAAAATCTGGACCGTATGATCTTCTGATCTCGACCAACTCTGGACTTTATGATATGATCTGCCCCAATTCTGTGATCCTCTGATCTCGGCCAACACTGGACCATATGATCTGATCTTCTGATCTCGGCCAACACTGGACCGTATGATCTAATCTTCTGATCTCGGCCAACACTGGGCCATATGATCTGATCTTCTGATCTCAGCCAACACTGGGCCATGATACTTAATTCTGGACCATTGATCTGAACATTTTCCCTCTGATCTGGACCAAGTCTGGAATGAGTCTGAATTGAATCTGAATTAAATTTGGACTTATGATATTTTAATCTGGACCATTGATCTTTTAATCTGGACATTTATCTTCTGATCTGGATCAAGTCTAGATTAAATCTGGACAATCATTTCTTCTAATCTGGACTGAGTTTTATGTTCTGGACCATGCTATCTTCTGGTCTGGACCAAGTCTGACTTATGCTTCCTTCTGTTCTGGAACAAGTCTCCCTCTAACAGGCTTGCTTCTGGTCTGGACCAAGTCTCCTTCTGGACTCTGCTTCCTTCTGATATGGGCCAAGGAAGATATCCTCTGATGATGTTATTTGTCCTTTGATATTTTACCTTTGATGACATCCTCTGATATCCTCTGGAGGTGTATCCTCTGGTGCCTTACACAACTTCTGATTTGATCTTCTAAGTCAAAATACTATTTACATAAAATACTTTTGTTAACATCAAAATTCTAAGTATAGAACCAACTTGGTTCCAACACCTTGTTGTGGAATCCAAATTCAGGTCCAAGTCCTTGAACTTTTCCAACAGTTCTATTCCCATCACTCCCACTATCGAAAGATGAACCCGCTTCCTGCTCAAGGCATCAGCTATAACATTCGCTTTTTCTAGATGGTATTGTAGTGTAAAGTCATAATCTTTGATGAACTTCATCCACCTACTCTGCCTAATATTGAGTTCGTTGTGGTCAAACAAATACTTCAAGCTCTTGTGATCGTTGAACACTTTAAAACTACTCTATACGATAATCGCTCTAGATCTTCAATGCAAAAACTATGGCAACAATGCTCCAAATCATGTGTGGAATAATTATTCTCATGGGTTTTCAACAATTTTGAAGCATAGGCCACAACTTGTTTGTGTTGCATAAGCACACAACCCAATCCTTGATAAGAGACATCACAATAAACTTTATATGGCTCATCTGATCGTGGTAACATTAGCACCGGTGATGTGGTTAATTTCTCTTTCATTTGTTGGAAACGCTTTTCACACTCCTCTGTCCAATCAAAAATTTGGTTCTTTCGGGTGAGTTGTGTTAATGGAGCTACAATCTTGGCAAACCCTTTGATGAATCTCCTATAGTAGTTTGCCAATCGTACAAACTTCAGATTTTAGTGGTCGTCCTCTGTTGTTCCAAAGCTACTACAACTTCAAATTTGGCTTGATCGACTGCAATTCCTTCCTTGGAAATAACATGTCCCAATAATTTCACTTCTTCTAACCAGAATTCACACTTCCCCGAGTTGGCATACAACTATTTCTCTTTCAATACTTGGCGCAAACGATCCTCATGTTTTTCTCGGCTCTTGAAATAGACCAGGATATCTTCAATGGATACTACCACAAACTTATCCAAAAATGGATGGAACGCAGTTCATGTAATCCATGAAAAAATTTGGCGAATTGGCTATTCCAAAAGGCATCACCAAGTACTCAAAATGGCCATAACGCGTCCTGAATACCGTCTTAGGTATATCCTATTCCTTCACCCAAATATGATGAGACCTTGACTTCAAATCAATTTTTAAAAATACTACCGCTCTTCTGAGTTGGTCCATCACGTCATCAATATGTAGCAAGGGATATTTGTTCTTGATGGTGACTTTGTTGAGTTGATGATAATCAACACAAAGTCTAGACTTTCTATCCTTCTTCTTCACTAATAGCACATGAGATCTCCAGAGTGAGACACTTGGCCGTATAAACTATTTAGATAAGCAATTTTCCAATTGATTCTTCAATTTAGACAACTCTAATGGAGATATCCTGTATGGGGCAATAGAAATAAGTCCAATACATGGAGTTACATCAATCGAGAACTTAACATCACAAATTGGGATTAATCCTAGCACATCTTACGGAAACACCTCTAGAAAATCTCTAACTACTAGAATTCCATCTATGTACACCTATGGGTTATTACTAATTGAACTAAGGAACACATACTTTTGAATTCCTACTTTTAAAGAAAGCTTCAATTTGTTGGCATTGAGGAATCAGAAAACACCTATGTTTGGGAATATCACAAACTTACAAGCACGATTCAATAGAATAAAAGGGCTTGATAGTCAATCCATCCCAAGGATCACTCCCAAATGCTTGAGGGGAATACAAGTTAAGTCAACATTGACTTTCATGTACAACACAATCAAATGGCATTGTAAACATGTCATAATAACGATCACAGGTTCCACAAAAGGTATAGTGACCTCCAAATCAAAAGTTAGTGCAGTAACAAACAACTGCATAGTGTTTAAACAATCCAATAAAATAAAAGAGTGCATTACTCCAGAATCATATAACACCAAAAATAATTTTCCAAAAATTTCACACTCACCCAAAATCTATAGGGTCACACGATAGAACGGTTAAATTGGAAAGTAAAAATTTAATCAAAGAATTATTTAATAAAATAAAATGAATTAGGCTTGTAATGTGCAAGGTCTACTATGGCAGTAAGGTAGAAAATAGCATTATATATACAATATATTGCGCCTCCTCTTACTCTAACCCTAGAATCATTCTTACTATAGTTGTCAGCTAGCGTCGACGCATTTTGAGTCAACCATTCGCGTGGACTGTGTAGAGACACTACAAGATCGTAGTGTTGGCGATTTATGCCCTTCTCGATGCTTCAAGAGGTAAACTCATAAACATGATGTGAAATATTGTGCTTGCATGATCCATAGCAATGGGTAATTTTCTACTCTTGGGAACGATTTTAATTTTTTTTTAAAAATATATATCTTGATTTCCTAACAAAAGTAAGTGTAAACAATGTCTTTAGATACTTCAAAGGGAAGATACCCATATGATTCAGTGTTCCAAGGGTCGTGATAATTGACAACAGGATACAATTCACAGACAGGGTTTCCAAAGCTTTTTAGAAAAACTAAAAGTGAATCAACACTAAACATCGATAGAACTTCCCCAAACCAACAAACAAGCCAGAATGACCAACCATGTAATTGTACGAGGAATCAAGCGAAGATTAGAAGAAGCTAAAGGAAGATAGGACAAAGAACTACACCGCATTGTTTAGGTGTATCGAACATTCTCATATTTGAAAATGGAGGAATCACCATTATGCATGGTCACTCCTATAGAGATCAAAACTTAATTGGAGAACAACCCCCTCGCCTTAGAGGCCAAATCAATCAAATGAGAGACGAGCTCGACTTTTTAGATGAGAATAGAAACATAATTGCTCTAAAAGAACTCACCATAAAGCAGAAGACGATGACAAGGTGCAACAAAAAGGTAATCAAAAGAGAATTCGAGGAAGATGATCTCGTATTAATAAACCACTCTAAAAATGTTAAGCAAAACAAGCTGACACAAAATTGAAAAGGTCCCTACAAATTCGTCTCTAAAATTAGAACAAGAGCATATTGAGGACTTATAATATAATCAAGCTAAAGAAATACAGTTGTGAATCACAAAGGAAACTATTGATACAATTGTAAACAATAAATTTTCATGAATAAAAATGAATAAAGTGATTCTCTTTTCTATTTGTCTTTACTCATGAATGTAAGAAAACATATAATTAAAAACAACAATGATGCAAAGAAGGGTGAAGCCATTAAAGCTAAAGCCTAATCGAGGAAGCAAGCTTACCCTCAAAGAAGGGCGAAGGAACACAAGGCCAAAGCCAAATTGGGGAAGCAAGCTTACTCTAAAACAGGAAGTTTCACCATTGAAGAAGGATAAGGCCAACAAGGCCAAAGCCTATCTGGACAAGCGAACTTACTTTCAAACAGGAATTGAACGTACCCTTAAATGGGAAGTTTTCCCACTAATGGTTAAAAGAAGCACATGGAAACAAAGGCTAAAACCCACAACAAATAAATACAAACTTAAGTGCATCAAATAGATGAGAAGAAACACTTAAATAAATATGTTTTAAACAAAGAGAGGCAAACGATAGCCCAACAAAAGATATGTATCAAATAAAGGGAAGCTACCACTATTACAAAATCAAGAAAAAATAACAACTAATTCGCAACTTCAATTACAGAAGACATGAGCTTGTCCTCTTGAACAACGACACACCACCTTATCTCATTAATATTCCATTCAATGATTGGTTTTAGACAATGAATTTGTGCGACTGCATTATCAAAAGACTTAGAGTTTTCTTTCAAAGCATCTGACATCAACAACTCGAGCCTGCTGCATTTTTTGAGTTTCCTCGAAGATCAAGTATAGTGTTGCCATCTTTAGTCTTCTTCATCTCTAGATCCTTTTTTTCTTTTTGAAGTCATTCAACTTCAGCAAAGTAACCACTCTCGATATTTCCCAAGGTATGGCCAAAGACAAAACTCGATTAGCGGTAGGAAGGTCTATGAGTAAAGCTGATTGTCGCCAATAGGACCAATGTCACTCTGATGAGAAAGACCTACTTCCAAGACACAAATCTCGAAGCCCTAAAATGGAGAATCTTGATTAGCCTAACTAATAGGAAACTATTGAGACCCCATTCCATGATCCTTCTTTAAGAACACTTCCTTAGAGTTCGAGACCTGTGATCGGTTGGTCCAAATTCCAATGTTCATCCTTTTTCTCAGGCAATCTTGAACTTCCAAGTTGACGTGATCTAGCCCTCATTTGTTTTCGGGTTCAACACCAACATCTTCAGTCAACACCTGATTCAAAAAGAAGACATGGATGACACTTGATGAGGATCTCCAAGAAGCTTAAGGACAATAAGAGAGTTTGATTCTTAGAAGGAAATATTGCTACTTTATTTGGTTTGAAACTTATTGGAGAGCTAGATGAAGACAAATTATTGTAAATCACTTGTTTCTAACTAGGAGTATTCTTGAAAGGTGTTATCAAATTGGTTGAACTTTTTTTTTATAGGTTTTAGTTGTTTCCTCTTGTAATTGTAAAAATTTAGCTCTCTTTATAATCTTATTGTAAAATTTAGACACACAGGTTAAATTTAGTAATATAAGGGGTTATTTTTTCATATAGCTTGCATATACCTATAAATAGGGGTTTACACACTTTTATACTTATGTGAGGTAAGAAATCCCCTCTATAGTTTTTTGTTGAATCGGTTGTGAATCTTATCTAAAGACTTTTTCTAAAGGTGCAAACACGAGAAGGGGGGTTGAATTGTGTTTGACTAAGTTGAGAACTTTTTCATTGTTTGATTAAACTGGTTTAGACTTGATGATTGTCTTGAAGTAGAAATATTAACAAAACTAAGGAGTGCAAGAATAAAGTGACACAAGTAATTTATCCTGGTTCACAACTAACTTGGCTACACCTAGTCTCTTCACTCATAAGGATTTAATCAACTAATTCATCAACTTGAATAACAAAGCACCTGACCCTCCAAACCAGTCTTCTCAAACAGTCTGACAACCCCAAATTGTTGAAGGCATACTAACACCACTATCAGGTTTGAATACAATGGTTTGGAACTTGAGTAGTTGCTTCTAACAAGTTGATTATAACAATGATTATCACACTATAAGAAAAACACTTAGAAAATATTTCTCATTCGAACAAGTGTTTCTCTATTTGAATTCTAAGATGAATTTGGAATTTTGAGTTGGAGTTCTTCTACCATTTTTTGATTTTTCGATGATCTTCTTCTTCTTCAACCTTGAGTATCTATTATAGATAAACTTAGGCCTTCAATCTAGTCCTTGTTTAATTCTGAATTGTATCTTCATTCCTAGTTTGGTCAACAATTATCTTATTCACAAATAATTCAGAACAAGATGCTTTTTGATAATATGTTCGTTAGCCAATTCTTTATTTTTGAATCTAATATGAGCAGTTCTTCTAGATTGATTTTGTTCGTATTTTGTATAGATTGAGTCTGTAAATTCTTCCGATTAATACTATTCGTATTTTGTTAAGATTGAGTTTTTAAATTCTTCAGATTGATACTGTTCGTATTTTTTTAAGATTGCTTTCGCAAATTCTTCAGATGAAACTTCGTTCCTATTGCTTGCTTTGATCTGGCCGTGAATATAGTGTTGGACCGGTTCTTGAACTTTCACAAGTAGGAATATGTCTAAGTCCAATTTAGTATTTTGTCCTTTGTCAAAATCTGAATCATATATTTGCAAATAATAAATGTATCTTCTTGTGAGTGTTTCTTCTTGTAAACAATTCTTGATCATATCTTCTTGTAAATAATTCATATCTTGTAGATACATCTTGATCAAATCTTCTTGTAAATAATTCATATCTTCTTGTGATAAATCTTGATCAAATATTCTTGTAAATAATTCATATATTCTTGTAGATAAATCTTGATCAAATCTTTTTATAAATAATTCATATTTTCTTGTGACATATCTTGATCAAATCTTCTTGTGAATAATTCAAATCTTGACCATATCTTCATTTCAACTTGGTCAAAGATTTTCTTTAATTATAAATCTGAATCAAATCTTATTTTAGATTATCGTAAAAAACACAAATCTTTTTTCATACTCTGTGAAGTCAAATTGGTTCCAACAATCTCTAAGTATACAACCAAATTGGTTCCAATAATCTCCCTCTTTTTTATGATGACAAAACTATTTTTCTCCCCACATTACCAAACATCTTTCTCCCCCTTTTGTCATCAAACAAAAAGACTTGAAAGTGTAACATTTTTTTTTAATTTGCCTTTTTTTTTTAATTTGCCCTTTTTTTCAATAGAATGAAAATAACATAAACATAAAACATAAAATTTATCCGAACTATGAAACTAAATTACTATAACATTGGCACATCATCATTTATGTAAAAGAATAAAGTTTAGGTTTTTCTTGATGAAATCAAACCTATCTTCAGCTAGTGGTTTGGTGAATATGTCAGCCCATTGATGACCGGTGTCTACAAACTTGATATTAAGCACACCTTTTTGAACAAAGTTCCTAATGAAATGGTGTTTGATTTCTATGTATTTAGCTCTAGAATGAATTATAGGGTTTTTGGTTAGGAAAATGGCAGAACTGTTGTCACAATAAATGTGAATGTTGGTTTCTAGGATTTTGTAGTCTTCTAGTTGATGTTTCATCCAAAGTAGTTGAGAGCTAAAACCAGTTGCTAAAATGTACTCAACTTCTACTATTGACCTAACAATTATGCTTTTTTCTTACTTGTCACCTAGAAATGTGCAATTCCACTTGTGCTTTTTCTCTCAATTTTATCTCCAACATAATCAGAATCACAATACCCACTTATTTTGTACTCAAAAGATTTCTTGTAGAACAAGGTAATGTTTGTAGTGCCTTTTAGGTATCTAAGGATTCTCTTAACAGCAGTTAATGTGATTTCCTAGGGTCAGCTTGAAATCTTAAACATACACATATAGTAAACATGATGTCATGTCTAGAAGTAGTAAGGTAAAGTAGGGATCTTATCATTCCCTTATAGGTTTTTTGGTAAACTTTTTTGCTTGATTCGTCTTTAAGTGAACAAGTAGGGTGCATTAGTGTAACTATAGGTTTGCAATCACTCATCTTAAACTTCTTGAGAAGATTTTTTGTATATTTAGTTTGATGAATGTATATACCTTTTTGACTTTTGTGAATTTGTATCCCTAAGAAGAACATAAGTTCTCCCATCATACTCTTTGAAATTCAAGCTGCATCAATTTAGAAAATTCTTAGCAAAGTTATTTTCTAAGAAGTGTATTATCTACTTATCCCATTTCAAAGTTATTTTTAAGAAAGAAGTTATTAAGTCTATCATACCATGCCTAGGTTCTTCTTTTAGACCATACAGAGATTTCCTAAGTTTAAAAACATGATTTGGAAGTTGAGATCTTTCAAAACCTGGGGGTTGTTTAACATAGACTTCTTCACTTATATAACCATTTAGAAAAGCATTTTTAACATCCATTTGGAATAATGTAATGTTATTATTTGCGGCAAAAGAAAGTAGGATACAAATAACTTCTAACCTGACCATCAGAGCAAATGTCTCAGTGTAATCAATGCCCTTTGGCTGAAGGTAGTCTTGTGCAACAAGTCTTGCCTTGTTTTTGATAACTTCACCTTTTTCATTCAGCTTGTTTCTAAAAATCATCTTAGTTCCAATAATGTTCTTCTTTGGCCTAGGTACTAGATCCCAAACATCATTCCTCTTGAATTCATTTAATTCTTCTTGCATTTCAAGAATCCATCCATCATTTATCAATGCTTCATCAACAGAGGTAGGCTCAATTGATGAGAGTAAGCCAAACAAAGTAGTATCTTTTAGTGATGATTTGGTCCTCAAAGGATCATTTACACTTCCAATTGTTAGAGTTTCAGGATGAGATAACTTGTACTTCCATCCAAATCTTCCTTCTGACTTATCTTGACTGTTTCTGACTTGATCAGATTCATCCTCTGAAGATTTGTCATCTTCTTTTGATTTGCTTGTATCCTCTGATTTTTCAAGTTCTTCTGCATCTGCTTCCTCTAGTTCCTGTAAACCTGCACTACCATTATCTTGCTTTGCCATTTCAAGGTCAAGTTGTTTGTCATCAAATTTAACATGTATGGATTCTTCCACAATCTGAGTTTCCCTATTAAACACTCTATAAGCCTTAGATCTCTCAGAGTATCCAATGAAGGTACACTTTTGAGATTAAGAATCAAATTTACCAACGTTGTCTTTAGTGTTCAACATATAACAAGTACAACTAAATTGTTTAAAGTAAGAGACATTTTGCATTTTACCTTTTCATAATTCATATGGTGTTTTATTTAATATAGACCTAATTAAGACTCTATTTTGAATATAACATGCAATGTTAATTGATTCAGCTCAAAAGTGTTTTGCATCATTGTTGCGCAAAATTCCGCAAGTGTTCGGGTTTGCCAAGTAGTAGAATATAAGATTATCGTACCCACAAAGATTAATTTAACAACTACCAAATTAATTAAGATTTTATATTATTTAGACTAATGAAAATTATTTCAATAACAAAAGTGTAAAAATAGCCAAAAAATTACAAAGAGAGTATATAACAACACAACTTTGAATTAATGGAAAGTAAACCTAGGTTCATAGTTTCACTTGTAATATCAATACCTCAAGTTGTAGTTTTATATAAATGCTTATGTATTTTCTCAATTATCAATCCCTCTTTAAAACAATTAACAAAGATTCGTCATTCAATGTAATATTCTTTTCCTTAAATTAATTCTTTGATTGATCATACAAAAAATAGAATTAAGAGAAAGCATATAGAACCAAGAGGTTGAGTGATTGAAAGATTAGTATCTATGTTTCGTCATACAAGAATCCTAATATCAATTATCCTATAGATCTACCAATTAATTGTAGTTGGTCACTAGTCAATTTATTGATTAAGGCATGCAAAGGTCAGCCATCCCAAACATGTAAATAAAACAATAGGATAATTTAATTGAGATAAACAACAAAAATCTAAAATAAAAAGGTGTCTTAATCACAAGATTCACCAAAGAATCTAGAAGAGAACTTAGTTACTCATTGACATATAGAAAATAAAGTAAGTAATAGAAGTGTTCATCAATTAAAGGAAAAGAAATAAAATCTTCGAAGAGTATGATTTTTTTTGCTCCAAAATTTGAGACACTTTACTCCAGCTCCAAACACTCTTAAGCTTCCAAAGTGTTTGTCCTTATTTTCTCTTTCTCTAATTTTTTTCCTCCTCTAATTCTATTTCTCGTGTGCCGCTTTTCTGTTTATGATTTCTCCTCCTTATGATAGCAAGAAGATCCTTATTTTATGCAATAACCTTCCCCCTTTTTTGGCAACATTTTATTATCATAAAATTCAATCTCCTTGAAGTGTGCAACAAACCTCCTTCTTGCATTCATCAGTTGGAATATTATACTTGATATTATTGCACTAAAAACATAGTAGATTTGATCAATTTGAATTATTTTATCATCTCATGATCAATTCTGCAAAAACAATAAATAATGAAATAAATAAGAGTAAGTTGAATTCAAAACTATAAAATAAGATCAAATAGAGGGTAAATACCCTCTTTAAATCCTATAAAAATAGGTTTATCAAACATTCATCTCATTTAACATCGTTCTGACCATTTCTTGGAGTGATACTTCTTTCTTTCTAAAACTCCATTTTGTTGGGGTGTTCTAGGAGACGAGAAGTTGTGAGAGATTCCATTCTCATCACAAAAACTTTCAAAGAACTTGTTTTCAAATTCTCCTCCACAATCACTTCTAATTGTAACAATCTTAAGACATTTTTTCATTCATTACTTGTTTGCAAAATGCGATAAACACTTTGTGGGATTCATCCTTACTTCTTAAGAATTTTACCCATTTCCACCTAGTGTAATAATCTACAATAACAAAGCCATATTTTTCTCCACTTAGAGTGGCTATTTTCACTGGCCCAAAGAGATCTATATGTAAGAGCTCAAGGGGCTTTGAGGTAGAGACTGAGTTCTTAGGGATAAAAGAGTTCTTTGTTTGTTTTCCCTTTTGACAAGTTTCACACATAATTTCAGTTTTGTAACTAAGCTTAGGTAGACCTTTGACAAGTCAAAGTTTATTCAGTTTTGAAATTAATCTAAGGTTTGGAAGACCTAATCTTTTGTGCCAAATTAGTTTCTTTTCATTTACTGACATAAGACATTTAACCTCTCGTTTATCTAGACTAAATAGATTTATCTTATAAATCTTGTTTTGCCTCTGACCTGTAAAAAGTACAGATTCATCCTTCTGACTAATTGTCTTGCAAGTTTTTTGATTAAATATAATATCATAATTATTATCACTTAACTAATTAATACATAATAAATTATGCTAAAGACCTTTAACAAACAAGACATCTTTAATAGAAGGGAAAATACCATTACCAACTATACCTTGATCAATGATCCACCTTTTTTTGCTTTCCTCCAAAAGTCATTGTGCCTCCTTTGCTCAATGTTAGTTCTTGGAACATAGACTTTTCTCCCGTCATGTGTCGCGAGCATCCATTGTCTATGTACCATGATTGGTGTTTTAACTTGATTGTTGAGGACATCTACAACATAGACAATTTTGTACTTAGGTACCCATATTTGGTTTGGTCGTGGTTTTTTAGTCTTGAAAGGTTTCTTGTCTTGTCATGTATTTAACGTGAGACAAGATAATTTGTCGTGACCTTTCTTAGAGCAAATAATACACAAGATATTAGAGGTAGTAGGTTTAGGTTTAGGATTAGTTACTGTAACACCCCGAGTTTAAAACACAACGCGGGTGTATTTTTTTTTTTTTAATAAATAAATAAATAAAGAATTTTCAGAATTAATTCAAGGGAATTAAAATAAGATTTTCATCAGTTCATTTCAAAAGTGAACACCCGGCCCGTAGCCACTAAATAGTTTCAGAGTGCGGAAGTATACAGCGGAAAAATCATTACATAAATTCCCAAAATAAAATTACATTTCCCAAAACTCAAGACTCTATACAAAAGTCTAGACTGATCATGCACTAAGCTACAGTAGCACGGTCTCCACCGTATCCCCTACAAGTCTCTTCTTCAGCCAGTTGTCTGGCCCTCTGCGTCATCCACAAATACTCCGTATGTGAAAAATCAGGGGAAACTAACGACGTTTCCGTCATTAGTGTATCCGTCGATAGGACGGGTTCGGGTAACATCTGAGGGCAAAGCCCAAAGTCCACAATATAATCGCAAGGGTCACCGACCGAAATTAACAAATAATCACATAGCATATATTTCACAGCAACAATATATCCATGGTATAACATATGATGATGAGGAAAATAATAATGCTCATTTGAAATTTAATGACATATATGCCTTTTCAAAAACATCAGCCAATTATTATGAAGTATGTGGTAAGTACAAACAACACCTCAGCAAAACACAATCATTAAATCAGAAAATTCAGATTCTGGACAGTACTCACACACATTCAATTTCCAACCATTCATCATATAATCAAACGTGACCCATCGGTCAATCCCTCAATGCAAAATGTATATGCTCATGTATACAATTTTCTTGGAATCACCAAGGTGCAGTCGCTCAACAGACTAGCACAATATGTTTGACTTTAACGGCCCTCAAGACCAAGGTGCAATCGCTCAACAGATCAGCACCAGTGCAGACGCTCAATAGTCCAGCACTCGTGCAGTCGCTCAATAGACCAGCACGTTTGACATATACCAAGGTACAATCGCTCAACAGATCAGTACCTAGTGCAGACGCTCAACAGTCCAGCACTCGTGCAATCGCTCAACAGATCAGCACGTGGTTGCACATTTCAGGGTACAGACGCTCAACAGTCCAGTACCAGTGCAGTCGCTCAACAGACCAGCACTTATATACCAAAGTACAATCACTCAACAGATCAGTACCTAGTGCAGACGCTCAACAGTCCAGCACTCGTGCAATCGCTCAACAGATCAGCACGTGGTTGCGCATTACTCTGTGGCCCATCGCGGGTACCACTTGACTATGCAATGCATGAATATGCAGTGTTTCTCTTCTCTAGAAACAGTATGCAAAATCAGAAAAATTCATGCTTTTCATCATGTTTAAAATATCTCAGCACAGTCAGAATTATCATCATCACAATCGTGGTTAAACAGCCAAATATTCATTAACATTTTGAAATGTTTTCCCAAACTCTTAAAATTCAAATGCAGTGTTTAAAAATGGGATTTCTGGAATTTTACGAATCTATATTCGAATACAGCTTCTCTGTATTCGAATACAGAGGCAAAAAAACAGTGCAGAATTACACTCTATATTCGAATACAGCCCTCTGGTAGTCGAATACAGAGGCAGTCTCAGTGCACAAAACAACCTCTTTCATTACATCAGTAAAGTCTTAAAACTTCATCACCACCACTTCAAAATATCACCAACAGTTCCATTTTACTTCACCACAACACTCCCAATATCCCCAAAACACTCAGGGTTTACAAAACACTCTTAAAAACTTGGAATTTCTGAAAACTCGAATCTGTATTCGAATACAGACCCCTTGTATTCGAATACAGAAGCATGAAACTGCAATTTTAACATTCTGTATTCGAATACAACATGCGTGTAGTCGAATACAGAAGACAAAACGTTGAAAAATTCAACATTTTCTCCCAGATCATTAAAGGTTTTCAATACTTCAACCTCGCCTCTTCAAAATATTTCAAGAACTCCATTTAAAATCACTTTAACCCTTCTCAAGGTTTCCCAAACACTTTAAAATGTATATCACAGTGTTTAAAACTTGATTTTCTGGAAAACACAAATCTGTATTCGAATACAGCTTCCTTGTATTCGAATACAAAAGCTAAAAACAGTGCTTCTGGAAAAACACGAATCTGTATTCGAATACGGACCCATTGTATTCGAATACAAAAGCTGAAACTAGTGAAAATCTGCATTCTGTATTCGAATACAACATGCCTGTAGTCGAATACAGATGCGAATATAGTGTTAAAATCCCACTTCTGTATTCGAATACGACATGGTCGTAGTCGAATACAAATGCTAAGTCAGAAGCAAAAATCCTTCCTCTGTATTCGAATGCAGGGGCTCGTATTCGAATACAAGTTTGAAAACTTAAGTAAAACAGAAACTTGACAGGTTGTAGTCGAATACACACATGTTGTATTCGAATACACCTTCGAAAACCAGTGAAATTTTCCTGAGATTTCAACCCTTTTCAAACTGTTTTCTTTTAAAAACAAACAACCAAACATTAAAACAGATTCAACACTTTTTCCAGACAATACCTTCCTCATTAAAATCCCTTTTCTTTTTAAATCATCAACACCATCAGAATCACTCAAAACAGAAACAAAATCAAAATGATCAAAAATAAATCATCCAGACTTTCAAACCATCAGAACATCATACAGCATTTCAGCTTTCACAACACATCAAAATAACATGCAAGCATTTCAGCTTTCACAACACACCAGAATAATATGCAAGCATTTCAGCTTTCACAACACATCAGAATAATATGCAGCATCACAGAGCAGCAAAACACAAACAGAATGCATTTGTAAATCATGTTTGAAATAACATTCAAGACATTTTCCACTTTCCCACATAAACAACACAACTTTAGTGCATTCAGCTCAAAAAGCAATCATCACAGAGCTTTTAAAACATCAAAAAATGCATTTTTCATTTCTTTCAAGCATCAGGCAAACTAGTTTCAAAACAGTAATGAAAACACTAGTGATGCCATGAAAGTTATGCACTTACAGCCCTAATGCAACTAGAAAGTGGAAGGTGCCCTTACCCTTGTTGCGTGTTCTGCTTCTGCTAAAGTGTATGCGTCAAAAACGGCGAAACTCCCGCCTGCGTTTGCTGCTACAAAACTGAGTTCTATGATGTGGGGATTAACTTTAGTACTGGGGGTTTTCTGTTTTGATGCTTGGATTTTCAAGTAATGGTGTTTTTGAGGAACTCCCTCTTTTTCACTTTGAACTCGTGAGCTGGGAAAATGGAGTACTGTTACATGCAGTATGGGCAGTGAGGAAGGAGGGATGGTGTTCTGATTTCACCATCCTTCTCACTCTTATTTATAGGCTTTTGTGGTGCCACCTCACCCAAAAATAATGTTAAAATAATGCTGGCTCCTTCAGCACTTAATTGCTAGTAATTAGCCACTAATCCTCAATTAACTGCCCAATTAATTTAATTACTCGTAATTAAATTAATTTCATCTTCATCCAATAATTTATTTCATCCTCCAAAATAAATATTTATATATATATATATATATATATTCACTCAAACATACATATATTAAATATTTTACAAATATCCCAAAAAATACAATTAAAATTAATTCCATAATTTTAATTAAAAATTAAGGGTCTTATAGTTATAGTTTCTTGAAATCCTAGACCTCTTTTACTATTTATATTAACTCTGTAAACATACTTGCTTCTTTCCATACCATTAGCAAGAAAATCTTGAAATACTTCTTCATGCTTATCAGAGTTTGTTGTTTCGAGTTTTGAAAACAGTTTAAAAACAATTTATGCCACCGAAAATATTACTGGGTTGAGTCACGGACTAGGTTGCTCTCTTTAAGACGTTTCGCGGCACTGCCCAAATTGTGCAAGGCAGACTATCAACCATACGTCCCTAGGATAAAACAGCCCAGTTAGTCTATATCGGAGTTTCACTGCACCGTGAAAAAACTGTTCTAGAATTACACCCTCAGTATGGCAGTTTAATGGCTTCCACTCGTAATATGGTACTAAGACCACTCGAAAGAAAGAAAAAGGAGAAGTAAGAATATGGAGGGAGAAGAAGAGAAAAGCATCAGAAGAAAAGAGAGCTTTTTGTGTCATTTACAACTCAGCAGAACCCTCTATTTATAGAGAAGATTTGCTACTGAATATGAGGGATTTCGTGATCCATCAGACCAGGCTCACACTAAAATCGTGCCTCATTTTTCTAGGTTAGGTTGACTCCGAAATTTTCAAGGTTTCTACCAAATACTTGGCCACAAAACAACCGGGAACCAAGGTAAGGTTTTGACCAAAACTGAACTATGCGAAATACAGGGAATGAATAACAGGATCATAAATAAGGTGTTGACTCGGTGGAGGGCCAATTAAGTAAAAACGCAAGCATTCCTTTTTTCAGAAAATAAATATTAATTTTTAATTTTCTTATTACTAAAAAATAATAATTCACCACCCAAGCCCAAGTGTCATACCTCGACCTTATAAACACTATTAGAATGTGTAATCCCTCCTATGTGAGACTTCTAATTTTTCAATTCAAAAACTAGCTCTTTTGTTCCTCATTTCCAACAATCCCCCACTTGAATTTAAAAAGTAGGTTCTGAAATAGCGTCAAACGTTTTCATAAGATTGTGCATAAACAACGGTGTCTATGACTTGAACTTTTGCATAGGGAGTAAGATTTTGATTTAACAAGAGTGACTCGTAGTCTTGAACTCTATCTCGGACATCAAACCCACACACAACCTTTTCATTAGGTGTATTCTAAAAAGCCCGTGCATTTATGGCCCTGGACGTCTATCCCAGTATAGTTAACGCTCTAGGAATTTTTGCCTCGAAATTCCATAGGAAACAGCCTCATTTCCATATTCACATAGGTGAGTCTATCAAGAGTACTCCTGTAGCTACGTACTCCTTCCATATAGAGTTTAGATCTCATTAAGAGTTTTCTATTATCTCAGCCTTCCATCGCTTCAAGAATCATGCTTCTGTTAAATATAATAACATGTTCATCTCATATCACTATGACTTGTTATTACCTATTGAACCTAACTCTTGGGATCTCCAGCCTTTTAGGTCGGGTTCCCATCATGAGTGACTCATTTATCTATAGGCAATAGTCCCATCCTTTTGGATGTATTTATGACTTTCTCTCTAGTCAATCCTTTCGTCAAAGGATCTGCTAAATTATCATCAGTGCGTACATGATCCACTATTACAGCTCCTTTAGTAAGTAATTCTCTAATTGTGCTGTGCTTACGACGTATTTGTCGTCTCTTACCGTTGTAATAACGATTCTCAATTTTTGCAATAGCCGCGGTACTATCGCAGTGGATCAACACAGCTGGCATAGGTTTTTCCCACAAAGGGATCTCAGCTAGCAAGCATCTCAACCAGTTCGCTTCTTCACTAGCTGTTGCTAGTGCTAGTGCTATCATTTCAGACTCCATAGTGGACTGAGCCAGTATCGTTTGTTTCTTCGATTTCCAAGATACAGCACCACCTGCTCAAATATAGCCACTGGTTGCTTTGGAGTCATCTAATAAGGTGTTCCACTCAGCATCACTGTATCCTTCAAGTACAGCAGGAAATCTTTGATAATGTAACCCTAGATTCATGGTCCTTTTTAGGTATCTCATGACTCTTTCGATAGCGTGCCAATGCTCCATACTAGGTCTACTGGTAAACCTGCACAGTAGTCCCTCGACGTAGGCAATGTCGGGTCTAGTACAATCAGTGGCATACCTGAGGCTGCCAATGATGGTCGCATATTCAGTTTGTCTAACACCTTTACCAGTGTTCTTAAAAAGTTTCATACTTGGATCATATGGTGTGCAATCAAGTTTACAGTCAAAGTATTTATATTTCTTTAGGATCTTTTCAATATAATGAGACTGATCTAAAGAAATTCCCTTTTCTGACCTAGTAATCTTGATTCCTAATATTACATCTGCTTCTCCGAGGTCTTTCATATCAAAGTTGTTACTCAACAATGATTTCACAGTATTTACAACATGGATGTTTGAATCAAATATGAGTAAGTCGTCTACATAGAAACATATGATAGTGCAAATGCCATTTTCAAATTTGTAATAAATACATTTGTCACTTTCATTCACTTTAAACTCATTCGATATAATCAAATTGTCAAACTTTTCATGCCATTGCTTAGGAGCTTGTTTAAGACCATAAAGAGATTTATCTAACTTACAGACCTTGTTTTCTTGTCCATGAATTACAAAGCCTTCAGGTTGCTCCATATAGATTTCTTCTTCCAGATCACCATTTAAAAAGGCTGTTTTAACATCCATTTGGTGTATCACCAAATTATGAATTGCTGCTAGTGAAATGAGTACCTTAATGGATGTTATTCTCATGAATGGAGAAAAAGTTTCGAATAAATCTATATTTTCTCTTTGCCTAAAACCTTTGGCTACAAGGTGTGCCTTGTATTTATCAATAGTTCCATCGGGTTTTAGTTTCTTTTTTAAAATCCATTTACAACCTATCGGCTTGCAACCAGGAGGCAAGTCTACTATATACCAGGTCTTGTTAGATTCTAGGGAATCCATTTCATCGTTTATAGCCTCTTTCCAAAGATCTGCATCCAAAGATGACAAGGCTTCTTTGAGATTTGCAAGATCCTCCTCTAAATTATAGGCCTTATTTTCTGGTCCATAATCTTTAGCAACTCTGACTCTCTTACTCCTTCGAGTTTCCAATTCACCTTGTTTGTTGCTTTCAGCGCTTCTTGTCACGGGAGTATGACTTGGTTCGCTGCCCCTACTATTTCTCAATTTGAACGGGAATTTATTTTATTAGAAGTCAACATCATTTGACTCTATGATCACTTTCGCATTTAGGTCATAAAACCTATATGCTTTACTGTTTACTGCATACCCAATGAATACACATTCATAGGCTCTACAAGCGAGTTTAATTCGCTTTGGATCGGGGATTCTGACATACGCCAGACAGCCCCATCTTCGAAGATAAGACAAGTTTGGTTGTCTTTTCTTTATTATCTCATAAGGAAATGTTTTGCTTATAGATTCTGGAAGTCTATTTTAAACATAGCAAACAGTCAAAATAATTTCCCCCACCAAAGAGATGCAGCACCAGACTTAAGCATAATAGCAACAACAAGTTCAGTTAGAGTCCTATTCTTTCTTTCAGCTTTACCATTCATTTTAGGTGAATAAGGTGTTGTGGTTTCATGTATGATTCCTTGAGTTTTATAAAACCCATTAAATAAAATAGAATCATATTCTGTTCCTCTACCACTACGAAACCTATTAATCTTTTTACTAAATGGATTTTCTATTTCAGTTAGAAAGATCTTAAACATGTCAAACCCTTCACTTTTATTTTTCATCAGATATACAAAGGTATAGTCAGAACAATCGTCAATAAAAGTAATAAAATAATGTTTTCCATTTCGTGTTAATGTCCCATCAAGTTCACATATATCAGAGTGTATTAAATCTAAAGGTTCAGATTCTCTAACAACTGATTTATGTGAACTCTTAGTTATTTTAGCTTGACTGCAAAATTCACATTTTTCAAGTTCATTTAAAGATAACTTTGGAATTAAGCCTAAGTTACTTAAGTTTGCAATCACACGTTTGTTCACATGACAAAGTCTAGCATGCCAAATATTAAAATCACACAACATGTAAGAAGGAGACATTTTATTCATTTCAACATTTAATTTAAACATGCCATTAGTTGCGTACCATTTCCCAACAAAAATACCATTTTTAGAAATGGTGTACAAATCTGCCCCTATAGCCTGATTAAACTCAAACTTATTAAGAAGATAACCAGAAACTAAATTCTTCCTTATTTTTGGAGTGTGCATGACATCCTTCAGAAATAAGGTTTTTCCGGAGCTGAATATTAATTCTACATCTCCTATACCAGCAACATTCGTGGTGTGGGAATCTCCCAACAACACTTTCTTATCTTCAGCAGTAATGTATGTTTTGAACATAGCACGGTCATAACAGACATGGCGAGAGGCTCCAGTGTCTATCCACCATCCATCTGATCCACCAACAAGGTTGATTTTAGTAATCATAGCAATGAATTGCTCTTTTGTCAAGTTAGCCTGTTGAAAAGGGTTTGGCTTGTTCCTACACTTGCGTGCCATAAGCCATTCTTTCCCACAATTATAGCAGAGAAAGGTGCATTTCTAGGAGGTGGTTGTTGTTGCTTTGTATTTGGGACCTTTGGAGGGTTCCCATTCTTATTGCTGTTTCTGCGATTCTGATTCTTAAGTTGTTTTCCGTTTGGCTTCAGAATTGCTCCAATGAACTTCTTCTTTTTGTTATTGGTAACAAGAAGAACTTCTTCTTTTTGGTCTTGTTTACGGGATTCTTTCTCAATTATGAGGCGGGTTATCAGACTTTCAAGAGAGAACTCTTTTGTTTTATGCCTGAGAGAATTTTTAAAATCTTTCCAAGCAGGGGGTAGTTTGCCAATTATAACAGCAATTTGAAACTCTTCTTGAGGGACATACCTTCAGAGACGATCTCATGAGCTATTTTCTAGATTTCATGGGATTGAGCTTCCACTGATCTGTCATCTGTCATCTGTCATCTGATATTTGAGGTAGCGGCTAACATCATACTTCTTGGCTCCAGCTTCCTCAGTATCATATTTCTTCTTTAGAGCATCCCAAACCTGTTTAGCAGTATCGCTGAAACTATAGTAATCATATAGATCATCAACAAGTCCATTCAGAATATAATTCTTACATAAGTAATCATTATTATTCCATAGGGTTAATTCAACAGCTTTTTTATCCTTTTCTAATTGTTCACCTATTTCTGGAATAACAGGAATGTCATCTTTTAGAACGTTGGCAACTTTTTTCGTTGTTAGAAAAAATAGCATCTTTTATTGCCATCGTTTGAAGTGACATCCCTCAAAACGAAACGGTTTGTTGAAATCAGAAGTAGAAGAACCTGTACCAGTAATTTCTTCGGTAGACATAGTAGAAGGAAACATCTTAAAATTGTTGTTTTGAGTTTTGAAAACAGTTTAAAAAAAATTTATGCCACCAAAAAAATTACTGGGTTGAGTCGCGGGCTAGGTCGCTCTCTTTAAGACGTTTCGGGGCACTACCCAAATTGTGCAAAGCAGACTATCAACCACGCCGTCCCCAGGATAAAACAGCCCAGTTACTCTGTATCGGAGTTTCACTGCACCGTGAAAAAACCGTTCTAGAATTACACCCTCAGTATGACAGTCTAATGACTGCCACTCGTAATATGGTACTAAGACCACTCGAAAGAAAGAAAAAGGAGAAGTAAGAATATGGAGGGAGAAGAAGAGAAAAGCCTCAGAAGAAAGGATAGCTTTTTATGTCATTTACAATTGAGCAGAACCCTCTGTTTATAGAGAAGATTTGCTATAGAATCTGAGGGATTTCGTGATCCATCAGACCAGGCTCACACTAAAATTGTGCCTCATTTTTCTAGGTTAGGTTGACTCTGAAATTTTCAGGGTTTTGACCCAGTACTTGGCCACAAAACAATCGGGAACCAAGGTAAGGTTTTGACCAAAACTGAAGTATGCGAAATACAGGGAATGAATAACAGGATCAGAAATAAAGTGTTGACTTGGTGGAGGGCCAATTAAGTAAAAACGCAAGCATTCCTTTTTTCATAAAATAAATATTAATTTTTAATTTTCTTATTACTAAAAAAAAATAATTTACCACCCAAGCCCAAGTGTCATACCTCCACCTTATAAACACTACTAGAATGTGTAATCCCTCCTATGTGGGACTTCTAATTTTTCAATTCACAAACTTGCTCTTTTGTTCCTCATTTCCAACAGAGTTACATGTGGAATTTTCAATTGATGTTGAACTATGCTGACTTTTCAGCCTTAAGTTTGGCAATATCAGTTTTTAGAGTTGCATTTTCTGTTTTAACTTCAGCACTTTGATTCTTTAAAACATTAATTTCTTTAGTTAGGTTTGCATTTTTTCCTAAGTGTTTTCAGTTTTAAAGACAATTATTTATTCTTGTTCAAGAAGTCATTTATAATAGTAATTAAATCAGATTGAGTTAAGTTAGAAAATACCTGAATTTCTTCATCTGCTGATTCACTTCCAGAGTCAGAATCTATTTTGGATCTAGAGGCAGAGTTGGTATGAGCCATCAGAGTCAAATTTGTTTGTTCTTCATCATTAAAGGATTCATCAGAATAATCTCATGTAGCCATTAGACTTTTTGTAAAACCCCGAGTTTAAAACACAGCGCGAGTGTATTTTTTTTTTTAAAATAATTCATTAAAATAATTTCCCAAATTCATCACTTCGAAAGGATTGAAATAAAATTTTCTTTAATTCGTTTCATAAAAGTAGTACGTTGTGGATTAATTGATGAACGTAATTAAATAATTTTATCAGAAATATCACTAATACTTATCTTTGGAAATTAATATTAAACATTAATACATCCCAAAATATCTGTGTCATATCATACCAACAGAAAATATCAGAGTGCATGGTTTAGCGGAAACTAGTACAAATATTTCCAAAATAAAACAAATTACAATTCCAGCTCAAATCCTATACATCAAGTATAACTGATCATGCACTAAAGCTACAGTAGCACGGATTTCCTCCGCATCCCAAACAAGTCTCATCCGACTCCGCCGCTCACCTCGATGTGACCTCCTCCTCCTCCTCATCATACATAGAGGGACCAGTCTCGTCCGAAGTCAGATCAATGCATAGTCTCGATCGCTTCGGCGGTGTCAGAATCTCATAACAATCATCGGAGATCCTAGACGGACCCGAAATATCAGCTGCTACTGGCCTCGGCTCTTCGTTCTTCTCTTCCGTCTCAGACTCATGTGCATCTCCTCCAATCACCGGGTTAGGAGTCACCACTCCTACGGTGGCCTCCGTCTCAACCCCTCTAGCTGGCTCCTCAGCATCATCAAAAATTCCGTGCGCCTCCAAAATCAAACGAGAAGGCACAGGAAAATCAATCCTCGCATAGCTGTGCTCCACGTAGTACACCACTCCATTAGTCCTACAAGTCCTCTTCAATCTCCCCGTGTATGTAGCCCTGCTTGTGGTGGGGTCGTCAACGCAAGCAGTAGGCACGACACGATCAATGAAGTCGAGCGACGTTTCCGTCGTCTCGGGACCCACGGCTGGCATGGGTTTGGGGGGCATATGAGGGCAAAGCCCAGTTTCCACAATATAATAGCAAGGGTCACCGACCGAAATTAACAAACAATCACATAGCATATATCTGACAACAACAATTATATTCATGGTATAACATATGAGGATGATGAAAATAATGATGCTCATTTGAAATTTAATGACATATATGCCTTTTCAAAAACAGCAGCCAATTATGATGAAAATATGTGGTAAGTACAACCAACACTTCATTAAACACAACAATTAATCAGAAATTCAGATTCTGTAAAGTACTTACACACATCAATTTCCAATCATCATCATATAATCAAAATCGTGACCCACCGGTCAATCCCTCGATGCAATATGTATATGCTCATGTATACAATTTCTTGGAATCACCAAGGTGCAGTCGCTCAACAGACCAGCACAATATGTTTGACTTTAACGGCCCTCAAGACCTGGGTGCAATCGCTCAAAAGATCAGCACCAGTGCAGTTGCTCAACAGACCAGCACTCGTGCAGTCGCTCAACAGACCAGCACGTTTGACATATACCAAGGTACAATCGCTCAACAGATCAGTACCTAGTGCAGTCGCTCAACAGACCAGCACTCGTGCAATCGCTCAACAGATTAGCACGTGGTTGCGCATTTCAGGGTACAGACGCTCAACAGTCCAGCACCAGTGCAGTCGCTCAAAAGACTAGCACCTATATACCAAGGTACAATCGCTCAACAGATCAGTACCTAGTGCAGTCGCTCAACAGACCAGCACTCGTGCAATCGCTCAACAGATCAGCACGTGGTTGCGCATTACTCTGTGGCCCATCGCGGGTACCACTTGACTATGCAATGTATGAATATGCAGTGTTTTCTCTTCACTGAAACAGTATGCATTATCAGGAAAATTCAACCTTTCCATCATCTTTCAAAACATCTCAACACAATCAAGATTATCATCATCACAATCATGATTAAACAGTCAAGTAATCATTAACACTTTGCAATGTTTTCCCAAACTCTTAAAATTTATAACACAGTGTTTAAAACTTAGATTTTTGGAAAATACGAATCTGTATTCGAATACAACTTCTCTATATTCGAATACATAAGCCAAAAACAGTGCAAAATTACACTTTGTATTCGAATACAGCCCTCTGGTATTCGAATACAAAGGCAGTCTCAGTGCACAAATCAACATTTTTCACTACATCAGTAAAGTCTCAAAAACTTCATCACCACCACTTCAAAATATCACCAAAAGTTCCATTTTAATTCAATTTAACCCTTCTTAAAATTTCCCAACACTTTAAAATTCACAAGACAGTGTTTAAAACTTGATTTTCAGGAAGACACGAATATGTATTCGAATACAGAAGCTAAAAACTGAGTTTCTGGAAAAACCCGAATCTGTATTCGAATACAGCTCCCTTGTATTCGAATACAGAAGCAAAAACTAGTGCAAACCAGCATTCTGTATTTGAATATAGCATGCCTATAGTCGAATCCAGATGCGAATACAGTGTTAAAATTTCACTTATGTATTTGAATACGACAGAGTCGTAGTCGAATACAGATGCTAAGTCAGAAGCAAAAATCCTTCCTCTGTATTCGAATACAAGGGCTCGTATTCGAATACAAGTTTGAAAACTTGAGTAAAATAGAAGCTTGGCAGGTTGTATTCGAATACACTCATGTTGTATTCGAATACACCTTCGAAATCAATGAAATTTTCCTGAGACTTCAACACATTTCAAACTGTTTCTTTTGAAAAATCAGCCCAACCCCAAAACAGTTTTATCACTCTTTTAAACCACAAAACTCAGACTTTTACATCAATACAGATTTTCCAGAAGGAAACACTTTCATCGTTTTAAAATCCCTTTTCTTTTGAAAACATCAACAACACCAGAAACACTCAAAACAGAAACAGACGCAAAATCATCAACACCAAAACATCCAGAAACAGAAATAGAATAGTCACCACCAGAATCATCAGAAGCAGAAATAGAATGATCAACACCAGAGTTATCAGAAGCAGAAACAGAATGATCAACATCAGAATCATCCAGAACCATAACATGCATCTCCAAAACAACATGCATGGTATTCTCTAGTATGCTTACACAACCCACAACATGCAAAGCATATTCCAGCTTTCTCACACAAACAGAATCAACATGCAAAGCATTTCAGCTTTCTCACACATCAGAACAACATGCAAAGCATTTCAGCTTTCTCACACCAACAGAATGACATTAATACATTCAGTCAAACAGAAATCATCACATAGCAGCAAACACCAACAGAATGTGTTTTTGCATTTTATAACAACATTCAAAACAGTTTATGAACATGTATTTTAATCATCTTTAAAAAAACATGTAAAACATTTTTCAGTTTTCGCACACAAACCAAACAGCATTGCAGTAACAACAAGAACAACAACATCACAAATTCATCATACATCACATAATGCATTTTCTTCATTTTTTTCAAAATGTCATTGCAAAATAGTTTTTCTTCAAAACAGTGATGAAAACATCAGTAATGCTATGCCAGTTATGCATTTTACAGCCCTAATACAACTAGAAAGTGGAAGATGCCCTTACCCTTGTTGCGTTTCTGCTATTGCTCACGTGTATGCGTCAAAAACGGCGAAACTCCCGTCTTGCGTTCGCTGCTACGAAAGTGGGTTCTCTAGCTCTGTAATGGTGTGGGGAACAACTTTTGTACTGAGGGTTGTCTGGTTTGGTGTCTAGGTTTCCAATTAATGGCACTTTTGAGGAACTCTCTTTTTCCTCTTTGAAATCGTGAACTAGAACCAGAAAACAGGAAACAGAATGGGAGGGAAAAAGGGTACTGTTATATGCAGTATGGGTAGTGAGGGAGGAGGAATGGTGTTCTGATTTCACCATCCTTCTCACTCCTATTTATAGGCTTGTGTGGTGCCACCTCACCCGACACTTGTCTGATCCTCAACACTTAACCAATCTCGTCGCAATTAGCCGTTAATCCCTTAATTAATTGTCCGTTAATTTAATTACTCATAATTAAATTAATTTATTCTTAATCCAAAAATCTTAATTTATCTTCCAAAATAAATATTTATATATATATATATATATATATTCACTCAAAACATACATATATTAAATATTTTACAAATATCCCCAAAATACACTTAAAATTAATTCCATAATTTTAATTAAAAATTAAGGGTCTTACACTTTTCTTCGTGGATCTAGAATCTTTCCTCTAATGTTTCCCTTTCTCTAGATTTGGACATTCTGAATTGATTTGTCCAGGTTCATTGTATCCATAACAGATGATGTTTTTCTTATAAGATTTATCATCCTTTCCTATGCTGGATTTCTTGGAATATCTTTGGGAAAATTTGTTATTTCTATTGTGCCACATCTAAATTTTTCTGGATATGAAAGCCAGTTTCTTTTCCTCTAAGTCTCAATTTGAATCTTCTGAATCAGCATCCTTTGTTTCTATTGTTGCCTTTAGAAGTTTATTTTGCTTGGATTTCAAAGACAAGTTTAGTTGCTTCTTTTTGGGCTCATCCTTTACAAGTTCAATTTCATGTGATATAAGAGGGCTGATTAATTCTTCCATCTTAAGAGTATTAATATCATTTGCTTCCTGAATGATAGATGTTGCATTCGGTTTGTCCGCGAAAAAGGAGTCGCCACCAATTTTATTTTTTAAAAGGGAAAATTAGATAAAACCTAAAATAAAGTTCTTGAACAAAAAAAATGGATTCAGGAGTCGATTACGACTAGGGAAGTAATATTTCCCTACATCATCTATTAAAACGGTTACCCTATAATTATTTGTATACAAATTATTTATTTATTTATTTATTTAATTATTTATTTTATCCCCTAAAAGATTAAAAAAAGAAAAATAAATTATTTACATTAATAAAAGAAGGAAAAATATATTTTTATTAATTTGGTTTGACAAGGGGAAGACCTTGCTCCTACATATCCCCAAGTGTAATATAGAAATCAAAACACACGTAGTTCTTGGATAGAAAATTTTATGTGTTATCTGATTTTTATTATTACTTTATTTTAATTATCGTTTTATTATAGTTATTATTATATTATATATGTATCCAAAAGTGAAAATCTAATAATAATAATAATAATAACGAGAAAAAAGGTGAGATATCTGTTCATAGATTATATATTTTTATTTATGTATTTTGGTTTTAAAGTAAAGAAAAACGGATTAATGTTAGAAAACAACGGTAACGCGGCGGTATGTGAACGAAATAGATGAATGCGACGGTGAAACAGCCTGTTAAAGGACTTGCTCGTGTGTTGTCGGAAATGTCGTGGCACAAAAGCCACTGATGGTTGGGGGTGAATGACGCGGCACGACAAGCGAGGATGAATTTCATCAGGTGGCGGCGACTATTAATTCTAATTCTAAGGAAAAGAAAAAAAAACTATTTGTTCGTTGTTACGATTTTTTTGAGTTATTTGATACAACAATGATCTGAGTTTTTTATAATGTTACAATAGGGTAAAGTTTTTTTTCCTTGGTGGTTGGTTTATAATCAATTATTTATATTTTCTTTTTAGTATTTGTGTTGCAAAAACAATTTTAGGAACAAACAACTTAAGAAAAATGAAAGCTTAACATATGACTTTATTTTTTGCATAAATAGAAAAAGAAAGGATTTTAAAGGATGCAATACAAAGACTAATAGGAAGAAAATTAGAGAGCAATAAGAAAGTGATACCTTACTACTAAATTGGTTTTTTTTCCTCAATAATGCTCTCCTCCTCTACTCCCGGTGTCGATTATTTATAGACTTTTTGGGTGTAGGTTACATAAGACAAGGAAATCATTGTGGATTGATTACCATTTTTATTATTATCCATCAATTTCTTTTCGGTTTTTATTCATTCAATTGATCACCATTATATTGATTTTTATTACCATCAATCCATTTTTTTCGGTTTCTTATCCTTCAATTGATCACCATTATACTGATTTTTATTACCATCAATCCATTTCTTTTCACTTTCTTTTTATTCAATTATGTACTCTTTTTTTTTATGTTTTAGAAAATAGTAAAACGTCTGAACAAGAATTAGAGGCAAATAAGAACCAGAAACATCCATGATTGTAGCCTAATTATTTATTTTTATTTATTATATCTTTCTCATTTTTTATACATTTATTGTTATTATTATTATTATTTTATAAAATGTCTAAAAAAAAGCAGATAAAATTAGGTGTCAACAGTTGCCCCTATTTATTTAGAATTTACTTGAGAATCAAAGTAAAATATAAGTAAAGATGACAACTCTAATTTTGTCCGAAAAGAATTTTCGTAGAAGGGTGCAAGTTTTTTATTTTTTTTGGCTTCAAGATACTGGTCGTTTTATCAGCTTCAGGTGCAAATCGTTTTCCCAGCTTCAAGATGCAGGTCGTTTTCTCGGCTTCAGGAGCGAGTTGTTTTCCCGGCTTCAAGATGCGGGTCATTTTCTCGGGGTCGGGTCCAAGTCATTTTCCCAGCTTCAACATGTGGGTCGTTTTCACGGCTTCAAGTGCGAGTCATTTTCCCAGCTTCAACATGGGGGTCGTTTTCTCAGCTTTGGGTGCGAGTCGTTTTCCTAGCTTCAACATGCGGGTCGTTTTCTCGGCTTTGAGTGCGAGGCGTTTGCCCGGCTTCAACGTGCGGGTCATTTTTTCAGATTCGGTTCGAGTCATTTTCCCGGCTTCAACATGCTGATATTTTCTCAGCTTTGGGTGCGAGTCGTTTTCCCGACTTCAATATGCGGGTCGTTTTCTCGGCTTAGGGTGCGAGTCGTTTTCCTAACTTCAACATGTGAGTTGTTTTCTCGACTTTAAGTTTATGAAATGTCATGAATGAATGAATATGTTGGTTTTAATTATTATTTTTATTGGACATGATAATTCAAATCATGGATGAGAAAGGCACTTATACATTTTTCTTGAACTTGATATCTTTGATCTCTCCTTTGTTCTCTTCTCTTTTTACCTTTTTCTTAAGAAGAATTACTGTTGTGAACTTAAGTTGGATCTCATGTTGTCGTCTGCCTTGTACCCTGAACAACCTCTACTACATCCGACTTTATTGCAATTCATTATATCAAGGTATGGTATATGTTTTACTTTCCAATACATGATAATCATAAAATGCATTCGGGAAAGAGGGTTAAATTATAAAGATGATAAATGTGTATATCAATATATTGAGGTTCAATATCGTCGTAAAAAAGAATATACATAAGATAAAACAAAAGAAATGGGTGGAAGATCCGACTTGGTTACTAGTAATTCGAATGTGACTGTACTAACTTCTCGATCCCTAGTCTGATCCATATTGGTTATCATGTCCTTTTGAGTATATATACTTTGTTTTTGTTGTTGTTTTTCTTCTTCTCCTAGGTTGCTCTTTCAGGTTTTCAACTCAACGGGTATTTATTATTTTTTGTACCCTAATTTTTGCCTAGGTTGACCCTTTCAGTTATCAACCTAGCGGGTATTTATTACTTCTAGATTTTTGTACCCTAATTTTTGCCTACGTTGCCCATTTCAGGTTTTCAACCTAGCGGGTATTTATTACTATTTTTTTGTACCCTAATTTTTGCCTAGGTCGCCCTATTAGGTTTTCAACCTAGTAGGTATTATTAATTTTTTTTTACCATTATTTTTGCATCGGTCGCCGTTTCAAGTTTTCAACCTAGTGGGTATTTTTTTTCCCTAATTTTTTGTCTAGGTTGCCCATTTCAGGTTTTCAACCTAGCAGGTATTTATTACTATATTTTTTTGTACCCTAATTTTTGCCTAGGTCGCCCTTTCAGGTTTTTAACATAGCAGGTATTATTATATTTTTTTACCTTAATTTTTGCTTAGGTTGCTCTTTCAGATTTTCAACCTAGCAGGTATTTTATTTAAGTATAATACTTTTTTACGGTGTTTGAGTTTACAAGGAGGACTAAATCTTTTCCGTCCATATTCGTGAGGATCAAAGCTCCACCTGAGAAAGCTTTCTTTATGACATATGAGCCGTCATAGTTAAGGGCCCATTTCCCACAATAATCCTTTTGAATTGGTAAGATCTTTTTTAGCACCAAGTCTCCTTCCCAGAATGTTCGAAGACACATTTTTTTCTCGTACGCTTTTTTCAATCTTTTCTGGTATAATTGCCCATGGCATAAGGCCGCCAACCTTTTTTCTTCAATTAAATTCAATTTATCGAAACGTGTTTGCACCCATTATGACTCCTCTAGTTTGGCTTCCATTAATACTCTTGGCGAAGGGATTTGTACTTCAATGGGTAGCACAACCTCCATCCCATATACCAGTGAAAAACGGATTGCCCCATTTGAAGTGTGCACCAAAGTATGATACCCATGTAGTGCAAATGGCAACATCTCATGCCGATCTTTGTATGTTACAACCATTTTCTGAATAATTTTGTTGATGTTTTTATTTGCTGCTTCAACTGCGCCATTCAGTTTTTATCTGTACGGGGATGAGTTGTAGTGCTGAATTTTAAAGGTGGAACACAATTCATCCATCATTTTGTTATTCAGATTTGTGGCATTGTCAGTAATGATCTTGCTTGGTAGGCCATAACAGCATATTAACTCCCTTTTTATGAATTTGACCACCATATTTTTGGATACGTTGGCATACGAAGCGACCTCTACCCATTTGGTAAAGTAATCGATTGACACCAAGATGAAGCGGTGTCCATTTGATGCTTTTGGTTTGATGATTCTGATGACGTCTATGCCCCCCATTTATAACGACCAGGGCGCTGTAAGGGTGTTCAGGGGCATTGGTGGAGCGTGGATATTGTCAGCATATATTTGACACTTATGACATTTCTTTACATAATTAAAACAATCTTTTTCTAGTGTGGGCCAGTAATACCCGACCAGAAGAATCTTTCTAGACATGGCATGTTTGTTTATATGGATCTCATAAGAGCCATCATGGACATCTTGTAGAATTTCTTTCATCTCATTGACATTGACACATCTGAGGAGTACCATATCATGATTACTTTTATACAAAATATTTTCATTCAAGAATAAGCTCGCGATTAACTGTCTTAGAGTTCTTTTTCATTCTCCGATATTCTAGGAGGATATTCTCTAATTATAAGATAATGTTTGATGTCGTGATACCAAGGTTTCCCATTGGTTTCTTCATCCATTACGTGGCAGTAGGCAAAATGATCTCGACTCTCCATTTTAATGGATGGGATTTCATCGTTTCGACTTATTTGGAACATCGAGGAGAAAGTAACCAAAGCATCAGCCAATGGATTGTTTTCTCGAGGAACACGGTGTTTTGTCAAATTGTAAAGACAATTCATTTATGTAGGTAAAATAAGGTATTAGCTTCTGATCTCGAGTTTCCCATTCTTGGTTGAGCTGATTAATGACTAAGGCTGAATCTCCATATACTTCCAATCCTTTTGCTTTTGATTCCAAAGCAGCCAAAATTCCCATGGCACAAGCCTCATATTCTGCAATATTATTGGTACAATCAAAACACAAGTGCATTGTGATAGGTATGAACTGTTTTTCGGGAGATATTAAGACAACCCCAATCCCATGCCCCATTATGTTTGAGGCCACGTCGAACAACAGGGTCCATTTTCCATTATCACACTCTTCAAACAAAACCACGATACTTTCGTCAGGGAATTCACATTGCATTGACTAATAATCATCAACAGGTTGATTAGCCAGATAATCTGCCAAGGCACTCCCTTTGATGGCTTTTTGAGTAACATAGGTAATATCATATTCTGATAACATCACCTGCCAACAAGCAATTCGCCCTATGAGAGCAGGCTTTTCAAAAATGTACTTGATTGGATCAATCTTGGATATCAAGCAAGTCGAATGGCAAAACATGTATTGCCTTAAGCAATGGGCCTCCCAGGCTACAGCACAACAAGTACGTTCTAACATTGTATATCTCATTTCAACATCGGTAATTTTTTTACTCAACTAGTAAATGGCGTGCTCCTTTTTTCCTATTTCATCGTGTTGCCCCAACACGCATCCGAAGGACCCGTCGAGGACTACAAGATACATAATCAAGAGTCGACCCAGAACTGGGGGGACTAGAATTGGTGGTTTCTACAAATACTGTTAGATTATCTCAAATGTGTTTTGGCATTCTTTGTTCCAAACAACTATCTGATTTTTTCGTAAAAGTTTAAAGATCGGTTCACAAGTGGCAGTTAGTTGTGATATAAATCTCGAAATACAATTTAGTCTCCCAAGAAAACCACGAACTTCCCTTTCTGTACTCCAGGAGACACTTCTAAAACGGCCCGAATTTTATCGGGGTCGACCTCTATCAGAATATCGATGTGAGGTAACGGGAAATCATCTTTAGGACTTGCTTTGTTAAGGTCCCTATAGTTGACACACATTCGCACTTTGCCATCCTTTTTCGGCACTGATATGATATTGGCTATCCATTGGGGATAATTTGCCATAGTGAGGAATCCTGCATCAAATTGTTTTTTTTTACTTCTTCCTGATTTTTAATGACATATCAGGCTTCATTCGCCTTAATTTTTGTTTGACTGGAGAGAAATCGGGTTTTAAGGGAAATTTATGCTCCACTGTGCTAGTATCCAACTCAGGCATATCCTGATATGACTTGGCAAAAACATATGTGTATTCATGTAGGAGTTGGATTAGTTCGTGATACACTTCTTCCTTTAAGATGGTGTCGATTTTAATTTCTTTTTTCCTTTCTTCTATCCCTAGAGTAATCATTTCTCTTGGTTCCTCATGGGGCATGATACCCTTGGCTTCCCATTCTACCACTCTTAACAATTCTAGAGGAAGTTCATAATCTTTTCCATTATCTTTTTCTGTCTGACTAACAATCTTAGTACAAGCATCTGTGAATAAACTATTCCCAAATCTGCATGGTTCAAGGCTAGGATAAGAAAATGAACATTTTTGGGGAATGAATTTAAAAATGGGAGAACGGTAAGAAAAAACAATAAGAAAACGAAATGAAGATGCATTTATTGAAATTCAAAGTACTTAGAAAACAAAATTGTATCCATCCTAAATATAATGAAACATCTTAAAGATCTTAGTAAGAGAAATAATGCTTTTAGAACTACATGGGAATTGCATTAAATATTATAGGCGACTTGACTATTGTCCAATTCTTGATTTCTCTACACCACATGAACGAATCCAATTAGTGTCATCAATAGAAATTTCATATCTAGGTGCTGCAATATGGATCTCACTTTTTGGTCTTGAACTTTGGAAACTCTATTGGATGTCACATATGGGAATCCTTTCGGTTCTGGGCTCTCGATTCTCAATTCGAGCTAATCTCTTTTCTTTTTTTCTCTTTGACCAATCTTCATTTGTAAACCCCATTTATCCCTATTCTCAAGAAGTTCCACCAGTTCTTTGAGCCCTTCTTCATCCTTCTCCAAACTGTGCCATGGATGGTGTCATCTTCTCAACATGAATTTAGGCACCATAATAGCAGTGTTTGACATATGTGGTTCTATAGGTGTCCTCTCAACGTAAGCAGTGTCCACGATTTCTAGTGTTTGGAAGGCGGTCTATAAGGCTTCTTTTGTCGTCTCAACATAAGGTGTGGTGGAAAACTTACTCACAAACAAGTCTTCTTCTCCTGATAGGATTACCAATTAGTCATTTACCATATACTTCAACTTTTGATGTAGGGTTGATGGCACTATGCCGATAGAATAGATCCATGGTCTTCCCAACAAGCAACTATTGGTGGGTACGATATCCATCACGTGAAACGTGATTTCAAATGTGATTGGGCCTATTTGAACTGGGAATTCGATCTCTCCCATCACTTATTTGTGACTCCTATCGAAAGCCCTAACAACCATGGGGCTTGGTCTCATATACGTACCATCACAAGGTAGTTTTTCTAACGTTGATTTGATATGACATTCAACGAGGAGCCATTGTCAATGAGGACCCTAGATATCATATAGTTGAGGCACATTACTGATATATGTCGTGCTTTATTATACCCTCTTCCTTCAATCGGCATCTCATCATCTATGAAGGTTAGGTGGTTGTTGGCAGTGATGTTATTTATGATGCCTCCAAATTTGTCCAAGGTGATGTCATGAGTGACATGGGCCTCGTTTAGTATTTTTAGTAATAGCTTCCGGTGGGACTTAGAATTCATCAGTAGGGACAACAATGAAATCTTCGCGGGAGTACGATTGAGTTGGCCAACTATTTTGTATTCGCTCTATTGGATGATTTTGAGAAACTCACGAGCTTCTTCATTAAAAACCTCTTATTTTCTACATTCTCGTTTTCAACTTCTTCTGTTACAATTACTTTCTTCTTCCATTTATCTTTGTATGCCTTCTAGGATGCCACTATTATTTCTTTTTATGATGTTCCCGAGGAGTATATCCGACCACTTCTAGGTATCCCTCCTATCCTTGAAATGTTCATGACAGTAGTGGTTTTTGAGCTAGAAAAATCTCCGTTTAACCATGTGCACCTCTACATTATAGTTCAAGGTACCACTTTAGTGTCTTTATATGGAAAAGGGTTTGGTACATGAACTATAAGGGTCCTCATATTACTGAGGGCATTCATAGTTTCCTCCTAATTGAAGTGAATGACCAATGGCTTTGGGATGTGTAACACCCCGACCTTTCCGCGTTATCAGCGATGCTACTCGGTCTTCTCACTTCCCTTAACCACCCAATGGAAATAGTGAGTTTTTGCCTTCCGTGGGAATCGAGCTCGGTACCTCGGGGATACGTACCGCCTCATCATATTTCCCACTACCAATTGATCCGCGATCAATAAGTAGTGGGAAATGTGATGAGGCGGTACTTATCCCCCAGGTACCGGGCTCGATTCCCACATAAGGCAAAAACTCACTATTTCCACTGGGTGGTTAGGGGGAGTGAGAAGACCGAGTAACATTGCCGATAACGCGGAAGGGTCAGGGTGTTACATGAAAAGGCGCGAATCAATTGGCAGTGGGAATATGGTGAGGCGGTACTTATCCCCCAGGTACCGGGCTCGATTCCCACGGAAGGCAAAAACTCACTATTTCCACTGGGTGGTTTGGGGGAGTGAGAAGACCGAGTAGCATCGCCGATAACGCGGAAGGGTCGGGGTGTTACATTAAAAGGCACAAATCAATTGGTAGTGGGAATGTGATGAGGCGGTACTTATCCCCCAGGTATCGGGCTCAATTTCCACAGAAGGCAAAAACTCGCTATTTCCACTGGGTGGTTAGGGGAAATGAGAAGACTTAGAAGCATCGCCGATAACGCGGAAGGGTCGGGGTGTTACAGGATGGTTGTGCCAAGTTTTTCTTTTGATTGGGTTGCGATCACACCGTCATCCTTTTCCCAACGACCTATCTGAACGGTGCCTCTATTTATCAATTTTTGAAGTTCTTTCTTCAACTCATTGCATTCTTCCATGGAATGATCTTCCTTGAGCTAGAAATTGCATCTTGCTTTCCCATCGGCATTTCCTCGTATTAACCCAAATTTGCATAACTTAGAGAAAATCATTCCCATAAGGATCTTATATCTCTCTACCTAATTTATTAAATGGTGATTCTCTTCGATAGCATTCATTATTGGCCCACCATGGCCAGGGAGGGGATTGTTTTTCACACTAAGCTCATTTTCTTTGAAATTCACCCACCCAACTTTAAGCAAACTGTGCACCTTAAAATTTAAAGCTAAACAATTTTCAGTCGAGTGTCCTACAGTCCCAGAGTGGTAATCACATGTGGCGTTCGAGTCATTTCCTTTAGGGTAGGGCAGTTTCATAGGTATCCCTAGACATAGTGCAACCATATAATTGCCAACCAGATGCAGTAATAATTTTGCATAAGTCATAGGGATTGGATCGAAATGTACGAACTTCCTCCCACGATAGTTTCTTCCCCGACTCTCATAGGAATCTTGATTCCCTTGTATGTTTTGACTTAGGGTACCTCAGGTTTGTGAGGTTTGAAAATTAAAGATCTACATTTTTGATGAAGACAAAAAGATCCATGATCAAAAAGGAAAAAGGATTTTAAGCAACTTATCTTTCAAATTTATATTTAGGTAAAAGCATTTGATATTAAATCAAAATACAGTTTAAGTACAATATTATGAGAACCTTCTAATAGCATATGCATTAAAATATTTTATGAAAATATTTAATAACATAAACTTGTTTTAAAAAGTTTTTACAAAATTGGAAATCTGTATTCGAATACAAGGTATCATAGTCGAATACAGACTATAAATTAGAAGCTAAAACTAAAGATCTGTATTCGAATACGAAGTGTCGTAGTCAAATACATATTGCAAGTCAGTAGCTAATTTTAAACATTTGTATTCGACTACAGCTTTGTGTAATTGAATACAACTCAAGTCAGTAGCTATTTTGAAACATTTGTATTCGACTACAGCTTTTTGTATTCGAATACAACTCAAGTCAGTGGCAAAAATTCCGTATTTGTATTCGACTACAAGATGTTGTATTCGACTACAAGGTTCAAATTTCAAATACAATCAGAACGTTATAGAAGTGTATTCGAATACACTAAGACTGTATTCGAATACAACTTCGAAACAATGCAACTTTTCAGTTTTGAAACATTGCACAAGTTCATCAAAACGTTTGGGAATTATTGCCATTGATCTGAAGTATTATCTTGGAATATAAATACTTTAAAACTTCAGTTTTAAACTTAATCAATCCTACCACGAACTTTGAACAACTTTCTGAAATATTTTGTGAACTTTTCAAAGTTATATTTTCATACTTCAAGTACATGCTCTACATTTTCATATCATTGAGAAAGGTTCTCTATTGTACTTGAAAGTATATTGGATTGATATCCTTGCACAAACTATTATATTCTGTTGTTCTTAATTAAGAACTTTGTTGTAAAAATCATTAAAGTGATTTTTGAAGAAAGTGGTGTATTTTCTTCAAGTGTTGTAAACTAAGATAGTGGTGTGCTATCTTAGGCAGAGTGTTAAGAATTTGTAATTGAAGTCTTAGGGTTAAAGTTGTACTTATTCTAACAGATATTGGAAAATCTCTTGTGGGGTGCAAGAGGACTGGATGTACCCTTGGTTGTAAAGGGAACCAGAATAAAATTTTGTGTGTGTTTACCTTCTGCCATTTACAGTTTTCATTTACTAACACACCAAGATTAAACAAACTTTAAACAGTCACTTAAACAATCTCCAAAACTCTAAAAACAGAAAAATTGTCCAACACCTAATTCACCCCCCCTCTTAGGTGCAACTCTGTTCTTACAATTGGCATCTGAGCAGGTTTTTGGTAATTTGCTCCTAGATTCATGGCTTCCGCACAACCTGTTTTTAGAGATGGTGGTAGCAGTAACAAACCACCCTGCTTTGTCGGTGAACATTATGATTTCTGGAAAATACGTATGCAAGCATACCTTGAGGCTCAAGGAGATGACATATGGGAGGCAGTAGAAAACGGTCCATATGTTCCAACAACAGTTATCAACAATAAAGAGGAAATAAAAATAAAAGCCTCATGGACAGACGATGAAAAGAGAAAAGTATTGTTTGATAAGAAAGCAAAAAATATGTTACAATCAGCATTGGGTATGGATGAATTCTTTCGCATATCCCACTGCAAAACAGCAAAAGAGATATGGGATACTCTGGAAGTAACCCATGAAGGAACAATTGAGGTAAAACGTTCAAAACTGAACACTTTATCTCAAGAATACGAAATGTTTAGAATGCAACCAGGAGAAGAAATCCTGGACATGCAGAAACGTTTTTCCCACTTAACAAACCACTTAACAGCACTTGGCAAGAACTTTACTAATGATGAATTGAAACTAAATGTTCTAAGATCATTAACCAGAGCATGGCAGCCAAAAGTGACAGCAATTTCTGAAAAGAAAAGTTCCTCTAAAATGTCACTCTCAGCGCTCTTTGGAAAGTTACAAGAACACGAAATAGAATTAGAAAGACTGGAAAAGAATGAGAATTTGGAGAAGAAAACAAAGAATATAGCATTGAAAATAGAATCAAAAGAAATAATAAATGAAGAATTTTCAGATGAAGATGAAAACATCACTTCCCTGGTTAAAAAGTTCGGTAAGTTTCTTCAAAACGATAAAACATTTAAGAAGAAAAAAACCTTCAGGAAGAAAGATGTCTTCACTACAAATCAGAATGTCACTTGCTTTGAATGTGGGAAAGAATGACATATGAAAGCAGAATGTCCTAACCTTATCAAGAAAAATGCTAACAGAAGGAAGGAACTCAAAAACGCAAACATAGCGTGGGAAGATAATGAAGTAAGTTCTTCATCAAATTCAGATAATGACAAATGTGCTAATGTTGCTTTGATGGCATCTCATCATTCTGATAATGAAGAAGAGGTTAGTAGTAATACTATTTGTTATGATAATAATGATTCTTGTGTTAAACATAATGATGCACAAAAAGCCATTAAAGAACTACTTAATGAATGTAAAAATCTGTACAAAGTAGTGTCAAATCAAAAGAAACAGATTTTATCCCTAAATGAAAAGATTGACACTATGGAACAAAATTCTGAAAAACAAAAACAGATTTCTACATGCATTAAATGTGATTCACTTTCTTTTAAAATTGTCCAAATGAATAAAGTTATAGAAAGGTACGAAAAGGGACAATTCGGATTGGAAAATATACTTAGCATGAAAAGATATTCAAATGACAAAAGTGGACTTGGTTACTCAAAATTTGATAAACCAAGTATTGGTAAAACTACCTTTGTAAAAGCAAGTAACCAATCTAAAGATGAGAAAGAAATGGCTGTTCAAAAGAATCATTTTTGTTCTAAGAAAAGTATTATTCAAAAGAAACCATGCTTTCCTGAAAAGAGTCCAAAATGTTTTTATTGTGGTCTTAATGGTCACACACTTAATGCTTGTTACTTTAGGAACATTGGTGTTCCACAAGGGCATTATGTGTGGGTCAAGAAAGGTACTAACATTCAAGGACCCAAAGCACTCTAGGTACCAAATAAAACCATAAACTTGTTTTGTAGGAATACACACAAAGAACCTCAAAAATGTGGTACTCAGATAATGGATATGTTTACAAAGCCATTACCTAGAGATTCATTCTACAATATCCATAAGGAACTAAGCATTCTAAATGAGAATGATCTCAAAAAAGTTTGAAAGCTTTGTAAGTCATAGTAGTTTTAATTTTAAATTTTTTATCTTCATTTACTTGATATTTGATTCGTTGACATCTATGTATGTTTTGCTACATGTTTAAAATATTTTTTTTGGTCTGTTTATTGTTAAAAATTTCACTTTGGAAACAAAATTATTACTATCGTATTCGAATACAGACAGGTTGTAGTCGAATACACATTCCCAGAAAAATCTGTATTCGAATACGCCAAGTCTGTAGTCGACTACAATTTCGAAATTTTTTCTATATTAAAGGGATTGTTAACAGTTTTAGGTTACAAATACAAAAACTGGTAGCCAATTACAATCAAAGTCTCTGATTTCTTCTCTTCAAAATCTTCATCCAAACGTATCCCTAAACCTTCATACAGTCATATCTAAACCTTCCTCTCATCGTCCATTGCGTCTGAGATTCTGTGAAATCAAAATCAAAACCCTAAATTCCCCAAAACACCATAAACTTCATCTTCTAAAAAATGGATGCCCGCAAAAGAGGACCAAGAACCAAGGTTGCTTCTGTGGGCCCTTCAAAGAAACGAAGAAATGACAACATGGCTGACCTATCCAGATTACTTCATTCCCCAGAAGAACTGGACAGATTCAGAACACACTTTTCTGACAAAAAGCTGGTAACCCCCAAAATTGGTACGCTTGATTCCTTTTCTAAGTTTAAATTTCCTGAGTTGCTGAAGGCTCAAAAATTGGAAGAATTTATTGGATACAATGGTCCCATTTATCCTGACCTAGTTAGGGTTTTCTTCTATAACCAAGAAAAGGATGGGAATATATTAGTGTCTAAAGTTAAAGGGAAGATTATCAACTTAGACACTAAACTTATTGGGGAAATTCTGCACATACCTAGTGAAGGTCAGAAGATGTGTCCAGGACATCTATGTGAATGGGTAAACACTACTAAATATGATGCTTATATTTTGTTGTGTCGTTTTGACAAAGACACTATGGAAAGAAAACGCACACAGTCTGGATCGGAGTATGCTAGACAAAGATATGGTGTTAGTAATCTGACTGTTGACAACAAATTACGACATTATTTCTTAAGTTACATTTTGATACCAAAAGCAGGGAACTACTCACAGATCTCTGAATTTGAACTTCAAGTTATGACTTTTATGATTGAAGGTGATGATTTAAATTGGGCATACTTTGTTCGTTCAGTTCTATATGATTCAAAAGATTCTATAGCTTTACCTTATGCAAGAGAAGTCACAAGAATTCTGGATCATTTTAAGGTTGATTTCTCAAGCGAGGTGCTGTACCAGACCACCAAAGACAATCTGTTGGACTTACGTGTGTTGCCCAGTATGAAAATAGTTTGGAGTGAATCACTTCAAATTTATATTCATAAGGGTGATCTTCGACAAAGTTCATCAACTGTCCAAGAAGAAGCAGAAGAAGCAGAACCAACAACAGGCCCAACAGTAGCACCAGAAGCATTACCAGAAGATGCACCAGAAGCAACAACAGTAGTAGCACCAGAACCAGATAACATAACACATATTGAAGACATCATCACAAACAGAATGATCATGGACAAACTTAACTTCCTTCAATCTTTTGTCACAGATCAATTCCAACATTTGAATGAGTCTTTCAATAATCAAATGCAAAACATGACTGCTTCCTTCAACCACAAATTCCAAGATCTTGAAAACACCATCAATACACAACATTCATTTTTTCATCAAGAACTTAGTGACCTATCAGAAAAAATTGACCATCTACATATTTCACCAAACTCAGATGATTAGAATTGGCTATTTGCAGTTTTTGTTATTTGTTTTTGCTACTATTTGACTTTCCTTGTTTTAAATACTTTTAAGTTTATTTTAATTGTAATTTTGAACATCGTTAATTATGTTGTTTTCTTCCAGATATCATGTGTTGCCTCTGTTTATTTGTTACATTTGTGCATATCTTTTTTACTATGTGATATCCTCTTCCTTTTTGATAATGTCAAAAGGGGGAGAAAAAGTGTATATATATTGTTGTTGCTAAATATGTTGAACAGATCCTCCAACACTTAAGAAGAAAAAAAACATTTATCAAGGGGGAGTAAGCACACATCTAGGGGGAGAAATCAAGACATTTGAAATCCAAGCAACAAGATTTTTGTCATCATCAAAAAGGGGGAGAATGAAAATTAAAGATCTACATTTTTGATGAAGACAAAAAGATCCTTGATCAAAAAGGAAAAAAGGATTTTAAGCAACTTATCTTTCAAATTTATATTTAGGTAAAAGCATTTGATATTAAATCAAAATACAGTTTAAGTACAATATTATGAGAACCTTCTGATAGCATATGCATTAAAATATTTTATGAAAATATTTAATAACATAAACTTGTTTTAAAAAGTTTTTACAAAACAGGAAATCTGTATTCGAATACAAGGTATCGTAGTCGAATACAGACTATAAATCAGAAGCTAAAAATGAAGATCTGTATTCGAATACGAAGTGTCGTAGTTGAATACAGATTGCAAGTCAGTAGCTAATTTTAAACATTTGTATTCGACTACAACTTTGTGTAATCGAATACAACTCAAGTCAGTAGCTATTTTGAAACATTTGTATTCGACTACAGCTGTGTGTATTCGAATACAACTCAAGTCAGTGGCAAAAATCCCGTATTTGTATTCGACTACAAGATGTTGTATTCGACTACAAGGTTCAAATTTCAAATACAATCAGAACGTTATAGAAGTGTATTCGAATACACTGAGACTGTATTCGAATACAACTTCGAAACAATGCAACTTTTCAGTTTTGAAACATTGCACAAGTTCATCAAAACGTTTGGGAATTATTGCCATTGATCTGAAGTATTATCTTGGAATATAAATACTTCAAAACTTCAGTTTTAAACTTAATAAATCCTACCACGAACTTTGAACAACTTTCTGAAATATTTTGTGAACTTTTCAAAGTTATATTTTCATACTTCAAGTACATGCTCTACATTTTCATATCATTAAGAAAGGTTCTTTATTGTACTTGAAAGTATATTGGATTGATATCCTTGCACAAACTATTATATTCTGTTGTTCTTAATTAAGAACTTTGTTGTAAAAATCATTAAAGTGATTGTTTGAAGAAAGTGGTCTATTTTCTTCAAGTGTTGTAAACTAAGATAGTGGTGTGCTATCTTAGGCAGAGTGTTAGGAATTTGTAATTGAAGTCTTAGGGTTAGACTTGTACTTATTCTAACAGATATTGGAAAATCTCTTGTGGGGTGCAAGAGGACTGGATGTACCCTTGGTTGTAAAGGGAACCAGGATAAAATTCTGTGTGTTTTTACCTTCTGCCATTTACAGTTTTCATTTACTAACACACCAAGATTAAACAAACTTTAAACAGTCACTTAAACAATCTCCAAAATTCTAAAAACAGAAAAATATTCCAACACCTAATTCACCCCCCTCTTAGGTGCAACTCTTTTCTTACAAGGTTGCAGCGGCGTAAAGGCGATGCACGAAAGAAGGATTAGTTGGGTTTGACGCCACAAAATGGATTTCTCCCTTCTTTTCCTTATTCGCACCTGTGGGCAACTACTTTGCGTTATTTACTCTGGGATAGCCAGAAGCAATCTTCCTGCTTTTCAATCCCATTTCTACTTTTTCGCCTATGACGGCGAGATCTAAAAAGTTGGACGAGACGCTCTGTAACACCCCAAGTTTAAAACACAGCGCGAGTGTATTTTTTTTTCTTGAAATAAATAATAAAAATGATTTTCCAATTTAATTCCTTCAAAAGGATTGAAATAAAATTTCCTTTAATTCGTTACATAAAAATAGTACATCGTGGATTAATTGATGAACGTAATTAAAGAATTTCATCAGAAATATCACTAAGTACTTATCTTTGGAAATTAATATTCAACATTAATACATTCCAAAATATCAGTGTTATATCATACCAACAGAAAATATCAGAGTGCATGGTTTAGCGGAAAAGTAGTACAAATATTTCCAAAATAAAACAAATTACATTTTTCCAGTTCAAAATCCTATACATCAACTCTAACTGATCATGCACTAAGCTACAGTAGCACGGTCTCCGCCGCATCCCCTACAAGTCTCGTCTCCAGCCAGCTGTCCGGCCCTCTGCGTCGTCTACAAATACGTCGTGCGTAAAGATTAAGGAAAACTAACGACGTCTCCGTCGTTAGTGTAACCGTCGGTAGGAAGGGTTCGGGTATCATCTGAGGGCAAAGCCCAATTTCCACAATATAATAGCAAGCGTCACCGACCGAAATTAACAAATAATCACATAGCATATATCTCACAGCAAAAAATATATCTATGGCATATCATACAACAATGATGGAAAATAATGATGCTCATTTTGAAATTTCATGACATGTATTTTCAAAACAGCAACCAATTAATATGGAAAATAAGTTGTAAGTACAGCCAACACATCAGCATTCACAATCATTCATCAGAATTTTAGGATTTATAACGTACTTACACACATCAGTTTCCAATCATCATCATATAACCAAATCGTGACCCACCGGTCAATCACCCCGATGCAAAATGTATATGCTCATGTATACAACTTCTTGGAATTACCAAGGTGCAGTCGCTCAACAGACCAGCACTCGTGCAGTTGCTCGCAGACCAGCACGTTTTACACATACTAAGGTACATTCGCTCACAGACCAGTACCAGTGCAGTCGCTCACAGATCTGCACAATTTCACGAATGGAATGGACCGTCTAATACACGCGGAACCATCCCGTAGCCCAGATAGAATAGACCGTCTAATACACGCGGAACTACTCTAAACTCGGATAGAACAGACCGTCTAATACACGCGGAACTATTCTATAACCATCATGGTCACTACAATTACATGTATTAGTCTCTCACAGGTCAAATACACAGAAGTTAAATCCTCGCACGGATTGAGTGGACCGTCTAATACACGCGAAACCACTCTGTAGCACGAGTAGAATAGACCGTCTAATACACGCGGAACTACTCTGACCCCGGATAGAACAGACCATCTAATACACGCGGAACTATTCTATAATCCATGGTTACTACTTAACTTCGCGGCCCATCACGGTCACTGCATCAACTCTGTGGCCCATCGCGGTCACCACCTGACTATGCAATGCATGAATATGCAGTGTTTTCTCTTCACTGAAAACAGTATGCAAAATCAGAAAAACTCAACCTTTCCAGCATTCCCCCAAAACATCTCAACACAAATAATTTCATTATCAACACATCAATGATTAAACATTCAAGTAATCATTAACACTTTACATTATCACACAATTCCATTCTTAAATATCAGAAGTCTTTCCCCCAACTCTTAAAATTCATGCAACAGGGTTTAAAACTGAGATTTTATGGAAAATACGAATCTGTATTCGAATACAGAAGCCAAAATAGTGCAGAATTCACACTCTGTATTCGAATACAACCCTCTAGTATTCGAATACAGAGGCAGTCTCAGTGCACAAATCAACATTTTTCACTACGTCAGTAAAGTCTCAAAAACTTCATCACCACCACTTCAAACTATCACAAAAATTCCATTTTAATTCAATCATAAACCTTCCCAATACTCCCAAACACTTAGGGTTCATAAAATAGTGTTGAAAAACTTGGAATTTCTGAAAAACTCGAATCTGTATTCGAATACAGATCTCTTGTATTCGAATACAGAAGCATGAAACTGCACTTTTAACATTTTGTATTCGAATACAGCATGCCTGTAGTCGAATACAAAAGACAAAACATTGAAAATTCAGCATTTTCTCCCAGGTCATAAAAGGTTTCCAAAACATCATTATCTCCTCTTCAAAACTATTTCAAAGACTCCATTTTAAATCATTTAAACCCTTCTCAATGTTTCCCAACACTTTAAAATTCACAGGAAAGTGTTTAAAACTTGATTTTCTGGAAAATACGAATCTGTATTCGATTACAACTTCCTTGTATTCGAATATAAAAGCTAAAAACTGAGTTTCTGGAAAACCCGAATCTGTATTCGAATACAGATCCCTTGTATTCGAATACAAAAGCAAAAACTAGTGAAAATCAGCATTCTGTATTCGAATACAGCATGCCTGTAGTCGAATACAGATGCGAATACAGTGTTAAAATTTCACTTATGTATTCGAATACGACATGGTCGTAGTCGAATACAGATGCTAAGTCAGAAGCAAAAATCCTTCCTCTGTATTTGAATACAGGGGCTCGTATTCGAATACAAGTTTGAAAACTTAAGTAAAACAGAAGCTTGACAGGTTGTATTCGAATACACACATGTTGTATTTGAATACACCTTCGAAAACCAGTGAAATTTTTCCTAAGACTTCAACACATTTCAAACTTTTTCTTTTAAAAAAGAACAACCAAACATCAAAACAAATTCAGCACTTTTCCAAAAAACACTTTCATCATTTAAAATCCCTTTTCTTTTGAAAACATCAACATCACCAGAACCACTCAAAACAGAAATAGAAGCAAAATCATCAACACCAGAACATCCAGAAACAGAAACAGAATAGTCACCTCATCAGAAACAGAAACAGAATGATCAACATCAGAATCATCCAGAACCAGAACATGCACCTCCAAAACAACATGCATGGTATTCTCCAGTATGCTTACACACCCAACACAACATGCAAAGCATATCCATCTTTCTCACACAAGCAGAACAACAATGTTGTATCTCACAGATCATCAAACATCACAGAATGAAATTTTCAGGTTTTAAAACAACATGCACACAGTTTTCTCAACATGTATTTTGATCAACTTCAAAATAACATGCAAGACATTTTTCAGCTTTTCCACACAACCAAAACAGACATGTTGTATCAGCAAAACAGCAACATCACAGATTATTGAAAACCTCAACAAAATGCATTTTCTTTCATCTTAAAAATGTCATGCAAAACAGTTTCTTTTCCAAAACAGAAACTCAAATATAACCACACCTTAAACATACATTTACAATCCTAGAATGCAACTAGAAATTGGATGGTGCCCTTACCATTGTTGCGTTTCTGCTACTTCTCTCGTTTCTGTTGTCGTTCCCGTTTACGCGTCAAAAACCGGTGAAACTGCCGCTTGCGTTTGCTGCTACGAAACTGGGTTCTCTAGCTCCGTAATGATGTGGGGAACAACTTTTGTACTGGGGGTTTTCTGGTTTGGTGCCTAGGTTTCCAATTAATGCCACTTTTGAGGAACTCCCTCTCTTTTCTTTTTAAAATCGTGAAACAGATTTCAGAGTGGGAAGGGAGGGGTACTATTACATGCAGTATGGGCAGTGAGGGAGGGGAATGACACTGTTACATGCAGTATGGAGGAGAGAAAGGTTTCTGCCTTTGCTCTGTCCTCTACCGTCCATATATAGGCACCTCCATGTGCCACCTCATCACCAATAATGTTAAAATATTGCTGGATCCTCCAGCACTTAATCGTTTTTCGTTGCAATTAGCCGATAATCCCTTAATTAACTGTCCGTTAATTTAATTACCTGTAATTAAATTAATTTATTCTTCATCCAATAATTTTAATTCATCTTCCAAAATAAATATTTATATACATATATTCACTCAAAATATACATATATTAAATATTTTACAAATATCCCCAAAATACACTTAAAATTAATTCCATAATTTTTAATTAAAAATTAAGGGTCTTACACGCTCCCTATCATTTTGTCATAAAACGGAGGCTGAAGAGTGTTTATGAACATGGTCACCATTTCTTTTTCAAATAGGGGGTTCAACATGGGAAGCTAGCACCAATTCTTTTAATTTGTTTGTTGTGTTATTTTTCTATGAAATAATATGACATGAGTATGCAACGTGATGTATGCAAATGTAATTGTGCATGAATGTTAAAGACCTATTTATTGCTTGTTTGTGAATATCTTAACCAATAATAAAGAGAGAACCATGGGATCAAATTTAATTCATTGAGAAAAAACAAAATACAAGTTTTACCACAAAATGAGAAAACAAACAAAACTAAAAAACAAAAGTAGAGATCTAAACATGAAATTTGAAAATTTAATGAACAATCAATTTTTTCATTTGCTCGATTAAACTTTTACAATGTTCAATAAAAATGGAGATTTCCTGATAGGTATAGAGAGGATTAGACTTGCTTCTTGTCGATGGATGACTTCATGTTTTTCCGTAGATTTCTTTAGCAACTCTTTAAGCCTGAGACCTTCAATCACTGCATCATCCCTTTCTTGACGTATGAGTTTCAACTCTTCATTCGCACCCCGCAAACAGATCCAAGTTCTCTCTTTGCTTTCTTCTTCTTCTCTTGCCCATTTCTGTACTTTCTCAAGGATAAGGGATTGTTGGGCATTCTTATACTCCATGTATCTATAAGCCTGGTGAGCCCTCTCCAATTCTTGTTGTAATCTTTCAATTTCTTGTCTTTTTAGAGCTAATTCGGCCTCTAAATCTTCATACTAAAAAGCGATTATGTTGTTACTACTGCGAGGGCAATTGTCTTGACATGAAAAGGAAACTTGATCTCTAATTCCTCTATTTCACCCAATTATGATATTCTTCTCCTATACCACAACTTCTAGGCCCTAACTCTAGACCTTTTCTAACGACATCTCCCCAAGACTTACGTATTCTTCTCAGCAAGCTAGCATCATAAATGTCTTGTCCACGAATGATAAAAGATTTTGTTACATCCATCATCAAAGGTTTTATCAAGGGATAACCTAGTTGTCTCAATGCCACATAGGGATTATAATTTATACAACCCTTAGTTCCCATGAGGGGAACATCGAAAAAGACACCGCATCTAAAATCACTTCATTTATATCCTGACTCCAGGAGTACCACTAGACCGTTCTTTCATTGAGATTTTCCAAAATGTTGGCCCATTCCTTTCTGCTCTTAGTTCTTAACTGATGTATATCTTGGAAATATGTTTGAAACCAAAGATAGAGTATTGGAGAGCAGCAATGGATTAGGCCCCCCTCTTTCTCATGACAAAAGTCGAACGTGCAGTAAATGTCAGCCAGAACTGCCGATACTGGGTTCTCCCCTCTATGCTTGTGGGCCAAAAAGACGTCTACCGCCATAAAATCCACAAAGTCATTAATGCATGGAAATAAAACAATTCCATATATAATTAAGGGGGGCACATCCATGAAAGTGTCCCATTTTCCGTTTCTCGCTAAGTTTACTGCTTTGTCTTCAAGATATCTTCTTGGGAACCCGATATAATCATCTTTGTTGGTTCTATTGTCTTCTATTTCCTTTATAGGGATATCAACGTTGTAAAGGCATCCACTTGCATATTAACTTCAAGTAAGTCCAGAATTTTGCCGAATTTCCCCATAAAGATTACGCGTTGTACTTTTTTCAACTTCTGAGCAAGACTCTTAAGGCTGCTTACATCTGGTTTGAGAACCTTCAATGGCAAGGTCTTTCTTAATGGAGTAATGTTTGAGCCACCAATTGATCCCAAGTTTCCTGCAATTAAAGTTATTCACAACAAGCCTTACTAATAAAGTTTTTGAACCCAAAAAACGGATTCGGGAGTCGATTACAAATAGGGAAGTAATATTACCCTACATCGTCTGTTAAAACGGTTATCCTATAATTAATTGTATACAAATTATTTATTTATTTAATTATTTATTTTATCCCCTAAAAAATTAAAAAAAGGAAAAATATATTTTTATTAATTTGGTTTGACAAGGGAAAGACTTTGCTCCTATGTATTCCCATGTGCAATAGGAAAATCAAAACACACGTAGTTCTTGGGTAGAAAATATTTATGTGTTATCCGATTTTTATTATTACTCTATTTTAATTGTTGTTATATTATAGTTATTATTATATATGTATCCAAAAGTAAAAATATAATAACAATAAGAATAGCGGAAAAAAAAGTTGAGATGTTTGTTCACATATTGTATTTTTTTATTTTTGTATTTTGGTTTTAAAGTAAAGAAAAATTGTTTTTTGTTAGAAAACAACGGTAACAAGGTGGTATGTGCACGAAACAGATGTACACGACGGTGAAACAGTTTGTTAAAGGATTTGCTCGTGCTTGTCAAATTTGTCGTGGCACAAAGGCCACCAACGGTTAGGCGTGAGTGATGCGGGGCGAGCGAAGATGAATTTCATCCGGTGGCAACGACTATTAATTTTAATTCTAAGGAAAAGAAAAAAAATATTTATTCGTTGTTATGGTTTTTTTGAGTTATTTGATATAGTCATGATATGAGTTTTCTGTTATGTTACAATAGGGTGAAGTTTGTTTTCCTTGGTGATTGGTTTATAATCAATTATTTATACTTTCTTTTTAGTATATGTGTTGCAAAAACAATTTTAGAAACAGACAACTTAAGAAAAATGAAAGGTTAACGTATGAGTTTATTTTTTGCATAAATAGAAAAAGAAAGAAAAAAAAACTAAACTACATTATCTTCTTTTGGGTTTAGATTACAAAAGACAAATAAATAATTGTGAATTAATTATCATTTTTATTACTATTCATCAATTTCTCTTCAGTTTCTTTCCGGTTTCTTTTTCTTCAATTGATCACCATTATATTGATTTTTATTACCATCAATACATTTGTTTTCGGTTTCTTTTTATTCAATTATGTACTTTTTTTTATGTTTTAGAAAATCGGGAAACATCTGAACAAGAATCAGAGGCAAACAAGAACCAGAAACACCCATGATTGCCAAAAGTTTATAGCCTAATAATTTTTTTTTATTTCTATTTATTATATATTTCTCATGTTTTATATATTTATTATTATTATTATTATTATTTTATAAAATGTCTAAAAAAAGCAGACAAAATTAGGTGTCAACAGCAGTGATCTTAGGTCTCCACTTGCTTGACAGACTTCTTAGTATCTTCTTCACATGATCAGCAGTAGTATAACTCTTCTCAAGTAACTTTAATCCTGATACTAGAGTCTGGAATCTAGAAAACATTATCTCAATGTCTTCATCTTCTTCCATCTTGAACAACTCATACTTTTTGACTAGGAGGATGGTCTTTGCTTCTTGAACTTGCTTGCTTCCTTCATGGGTCAGAACCAGACTATCATAAATACTCTTTGTTGGTGCACTTGTCAAACTCCTTGAAAGTGATTGCATTTATCATGAATGTTCTGGACTTATGATGCATCTTGTACAACTTCTTTTGATCAACATCCCTCTTTTTCCTTGGAATCTCAATACCATTAGTATTCTTTGGAGCAGTATAACCATCTCCCACCAAGTCCAATGTTCATGATCTTATGAAATAAAGAAACTTCTCATCATGTCCTTCTAGTACTCAAAATGTTCTCCGTCAAACAGAGGTGGTTTGTTGATGTTTCCTACAACAGCTTCTTCACTGAATCCAGACATGTTGAACCCTTGGATCTTTCCTATAACACTATAAATAGCTCAACCTTGAGACCGAGCTCTGATGTCAATTGAAGGTACAAACACGAGAAGAGGGTTGAATTGTGTTTGACTAAGTTGATAACTTTTTCATTATTTTATTAACTGATTCAAACTTGATGATTTACTTAGAGTAGAAACAATAACAAAACTAAGAAATGCAAGAATATAGTGACAAAAATAATATATCTTGGTTAACCACTAACTTGGCTACATGTAATCCCTTGACTCATAAAGATTTAATCCACTAGTTCAACAACTTGAATTACAAAGCACCTGACCCTCCAAGCCAGTCTCCTCAAACAGTCTGACAACCCCTGACTTTTAAGGAGCACCCACACCTTGACTCTACCAACAAGTCTTCTTCACACAATTTGACAACCCCACATTGTTGAAGGCACACTAACACCACTATCGGGTATGAATACAGAGGGTTTAGAACTTGAGTAGTTGTTTCTAACAAGCTAATTATAACAACGACTATCACACTCAAAGAAAATCACTTAAAAAATATTTCTCATTTGACTCAAACAAGTGTTTCTCTCTTTCAACTCTAAGATGAATTTGGAATTTTGAGCTTGAGTTCTTCTACTTTTTTCTGATTTTTTGATGATCTTCTTCTTCAGCCTTAAGTATCTATTTATAAATAAAATCATGGCTTCAATTTAGTCCTTGTTTAATTCTGAATTGTATCTTCATTCCTAGCTTTGTCAACAATGATCTTATTCACACAAAAATCTAAACAAGATGCTTTTTGATAATATGTTCTTTAGTCAATTCTTTATTTTTGAATTCAATCTGAGCAGTTCTTCTTGATTGATTATGTTCGTATTTTGTTCATATTGAGTTTGTAAATTCTTCTAATTGATGATGTTCGTATTTTGTTAAGATTGCTTTCGCAAATTCTTCCGATGAAACTTCTTTTCTATTGCTTGCTTTGATCTGGCCGGGAACATAGTGTTGGATCGGTTCTTGAATTTTCACAAGTAGGAATATGACTAAGTCTAATTTAGTATTTTGTCCTTTGTTAAAATCTGAATCATATCTTTGCAAATAATAAATGTATCTTCTTGTTAGTGTTTCTTCTTGTAAACAATTATTGATCATATCTTCTTTATCTTCTTATAAATAATTTGTATCTTCTTGTAGATAAATCTTGATCAAATCTTCTTGTAAATAATTCATATCTTCTTGTGATAAATTTTGATCAAATATTCTTGTAAATAATTCATATCTTCTTCTAAATATATGTTAATCAAATCTTCTTGTAAATAATTCATATCTTCTTGTAGGTGAATCTTGATCAAATCTTCTTGTAAATAATGGATATCTTCTTGTGACAAATCTTGATCAAACCTTCTTGTAAATAATTCATATCTTCTTGTTGATAAGATGTTGATCATATCTTCTTCAAATCTTGACCATATCTTCTTTTCAACTTGGTGAAAGATTTTCTTCAAATATAAATTTGAATCAAAACTTATTTTAGATTGTCTTCAAAAACACAAATCTTCTTTCATAATTTGTAAAGTCAAATATATTATTCTCAAAAAATAATTTTGTTAACATCAAAACTCTAAATATAAAACCAACTTGATTCCAACATTTTCAAATCTCTTGCGGTGATCACCTTTGATCTTATCTTCATCATGGAAGTGGCAGTCATTCATCTCCTTATTCATTTCTAGTCAAATCCATCTTTTGTAAGTTTATTTTCTTTTTTGTCTGTGATTATTCTTGTGTTCTTGAAATATTAATATGAAAAATTAAAATCACTCGTGGAAAGATTCTTTCATTTTAAACCTTCACCGTAGTTCACATCAATTGGTAGGATCCACACAAGGACTACCTTGGGTTTTCAAGGTTGGAGAACATAAACATGTCGTAGAAGTCCCTTTTTATTCTTCATAATCATCTAAGAATTGGCCTCTCATCCAACCTATTGACCCTCAAAACCGCCCAGGCAATAAACTGAGACAAAACCGTTAGAACCGGTCGAAAACCGTACTAAACTAAAAAAAAATAGTGGTTAACCGGTTCAAAGTGGTTAGCAGAGAAAATTGGTACCAGAATAGTCTTAGAACAAGGTGACATGTAGTAAAATAATAATTATATTTGTCAATCGATAATATTGTTGTAGCTGCAAATAAATATTATGACATTTAACATGTAACATATTATGAATTATGACACACTTATGTGAAGTTAACCTACCAAGTTATATTGTTTTGAGTTTTATGTAAGTTTTTATTCAATATCATTTAATATTTTATATTAAAAGGTTAAAAAATATTATTTTACCATCACATGTTCGACCATGATTGAAATCAGGTTGAACCTTTGATCTTTGAAATGATACCTCCACTAGTTCAACGTCCAGTCCGGTTTTTTGAAAATTGATTCTCAGCTTTCTTTTTCTTATTCATCTTAATCATCCTCTACAGAGTCAACATCTTATCTGTAGACAATAAAAAAATAAAAAGCATAAGAACGTGAAGACAACAAAAAAAACAAAGCAAAGCAACAAATAAACTTATCTCACCGAGAAGAGTTTTAGGCTCTTCTTCAGTTAGACACTGAACTAGTTCCTTGGTCTCCACAAACCGAGTGGTCTATTTGGTACACTTGTCCTTATAGGTGACCACTATGAGAGATCATGTTCCTCATCCTTGTGAGATTGAATGTTTTGAAGACAATAAGCTGCTCATCTTTGTATATCATGCTCGTCCTCCTCTTCGAAAAGTAGCAGTTAGATTAGACGTACAAAAAACGAGGATTTATCTTAACCTTTGGCTCACCATCGTCTTCAAAAACTTGATTTCCCTCGTCTTAAAAATAATTCGTATGAGCAACACTCAAGACCGGCACTGCACTCTTCGGATAAATAACATAATATCTATCCTTGAAACCACAACGAGAGTTAGTAAAAAGTGCAAAGATTCTCTTAGGTTGCTTGAAGGGAACCCAACCTTGTCCTAGTTCAATAAAATAGTAAAAAAAGGAAAGGGGATTGTTGAAACCCCTCACAAATACAAGCAGAGCATTGGGAACGTGTGAAGATACACCATCAAATTAGGATGAAGTTAGGAGGGAGCCAATTCTATGTGATTAAACATGGACCTTTCAAAAACAATAAATGGTAAGTGGAACCCCATTTCTTCAAACACGACCTCATACATCAAGATACTGATCATCAGGTACATAGTACATATCCTTCACGTCTCTAAAGGGATACCTATCTCCCACTCATCAATAGTCTTGCATATCCCTCAATATGGGAGTTCCTCGTCATCCACAGAAAATATAGAAACTATGCCTAAGGGTTCCACGGTGACTCACGTATACCTATCCTCATTGGGAGGGAATACTATTCGTGAGAACCTTTCTTCACCATGTCGACCAGAAAAGTAGAGGAAGAGATTTGAATTCACAACCACTGAATCCACTATTCCACTGCCATTCAGGTTGAAATAACATCTCAGACGCCACTGTGCTAGAGCACAAAACCCTAAACAAGAAAGAAAGAACGAAAGAAGAAAGCAAGCAAGACACCAAGAATGGCTCTCGCGCAGCAAAAAGGACAGACACCCCATTGCATGCCTACTAAAGCTACGTTTTTTCCTCCCATTCAAAAATAGAGACCCCATGAGTAAAACCAAACATTCCAGATTCCAAACATCCCCACGCAAGAAGAAAAACATGAAGAAAAAAGAAACAGAAAGCTATCGAAATAAAGATCAAATAGAACATACCAGTTTGGGTTTCAATAAACGGATTTGATACTTGGAAGAGCATCAATATAGACTCGACCTTCAGAAAAATTATTTAATGGAAAAAGTGTTACTTGGTCTTACTTCTATGTTTGTTAGTAGGACTGAATGAGCCATATCTCTTCTTAATGGACAGTGTTTGATAGAGTGTTTCCTCTACATCGAATAGGAGGATCGATTGAATCATATCTACTTTTAATGGAGAAAATCAAAATGAGTATCTTCTCTATGTCATACAGGACAATCAAATGAGACCTACATACCTACTTTTACGAAATGTGAAAAATTTGATAGTTTTTTCTCTATGTTAGACATGAGAATTGTATGAGTCTACCTACTATTATATAACGAGTAAAATCTATGAATTTTTCCTCTACGTCGAACACAAAAATCGAATTAGTTCTACATACTTTTAGGTAATGGGAAAATCCAAATGAATTTTTCCTCTACGTTGAACAAGAGAGTTGCATGAGTCTGAACTTTACATGATGTGAAAAGTTCGACGGAGTCTTTCTTATACTTCATCCAAAATAGAAAGCACCAAAAGGGTTTTATTCTTACACCATCGACAAAAAAAAGACTGGTAGAGTGTTATACTCACAATGATAAAACATGTCATTTGTTTAAACTGTGTTTACGTATCCTAACTTATAAGTATCCAATATAACTTTGGTTTTCACTAAAAGTGAGAGTACTTCACAATATCATAAGTACTTCACAATATCTATGATATTGTTGAACAGGTGACTCCAAACACAATAGGGAGTGAATTGTAAACTTAAGATATTAACCAAAAATAGTGGCCATGCTAAGAATAAATTAAATTAAACGCAAGACAATAAATAAATAAATAAATAAAATGCACAAAATAAATAACCTTGCAAAATAAAATGAGGAGATAAGAGGGAAGAGAGAGAACACAATAAATTATATTGGTTCAACCACTAACAACTTAAGGGTTATGTCTAGTTTTACAATATTATCATAACTCTTCTAGAAAAATTTATCCTTCGAAGAAAAGTCTCCTAATACAAGAGATATCGCCTCTCTTGTGAAAAAGAATAAGATCTATATTTTTTATGAAGACAAAAGACTATGTGTAATGATCAAAATGCAAACTCAAAGGAAAATCATCTTTCAAGTCATATTAGGAAACTTAGGCTTTAAGGTACTTGATAATAATTCAAATTACATTTCAAATACAATATTATGAGAACCTTCTATATTTAGCATATGCATCAAAAGTATTTTCTAAGTATTTAAATGCATAAACAAATATATAAAAATAAAGTTTTTGACAAAAATCAATGTTGTATTCGACTACAACTTCTCGTAGCCGAATACAAAGGCTAAGTCAGTAGCAAAAACTGAAGATTTGAATTCGAATACAGTGTGTCGTAGCCGAATACAAATAGCAGGTCAGTAGCTAAAACTGAAGATCTGTATTCAAATACGGAGTGTCATAGCCGAATACAGATATCAAGTCAGTACCTAAAACTGAACTTGTGTATTCGACTACAGCTTCGCGTATTTGAATACAACTCAAGTCAGTGGCAAAAATCACATACTTGTATTCGACTATGAGGTATCGTAATCGAATACGAAGTTCAAATTTTGAATAAAAACTTAAGTTACAGAAGTGTATTCGAATACGCTGAGGCTATATTCGAATACAACTTTGAAACAATGCAATTTTTCAGTTCTGGATCATTGCATAAGTTCATCAAAACTTATGGGAACAACTGCCATTGATCTGAAGTGTTGTCTATGGAGTATAAATACCTCATAGCTTCAGTTCTTACTGACCAATCCTACCTACCAATCTTAGAACTATTTTCTGAAATATCAAAAACTTTCAAAGCTTCATTTTCATATTTTCAAGTACATGCTTTTAAATTTCATATCATTAAGAAAGGTTCTCAGTTGTACTTGAAAGTGTGCTTGATTAGTATCATTATACTTAGTGTTATATTCTTGTTCTTAGTTAAAAACATAGTCACAAAATCATTATAAGTTATTGTATTATTTGAAGAACTTAGTGTAGGTTCTTCAAGTGTTGTAAACTAAGATAGTGGTGTGCTATCTTAGGCAAAGTGTTAGGAATTTGTAACTGAAGTCTTAGTGTTAGACTTGTAACTTATTCTAACAAATAGTAGAAAATCTCTTGTGGTTTGCAAGAGAACTGGATGTACCCTTGGTTGTAAGGGGAACCAGGATAAATTTATGTGTGCTTTACTTTCAGTGATTTACAAAGCTTTCATACACTTAACGCAACCAGTAAAATAACTCACAAAACTCTAAAAATCAGAAAAGTTTTTAAACACCTAATTCACCCCCCTCTTAAGTGCACGTCTGTACTTACATCTTGAACAATGGAATTGCTCCCAATAATGTTATAACAAGATATAGAAGTGATTACACCTTAAGTGTAAATGAACAAATACAAGCACATAACATATTGCAAGATAAACTATGTAGCAATAAAGCTCTCAAAATAAATGTTAAAGTGAGCAAGTGAGAAAGAAAAGAAATGGGATTAAGAAGTGAGAATTGACAAGAGAAGAAGAATTCAATTGGTGTGAAAAACAATGTGAAAGAGATTTCCTATTTATATGAGAACCCAAAAAGGCATAAGAAAATTATGCAACGAGGAGCCATCCATTTTTCATTTTGTCATGTTTCTGATTGAGCCAACTACTACTTCATTATCGGTTATGATTAGGGGTGTACATGGACGCGGGTCGACCCACCAACCCGCTCACTCAACCCAACCCGTTCTTGATCGGGTCAGGTCGGTGTAGGTTAAATGAAAAAAAATACGAGTTTAGAACTTAAACCAAGCCAAAGATAATCGATCGGGTCGGGAATCGGATTTTTCCAAAACCCGCTCAACCCAACCCGCGTACACCCCTAAAAATATAAAATTTCATCAATTCTAAGCAATGTCAACTTCAAGTCCAAGCATTTAACTGTTAAGTGTTTGGACTTGAAGTTGACATTGCTTAGAATTGATGAATTTTCATATTTTATTGATTTACTATTGTTAAATTTATTTATGTATTTGAAGATTATTGGATTTATTTTTTTGTGTGAGAGGTTGTTGGCTTTTTTAAAAAATTGAATGATGTGATTGAAATTTTATAGTTTTTGAGACATTCAAGTATTAAATATATTTTCATTCAATATATTTTTCTGTAAAATAAAAAACAGGTCATTATTTATGTATAACCCGCCAACCCAACTCAACCCGTTCTTGATCGGGTCGGTTCGGGTTAGATAAAAAAAATACGGGTTTAGAACTTAACCCAACCCTCAGATAATTGGTCGAGTCGGATATCGGATTTTATCAAAATCCGCCTAACTCAACCCTCGTACACTCCTAATTATGATAGAGCCACAAACGATTATTTATACCATTTAAAAATACAAAATTGGCTTTTGTATCCATGATCAGTTATACACACTTGAGATTGGCTCTCAATCACAATCAGTTGTGATATGTGTTTACAATTGGTTAGGGTGCATAAAAGAAAACACGTAAGTAATTTTCGCACCCAAAACAGAGTCATAATCGATTATCCCACTAAAGTTGGTCACAAACGGGAAAAATTGCCTTTTTCATAATTTTATTAAAAATAAATTTTCAAATATTTTAAATAGGATTCTGATTAAAATGTGAAAAAAAAATTTGAAGAAAATTTTGTGCGTGTCAACGAATAGATTCCAAGTTAAATCCTAAAAACAAACTGTACATAAAATAAAATGAAAAGTGCGACTACACACGATCTTTTTCCACTTTTGTATCGTTGTTCTCCTTAGGATTTTCTTTTGTCCATCATCAAAATATAATAAACTTATCATACATATATTTACATTCTCCCCCTTTATATGATGACAAAATATCTCAAGGGATAATTTTCTCAAAGAAAATGTTAGTTACAAAAAATATCATAGATATGAGTGCATATTTAACTTTCTAGAATTACGTGTTTTTATTTGATGTCAAAACTAGGATAATTTAGCATTTGTGTAAATATGTGTTCCTCAATTATCTATGCATGCCCTATAGTGTAATTCGAATTACATTATCCTATGAAGGAGCTGAAGAATACAAGAAGAGGGTTTGAATTGTGTTATGCCATTTTTTAAATTATACTTTGATTTCTTTGTACAAATAATTTCTTTATCAAAACATTGAACTTACTCTTATAAATCAGGTTTAGTGAAAATAAAGTTGAATCATAAAGAACCAAGATAAAGGAAATAGAGAAAGAGGAAGATACATATATTTTTATACTAGTTCACAACACAATAGTTGTTATATTTAGTCATTTCCTTACAAAGAGATTTTGCCTCAGTACGGTAGAGGACTTAATCCACTATTTTAACAATAGCATACATTTATTATTTACTCTGCCTCTTCAAGTTTTTAGTATTCTTTCCCCAGCTTCTATATGCTTTACAAGTATTATTTACTCTGCCTCTTCAGGCTTTGAGTATTCTTTCTCTAACATCTCCAAGCTTTACAAGTATTATTTATTCTGCCTCTTCAAGCTTTGAGTATTCTTTCTCCTGCCTCTCCAGATTGTTGTCTTTAGAACCATTCTTTAACATTATGGCAAGCTGTCGTTGAGGTTCATGAGTGTTGTTGCCACTAACGGGTTGATTTACATCAGTTCAAATATGTGTCTAAATTGACACAAAGTTTGTTTTTGGGATTCTAACTCTCATTCAGAGGATGTTACATATTCAATCCTATATTTGTTCAAGTGTATGAAAACACTTTAACTAATTTACATCAATTATAATAACTCTTTATTGAAAGTATTTTTCATTCATGCCTTTTTTATGTGTTTTGCTTGATGTGTTGTGTTTTTCTCTTTTAAAATATTGCAAGTTGGTGTATTATTTTCAACTTAGAATGTGTGTGCTTTGATAGAAGCCTTACAACATTGTCTTCGTCCTTCAAGGTATGGTTGTGTGTCCTTCATGGTAAGGCCTTGTGTCCTTTAACATCGAGCTTCATTGTTTTCAGCTATTGATCCGTTTGAAAATAAATATGATCATTGAGCACAAACAAAAACTCATAATTTTATCAAGTATATGAATTAAGTTTAGATGAAGCAGAACTATTGGACCAAAGGCATAAATCAATCAAAAGCAAGACTAGTAAAGAGCAAACAAATTTATTAGAGGCACAAAACACAGCAGATTATCAGAGGTAGATTTATCAGAAGTAGTGTTGATAAATAGAGGCAGATTATCAGAAGCATTGCTGATAATCAGAGGAAGATTATCAGAGGAAGTGCACTCTTTATCTGCATTAGATCTTTTCCTCTTGTTAGACATTGACTTTTTCAGATAGTTGACTTTACTAGAGGCATTGACTTTTTTCTAGTGTTAACTTATTACAAAGACGTTGACTTTTCTCATCATTGACTTTTCTTGAATGTTGACTTTTTAGACCTTTGAATTTCATGTGTGTTGACTTTTTCTAGAATGTTGCCTTTTTGGTTGTTGACTATTTCTAGAATGTTGATTTTTTCCATAATGTTGACTTTTTGCCGTAACGTTGACTTTCACAAGGGGCAACTTATTAGAGGCAAAGGAACTCATATGTTTGCTTCATCTCCAAAGGCAAATTGAGGCAACTGGTTAGAGGTAGTTTGACCAGATGCTTGATTGCTTCATTAGAGACAAACTTTCCCAAAGTCTGTTTTGCTTCATTAGAGGCAGACTTTCACAAAGTCTGTTTTCCTTCATTAGAGGCAGACTTTCCTAAAATTTATTTTCCTTCATCAGAGGCAGACTTCAACAGCTGCACCGAGAGCAGAACTGAATAAGGAACAAAGAAAGTCTTGGCAAAACCTTCTTGTACCATCAAAGGTAGAGGCAAACTAATGTTTGTATCATTTTTCCATATCTTATGACCAATTATCAGAGGATATATTCTAATATCCTTCATAGGTTTATGGTCTTGAAACTGCACACTTTAAATAAAACATTAGTGCCTAAAATTCATCCCACAAAATTATTTTATTATCATCAAAACAAGTAGGGTCTTTTGTATTTTAAACCAGTTTTGTTCTAACGTCCTATAGTGTACTTTGAATTACACATGAAATTTTTGATTTTTAAATGCTCCAGCACCATGTAATTCAAATTACAGTAAAAAGTAATTCGAATTACATGCTTTGATTTTATTTATTTAAAAAAAAAACTTTGTTCATTAACTGCTTTTCCTATATAAGTCATAATCCTTATATTTTTTAAAGAGAACATTCATTCCTTCTCTCAAGTTTTTCTTCTCTCATTAATCTCTTTGAAAACTCTAAGAATGCATTCATGAGATTGAACCAATTTTGAGAGATACAATTGTAAGGTTACAATGTAAGCAATTGGGTGTTTCAATGGTTTCAATTGTGGGATCAATTGGTAACTCAAAAAGAAAAAGATTTGGAGAAGTATTTTCAACTCAAAGGGATTTTTGGGGTTTTTTGATTCAAGATCTCCAGGTTGTGATTGAAGCTCAACACAAGAAGTGAGATTAAAGAGGTTGAATAGTCAAGAATCAAGGTGGTTGGAGCATCTCAAGGTGAGTATTTGAAGACCAATGATATGTTGGATCTGGGGCTTTGTTTAGCAAGATATTTTGAAGGGAATTGACGATTTAGGGGTTCCTAAATTTCATAAGTTGAGGGAATTTATATCTTGTAAACAAAACACCAAACAATTTGTTTTCATCATAATGAAGGAAGAAAATATTTTATCATTGATGAGGGGACAAGGTGTAAGCCACATGCGAAGACGAAATGACTCAATCAGTATATAAATCATGGTGTCTTCTTGTTAACCCTTACTCTTTTATGTAACACCCCGAGTTTAAAACACAGCGCGGGTGTATTTTTTTTTTTTAAAATGAATAAATATTTAAAATGAATTTTCCAAATTAATTCGAAAAGAATTAAAATAATTACTTAATTCCGGAAATTTAATAATTAACAATAAAACATTTTTGAAAGATAATAATATCATAATATTCCCAAAAGTCAATATGAGAGTGCGGAATTAAATAGTACAACAATTGTTTTTCAAAATAAAAACAAAATACATATCCAGCTCAAAGCCTAATACATCAAGTCTAACTGATCATGCGCTAAAGCTACAGTAGCACGGGTTTCCCCCGCATCCCAAGCAAGTCCTCTCCGAATCTGCCACTCGCCTCGACGTGACCTCCTCCTCCTCCTCATCATACAGCGAGGGGTCGGTCTCCTCAGAAGTCAGATCAATACACACTCGCAGCCACTTCGGCGATGCCGGAATCTCGTAGCAATCATTAGAAATCCTAGATGGACCCGGAATCTCAGTCGCTACTGGTCTCAGCTCATCACGCTTCTCTACTGCATCAAACTCATGTATCTCTCTCCCAATCACAGGGTTGGGAGTCACCACTCCTACAGTGGCCTCCGTCTCAACCCTTTCAGCAGACTCCTCAGCGTCGTCGAACACTCCATGCGCCTCTAACACCAGGCGGGAAGGCACGGGAAAATCTATGCTCGCATGAGTGCGCTCTACGAAGTCTTCCACGCCGTCGGTCCTACTTGTGCGCTCCAGCCACCCCGTATAAGTCGCTCTGCTTGAGAGGGGGTCAAAAGCCCAAGCAGTGCGCGAGTAGCGATCAAGGAAATTCAACGACGTTTCCGTCGTTCGGGTGCCCACGGGCGGCGTGGGTTTGGGAGGCATCTGAGGGCAAAGCCCAAAGTCCACAATATAATAGCAAGGGGGTCACCAACCGAAAATAACAAATATTCACATAGCATGTATTACACAGCAACGATTATAATCATGTATAACGTATGATGATGAGGAAAATAATAATGCTCATTTGAAAATTTATAACTTTCATGCCTTTTCAAAACAGCAGTCAATGATTATGAAGTATGCGGTAAGTACAAACACACGTCAACAACACAATCATTAATTCAGAATTTCAGATTTCTGGACAGCACTCACACACATTAATTTCCAACATTCATCATATAAACAATCGTGACACAACGGTCAAATCCCTCAATGTAATGCATATATGCTCATGCATAATTTTCTTGGAATCACCAAGGTGCAGTCACTCACAGACCAGCACAACTTAACAGCCCTCATGACCAGGGTGCAATCGCTCATAGATCAGCACCAGTGCAGTCGCTCACAGACCAGCACTCGTGCAGTCGCTCACAGACTAGCACGTTTGACATAAACCAAGGTACAATCGCTCATAGATCAGTACCTAGTGCAGTCGCTCACAGACCAGCACTTGTGCAATCGCTCACAAATCAGCACGTGGTTGCGCATTTCAGGGTACAGACGCTCACAGTCCAGTACCATTGCAGTCGCTCACAGACCAGCACTTATATACCAAGGTACAATCGCTCACAGATCAGTACCTAGTGCAGTCGCTCACAGACCAGCACTCGTGCAATCGCTCACAGATCAGCACGTGGTTGCGCATTACTCTGTGGCCCATCGCGGGTACCACTTGACTATGCAATGCATGAATATGCAGTGTTTCACTTCTCTAGAAACAGAATGCAACTCAGAAATTCATGCTTTTCATCATGTTAAAATATTTCAGCACAGTCAGAAATAACAACATTACAATCATGATTAAACAGTCCATTAATCATTAACACTTTGAAAAAATTTTCCCAAACTCTTAAAATTCAATTGCAGAGTTTAAAACTGATGATTTCTGGAATTTTACGAATCTGTATTCGAATACAGCTCTTCTGTATTCGAATACAGAAGCCAAAAACAGTATAGAATCACCCTCTGTATTCGAATACAGCCCTCTGGTATTCGAATATATAGGCAGATTTCATTGCGTAAATCAACCTCTTTCATTGCATCAGCAGAGTTTTTAAAACTTCATTTCCACCACTTCAAACAATCACCAAAACTTCCCCTTTTAATTTACCACAACATTTCCAATATACCCAAATACTCAGAGTTTGCAAAACACTCTTAAAAACGTGTAAATTCTGAAAACTCGAATTTGTATTCGAATACAAACCCCCAGTATTCGAATACAGAAGCATGAACTGCAGTTTTAACATTCTGTATTCGAATACAGCATGTCTATAGTCGAATACAGAAGACCAAACCTTGAAAAATTCCAGCATTTCTCCCATGTTCTTAAAGGTTTTCAAACCATCATCCCTTCCCCTTTAAAACCATTTCACAGATTCCATTTTAAATCATTTAAACCTTCCCATAGTTTTCTCAACATTTTAAAATCCACTTGATAGAGTTTAAAATTGGATTTTCTGGAAAACACGAATCTGTATTCGAATACAGCTTCCTTGTATTCAAATACATAAGCTAAAAACAATGCTTCTGGAAAAAACACGAATCCGTATTCGAATATAGATTCCTTGTATTCGAATACAGAAACTGAACCAGTGAAAAACAGCATTCTGTATTCGAATACAGCATGCCTGTAGTCGAATACAGATGCGAATACAGTGTTAAAATTTCACTTCTGTATTCAAATACGACATGATCGTAGTCGAATACAGATGCGAATACAGAAGCAAAAATATTTCCTCTGTATTCGAATACAGGGGCTCGTATTCGAATACAGGTTTGAAAACTTTAAATAAAACAGAAACCTGGAAGGTTGTATTCGAATACACACATGTTGTAGTCGAATACACCTTCGAAAACCAGTGAAAGTTCAACCCTTTTCAAACTGTTTTCTTTAAAAATGATAACCAAATATCAAACAGATTCTGCACTTTTTCAAGACAAACCCTTTCTTCATTTAAAATCCCTTTTTCCTTTAAAATCATCAACACCACCAGAATCACACAAAACAACCAGAATCAGAATCATCATATCACCAGAATCACACAAAACACCCAGAATCAGAATCCTCAATATCACCAGAAACACACAAGCCTCAACAGAATCAGAATCATCCAGTTTTCCAACCTTCAGTACATTCATGCAACATTTCAGATTTCCCATTCATCAGAACAAACATGCAAGTGCTCAGTTTTTCTCAAACATCAGAAACATGCAAATACTCAGTTTTCTCAAACATCAGAACATACTAATACTCAGTTTTCTCAAACATCAGAACAGGCAAATACTCAGTTTTCTCAAACATCAGAACATGCAAATACTCAGTTTTCTCAAACATCAGAACATGCAAATACTCAGTTTTCTCAAACATCAGAACATGCAAATACTCAATTTTCTCAAACATCAGAAACATGCGAAGCATTTCAGCTTCCTCAAACAAAATAATATGCACGCATCACAGAGCAGCAAAACACCAGCAGAATGCATTTTTGCATGTTAAGACCATTTTCAAAACAGTTTTAAGACATGCATTTTAATCATAATTAAAATAACATACAAACATTTTCAGCTTTCACACGTAAGCAAAACAGCATGTTTTATTAGAAAAACAGCCATCAACAACCATCAGAATAATCACATATCGACAGAATGCATTTTCTTTCAAAATGTCATTTTCAAAAAACAGTTTTTCTTTTGAACACAGAACTGAAATAACACACATCTGTGGTCCTGATGCAGCTAAAAGATGGAAGGTGCCCTTACCCTTGTAGCGTGTTCTGCTTCTGCTCTTGTTTCAGCCGTCGTTCCCCTTTTTGCGTCCAAAAATAGGTGGGAGCTGCTGCCTGAGTGTGCTGCTACCAAATTGGGTTCTTTGGCTTCGTAATGGAGTGGGGATTAACTTTACTATTGTGGGTTTTCTGGTTAGAGGTTTGGATTTCCAGTTTATGGTGTTTGGAGGAATTCCCTCATCTGAATTTAAAGAACCCGTGAAGCTGTTTTTTTCAGAAACCAGGGGCAGAAATGGGAGGAAATTCACAGTTGCATGCAATCACTCATTACATGCAAAATAGGGAGGTGTGAGTTCTGGTCTTGGTTCAGTCTCCCTGCCGTGCACTTATAGAATTACTTGAGTGCCTTCTTTCTTGAAAATGCTAATAAAATAATGTTGTATCATTTCAGCACTTAATCCTTTAATTAACCACTAATCCTTAATTAGTGGTCCAATTAATTTAATTACTTGAAATTAAATTAATTTAATTCTTCATCCAATAATTTTAATTCCTCTTCCAAAATAAGTATTTATATATATATATATATATATTCACTTAAAACATACATATATTAAATATTTTACAAAAATTCCCAAAATACCCTTGACATTAATTCCAAAAATTAATATTTAAAATTAAGGGTCTTACATTTTATATTGAGAAAATTTGACTTGGATTAAATTTGAAGGTGCAAACACGAGAAAGGGGGGTTGAATTGTGTTTGTCAAACTTGAATTCTTTTGTTGTTTTGCTGAATGTTGATGTGAATTATTTGATGAATAAATAATCAGACTTAGCAGCAGATAATAACAACATAAGAATACAACGATTTATCCTGGTTCACCCTTAACATGGCTACATCCAGTCCCTTCACTATGAAGGCTTTAATCCACTAATTCAAAACCTTTGAATTACAACACCTGACCCTCCAAGTCAGTCTTCCCAAACAGTTTGACAACCCCAGACTTTTGAGGAACGATAACAGCACTTTGACTCTACAAGTCAAGTCTTCTCCTACCAATCTGACAACCCCATATTGAAGAAGGAATCTACACCTTTAACGGGTTTGATTACAAGGGTTTGGAACTCTGCAAAGTTGCTTCTGGAAAGCTGATTGCTGCAATGACTTTCACACTCTTTTGTTGCTTCTGGAAAACTGATTGTTGCACTGAATTTCTCTCTCGAAAACACTTAGAAAATATTGCTTTTGCACTCAAGTATTTCTCTCTATTGAACTCTCGGATAACTTTGAATTTGAAGCTTCAGTTCTGTGTTTTTCGATACATATTACTGGTGCCTGTGGAGCCTTCTTTTATAGCTGAAATTTGGGTTGTGTCCAAGCTTATTTTCGACATAATTCTTGCTCAGATTTCCTTTGAAAATTCTGTTGGCCAATCTTGTTTCTCTTAATTTCAAAATGCATCTTTTTAGCTTCAGATTGCATTTGAAAATTCTGTTAACCAATCCCGTTTCTCTTAATTTTAAACCGTATCTTTTTAGCTTCAGATTGCATTCGAATTTCCTTCAAGTCTTTAGTGATTTTTGAATCAAATCCCCTTAATACTTTGATCAAATTTCTTTCAAAATTCAATCAAGTCTTCTTCGAATTTTAATCAAGTCTTCATTGATCTGCATCGTGATTTAAATTCTAGACCGTATGATCTTCTGATCTCGACCAACTCTGGACCATGTGATCTAATCTGTACCATTCTATGATCTTCTTATCTGGACCATTGATCTTCTTATATGGACCATGTGATCTGATATGTACCATTCTATGATCTTCTGTTCTGGATCATTGGTCTTTTGATCTAGACCATTTTTCTTCTGATCTGGACCATTGATCTTCTGATCTGGACCATTGTTCTTCTGATCTGGACCATTGATCTCCTGATCTGGACCAAGTCTGGACTAAGTCTTATGTTTTGGACCATGCTATCTTCTGTTCTGGACCAAGTCTTCTGGTCTGGAACATGTCTGGACCAAGTCTAACTTATGTTTCCTTCTGGTCCGAACCAAGTCTCCTTCTGACAAGCTTCCTTCTGGACTTTGCTTCCTTCTGATCTGGGCCAAGAATAATATGTTGGAACCAAGTTGGTTCTAAATACTTAGGATTTTGATGTTTACAAAAGCATCCATGTAATCTTACTTTGTACCTTGAATTATTACATTAAATACCACCAGAAATTGAAGATTGCAGAAGCATAAAATGCATCCAAAATGCATTCTGGAATTACCAGAGGATACACCAGGATATCAAAACACTAACAGAGGATCTTTGCTGGCCCAGATCAAAAGAAAGCAAAGTCAAAAGGAGACCTGGACCAGACCAGAAGGAAGCCTGCCATAGGGAGAGTTGTTCCAGACCAGAAGGAATCAAATGTCAGATTTATTCCATAAGTTATTCTGACCAGAAGATGGCCTGGCAGTGAAATGATAAACAGTCCAGACTTGTTCCAGACTTAATCAGAGGATGAATTAATGGGTCCAGAACAAAGGAATTGTTCCAGATTTGACCCAGACCAGAAGATAGCATGGTTCAGCGTATGAAACTATGTCCAGACCAGAAGAAATGATTTCCAAAATTGATCCAGACGTGATCCAAAATCAAAGGTAAAATGTCCAGACTGAAATAATACTTGTCCAGATTTAATTTTAGTTTAATCCAGACCAAGTCCATAAGTGGTCCAGATCAAAGGGAAGATTTCCAGATCAATGGTTCAGTTTTAATTATTTGGCCCAGTGTTGGCCGAGATCAGAAGATCAGACCATGGCCTAGTGTTGGCCGAAATCAGAAGGACAGAAAGTGTGGTCCAACAGTGGCCGAGATCAGAGGATCACAGCAGATCAGTTTGCTGGACCAGGATGGCCGAGATCAGAAGATCAGAAGGTTAGGAAGTATGGTCCAGGGATGGGCGAAATCAGAGGATCACAGCATATCAATTAGTATGGTCCAGATGTGGACTAGCGCAGGAAGATCAAATGGTCCAGATTTAATCATAAGGATTAACGGTGGAGATTTTAATTTATTTTGATCAAAGTATTAAAAAGATTTGTTACAAAAATAAAGTAAAGTATTGTGGAAATCAGGAGCTGTTGGCGGGAAGGAATTAAAGACTTGATTGGCCAGTTATTTTGAAAGAAAATCTGAAGCTTAATAAAAGATATGTTTTTTATTTAAATAAAGCCCAATTGGTCAAGTTATTTTTGCAATAGAATCCAGCAAGATTCAGCTCGAAATTAAGCTTGGAAGAGGCCCAAATCTGCATCTATAAAAGGAGGCTCAAGGCAGAATACTTATTATCGAAAATCACAAAAGAGTCATACACTTCCAAAAGCAAACACTCAAGTTTTCAGTGAGGTTAATTGTGAGTTCCAGCTTTCCAGAAGCAAGCACTCGTGTTATTTTCTTTCCCTTGTGTTAGATCTAAGTTATTGAAGTAGAGTCTACAATCTGAGGGAGTCAGAAGGGGTAGCAGATTACAAGGAATAAATGAGAATTGAAGTCCAAGTAGATCACACTGTCCAACTTGAATAAATTCAAATTACAACATTATGAAGATTAGAAAGTGGCAAGATTAAAAGGTTCCTTTGAAAAGTACAAAAGTGACTTAAAGGTTTGTAATATCATTGTACTTGCATTGTTCACTGATGTGATGAATCATCATCTTGGAAATACGGTCATTGGCACTCATTTTCTCCCCCTGCACTTAACAAAAACAACTCAATAAACATTCTGAAGTCCACTTAAAGTTCATAATGTTTTAATGAATACTCAAGATCTTCATCTTTACAAGCTGCCATATATTGGAACTTGTGTCCAACGGACACATGAATACCTTTGTAACTTACTAAAGCTCACTCACATGTTATACCTTTTCGATATAAATGGTTTATTTCCTTCTCTGACTTTTTCTTTTCCTTTCCTTTGTTCCAAACATTTATTTACTAAACAAATTTCTTGATCATACAAATGACATCCATTATACTTTATATTCTAAACTATTTGAGATTAGGATATAAGAATATGCACAAAATAGTACTCACCATAAACAAAGATTATGATACAATTCTTGAAAAAGTACATGTGACATATTAGAAAATCATTAAACATTTATTTCATTCATATGTGCATGTTTTTTTAGTTTTCCATAAGTTTTCTTCACCAAATGTAATATTATTTGAGTCATGTCATATATTAAGTATGATACATCTTTCAACAGAAATTCAAACATCAACATGTTAAATGGACAATAGAGCATGTGTAAAACACATTAAACAACTTTTATCATTTTAAAATATTTATTTCAAATTTGTCTGCTGCATATACCATGCATGTGCTGACCATTTTAAAATAATATATCATAATAGTTTAAGTTTTCTTTTTCCATTTCTAATTTGCCTTTTGATGCATATAAATGCATTTTTTTTATAATAAATATTTTTCAATTTTTTTTAACTAATATGTTTCCTATTTTGGATTACTAACCAATAATATGAATTATGTAAATGCTATAAAAATGTCTCATTGGTTTTGGAAACAAATATTATTTCCATAAATAAATTGAAGTTATCAAACAAATGTTTTGGGACAAAGCGGTGGTAATTATCATAAGCATATTCCACCAAATGATTTTTTTATTATTCTAAACAATAAGTTATTGGTGTAATTAATTTGAGGTTAGGCATAATCCCTTAAATTTAATTACATCAATTAAATAATGCAAATTTTGTAAAATTATTTTTCTATTAATACTTCATTTGTCCCAAATTATGTCATTTTTCCAGTTTCACATAAATTAAAAAATATTATCAATGTTGTATAAAAAAAGAAAAATTAGGAGTTTTTTTATAAAATATCGTTCATTAATGATATAGGAAAGATAAATTTAAAAAATTGGAAAAAAAAACAAAGTAATATATAGTAAAAGCTTAATAGCAAAAGAAACATTAATAATTTATTGATACCGTAAAACAATATAATTTGAGGATAAATTCTTGAACACTCATCTAACCATTAATAGTCAGACATAACCAATCAAATAATTACAAGTAATAAAATTAATTATAAAATTCTAATTTGTCAAAAAAGAAAAAGAAATATACAGCATCGCTTTCCCTCTTAACTTCATAATATATCCTTCAATATCCTCAACTCTCACTATATTGACATATGGAAATTGAAGCGAGTGTTAAGTCCTTCAAACTTGTCTTTGAGAACATGAGTGATATTGAGTTGATTCTCCAAAGGTTAAATTCACATTTGATGTTGTTGTTCCTATTTGTGATGATTTTGAAGCTCTGATGTATTAAAATTGCCCTTCGAAATATTTCATTGGTGAGCTATCGTAAAATTTTATGTAACATTTTTTTTGCCTATTAAATATATTCTTTTACTAAGTATCTCAATGGTTAACATTTGTCAAATAAAATATCGAAAGTAACAAAATTAAACAGTTATTTAGAAAAATTATTTATGTGATTGAGTAAAAAAGAAAATATTATAAATTAAATTATTTAAATAAAAAATAAATTGAAGAAAAAATAACACTGAAACTTAATGTCCCCTTTATATCAGACATAGATTATAAAAATTATAATTTGTGACAGGTTAAGCATCTATTTAAAATTTTAATAATTTAATTTTATTATTATCTAATTATTATTTTAAATCATTTGCTACATACATAAATTTAAATTTTATTTTTTTAATTAATTTAAATGTAATTATATATCATAAAATCTAATCAAAATTATATTAAATTTAAAATCACATTTTTCACTTAATTCATGATTCTTATCTCATTAGTTATATCTAACATTGTACTTATTTATTTATTTTGAAAGAAAAATAGAATATTAATATTTCTTTTACAGATTAATGTTTACTTATTTGTAACACGAGGGACTAATGTTAAATTACAATTTGACAAAATATATATATACAAAAAATAATGCGACATTAATCTATTATGTTTTCACCTATAGACAAAATATGATACATAGGAATCAATATTTTATATGAAAGAAGTAAGTAAACATATTCTGCCCAAAAAAAAATTAAGAAAATATATAATGTTTGATAAGGAATATTTGACTTAAAGGTTTTATTTTTTTTTTAAGTTTTTGATATAATAATTTTTATAATTTGAGGGTAAATATTATTAAAAATATCAACAAATTATCTTATATATGAATTTTATAATATGCAAGATTAAAATGAAAATATTTAATTATGTATACACTTATAAATAGATTTCAAGATATAAATACATATAGTTCATGTAAATAACAACACTACACTAAAAATCATTAATATACAAGTCATAGAGATATAATGATAAATTAAATCCGATAACTTTATGGTAAAAATTAATATAATAAAAAAAAACTTACGTTAATAAATTTAAAATTAATATCCAACGAAGATTTGAGTTTAACAAGAAGATTTGAGTCTAGCAAAAAAGAATACGCTCCCACGTCGTACCGTATCAAAATTCGAATATCCTATTTAGAAGAGATATCCACGTTTAATGAATAACAATATCTCAAATATAATTATTTTTGGTAAAAAAGGTATATGAGAAACAAAAAATAATACCTACAACTAACATATTTCATAGTATGTACAAAAAAAAATTATATACACATTATTTTAACTAATGGTATTTACAAAGAATATATTATTGGAAAGAGTAAATTATTATATAATTACAAAGAAACATCTTGAATCAAACATATTTTGATTTTAAATTATAATAAAATAAATAAATAATTTTATATTGACGATATGATGTCCGTAATTGAATATATTTCTTGCATAATCTTTTCTATTTTGTTAGTTATCATCGTGTCAAAAGAGGGAGACAAATATATGATTGACAAGAATAGAAAAATTCAGTTGGTGTGAAAATCAATGTGACAAAAAGACATACTATTTATAGGATATTTATAGGAGAGGATAGTCAACCCAAAATTGCACCAGGAAATTTTGTAATGATGAGCCATCCATTTTCTATTACGTCCCTTTCTTATTGAGCCAGTTATTGCTTCATAATCATTATGATAGAACCATAATTGATTATTTAGACCATTTAAAAACACAGAATTGTCTTCCACATTCATAGTTAATTATTATTAGAAATGATGTTGAAACAATAGAACTAGTGTAGTGTGAATTGAAAAAATAAAGAAGTCACGCGTAGAATGTGATGTAGGAAGGTTCTCGGCAAGAATCGAGGAAGAACCGGCTTTGCGGGCAAACGCAGTGGGAAATGCGGAAAAGGATCGTCCGGTGTCATATTGCCTTTTATTATACCTTTCCGAAAAGGGAATTGCGCCACGAAAACAACTCATCGCTTCACCATAATGTATGGGCTCCAGAACCGTTTTGAACTCGTCTTGGTCCTCAAAACAGTCGTTTTAGTTTTTCCCGTAATTTCGGGTTTTTCTGTTTTTACAGTCGTTTTAGCTTTTCCTTTAATTTAGGGCTTTTCTGTTTTACCTAATTTTCGTACTAGGGTTTCTATTATCTATTTAAATACTTTCTATGCTGTAACAAAATGAATCTTTTTTATAAAATAATTAATTTTGAGAGTTTTTCTCTTTTCTGGTGGATTCCAGAACTTGTTCTTTTTTTAGGATTAGCGCTTGCTAACCTTTTGCGATTTCCGACTGCGTCGGACTAATGTAGGAAGGTTCGCGGCAAGAATCGAGGAAGACTTTTCCTTTAATTTAGGGCTTTTCTGTTTTACCTAATTTTCGTACTAGGGTTTCTATAATTTATTTAAAGACTTTATATGTTGTAACAAAGGTATCTTTTTTATAAAATAATTAATTTTGAGAGTTTTTCTCTTCTCAGGTGGATTTCAGAACTTGTTCCTTTTTTACGATTAGCGCTTGCTAACCTTTTGCGATTTCTGGCTGCGTCAGACTAATGTAGGAAGGTTCGTGGCAAGAATCGAGGAAGAAACGGCTTTGCGGACAAACGCAGCGGGAAATGCGGAAAAGCATCGTCTAGTGTCAGATTGCCTATTATTATACCTTTCTGAAAAGGGAATCGCTCCACGAACACAATTCATCGCTTTGCCATGATGTGTGGGCTCCAGAACCATTTTGAGCACGTCTTGGGCCTCAAAATACTCGTTTTAGTTGTTCGCGTAATTTCGGACTTTTCTGTTTTTACAGTCGTTTTAGTTTTTCCTTTAATTTAGGGCTTTTCTGTTTTACCTAATTTTCGTACTAGGGTTTCTATTATCTATTGAAAGACTTTCTATGCTGTAACAAAAGGTATCTTTTTTATAAAATAATTAATTTTGAGATTTTTTCTCTTCTGTAGTGGATTCCCGAAATTGTTCTTTTTTTAGGATTAGCGCTTGCTAACCTTTTGCGATTTCCCACTGCATCAGACTGATGTAGGAAGGTTCGCGGCAAGAATCGGGGAAGAAACGGCTTTGCGGGCAAACGCAGCGGGAAAAGCGGAAAAGGATCGTCCGGTGTTAGATTGCCTATTACTATACCTTTCCGAAAAGGGAATCGCGCCAGGAACACAACTCATCGCTTTACCATGATGTATGGGCTCCAGAACCGTTTTGAGGACGTCTTGGGCCTCAAAAAAGTCGTTTTAGTTTTTCCTGTAATTTCGGTATTTTCTGTTTTTACAGTCGTTTTCGTTTTTCCTTTAATTTAGGGCTTTTCTGTTTTACCTAATTTTCGTACTAGGGTTTCTACTATCTATTGAAAGACTTTCTATGTTGTAACAAAAGGTATCTTTTTTATTACATAATTAATTTTGAGAGTTTTTCTCTTCTCTAGTGGATTCCAGAATTGTTCTTTTTTTAGGATTAGCGCTCGCTAACCTTTTGCGATTTCCGACTGCCTCAGACTGATGTAGGAAGGTTCGCGGCAAGAATCGAGGAAGAAACGGCTTTGCGAGCACACGCAGCCGGAAATGCGGAAAAGGATCGTCCGGTGTCAGATTTCCTATTATTATACCTTTCCGAAAAGGGAATCGCAACACGAACACAACTCAACGCTTTGCCATGATGTATGGGCTCCAGAACCGTTTTGAGCTCGTCTTGGGCCTCAAAACAGTCGTTTTAGTTTTTCCCGTAATTTCGGGCTTTTTTGTTTTTACAGCCGTTTTAGCTTTTCCTTTAATATAGGGCTTTTCTATTTTACCTAATTTTCGTAATAGGGTTTCTATTATCTATTTAAAGACTTTCTATGCTGTAACAAAACGTATCTTTTTTATAAAATAATTAATTTTGAGAGTTTTTCTCTTCTCTGGTGGATTCCAAAACTTGTTCTTTTTTTAGGATTAGCGCTTGCTAACCTTTTGCGATTTCCGACTGCGTCAGACTGATGTAGGAAGGTTCGCGGCAAGAATCGAGAAAGAAACGTCTTTGCGGGCAAACGCAGCGGGAAATGTGGAAAAGGATCGTTGGGTTTCAGATTGCCTATTATTATACCTTTCTGAAAAGGGAATCGCGCCACGAACACAACTCATCGCTCCGCCATGATGTATGGGCTCCAGAACCGTTTTGAGCACGTCTTGGGCCTCAAAACAGTCGTTTTAGTTTTTCCTTTAATTTAGGGCTTTTCAGTTTTACCTAATTTTCGTACTAGAGTTTCTATTATCTATTTAACGACTTTCTATACTGTAACAAAAGGTATCTTTTTTATAAAATAATTAATTTTGAGAGTTTTTCTCTTCTCTGGTGGATCCCAGAACTTGTTCTTTTTTTTATTAGCACTTGCTAACCTTTTGCGATTTCCGACTGCGTGAGACTGATGTAGGAAGGTTCACGGCAAGAATCGAGGAAGAAGCGGCTTTGCGGGCATACGTAACGGGAAATGCGGAAAAGGATCGTCCGGTGTCAGATTGTTTATTATTATACCTTTTCGAAATGGGAATCGCGCCACGAACATAACTCATCGCTTTGCCATGATGTATGGGCTCCAGAACCGTTTTGAGCTCGTCTTGGGCCTCAAAACAGTCGTTTTAGTTTTTCCTGTCATTTCGGGCTTTTCTGTTTTTTAAAGCTGTATTAGCTTTTCCTTTAATTTAGGGTTATTTCGTTTTACCTAATTTTCGTACTAGGGTTTCTATTATCTATTTAAAGACTTTCTATACTGTAACAAAATGTATCTTTTTTATAAAATAATTAATTTTGAGAGTTTTTCTCTTCTCTGGTGGATTCCAGAACTTGTTCTTTTTTTAGGATTAGCGCTTGCTAACCTTTTGCGATTTCCGACTACGTCAGACTGATGTAAAAAAGTTCGCGGCAAGAATCGTGGAACAAACGGCTTTGCGGGCACACGCAGCGGGAAATGCGGAAAAGGATCGTCCGGTGTCAGATTTCCTATTATTATACCTTTCCGAAAAGGGAATCGCGCCACGAACACAACTCATCGATTTTCCATGATGTATGGGCTCCAGAACCGTTTTGAGCACGTCTTAGGCCTTAAAACAGTCGTTTTAGTTTTTCCCGTAATTTCGGGCTTTTCTGTTTTGACAAATGTTTTAGTTTTTCCTTTAATTTAGGGCTTTTCTGTTTTACCTAATTTTCGTACTAATGTTTCTATTATCTATTTAAAGACTTTCTATGCTGTAACAAAAGGTATCTTTTTATAAAATAATTAATTTTGAGAGTTTTTCTCTTCTCTAGTGGATTTCAAAACTTCTTCTTATTTTAGGATTAGTGTTTGCTATCCTTTTGCGATTTCCGACTGCATCAGACTGATAAAGGAAGGTTCGCGGCAAGAATCGAGGAAGAAACGGCTTCGCGGGCAAACGCAGCGGGAAACGTAGAAAATGATCGTCCGGTTTCAGATAGCCTATTATTATACCTTTCTGAAAAGGGAATCGCGCCACAAACACAACTCATCGCCTCGCCATGATGTATGGGCTCCAGAACCGTTTTGAGCTTGTCTTGGGCCTCAAAACAGTCGTTTTAGTTTTTCCCGTAATTTCGGGCTTTTTTGTTTTTACAGCCGTTTTAGCTTTTCCTTTAATATAGGGCTTTTCTATTTTACCTAATTTTCGTAATAGGGTTTCTATTATCTATTTAAAGACTTTCTATGCTGTAACAAAACGTATCTTTTTTATAAAATATTTAATTTCGAGAGTTTTTCTCTTCTTTGGTAGATTCCCGAACTTGTTCTTTTTTTAGGATTAGCGCTAGCTAACCTTTTGCGATTTCCAACTGCGTCAGAATGATGTAGGAAGGTTCGCGGCAAGAATCGAGGAAGAAACGGCTTCACGAGCAAACGCAGTGGGAAATGCGGAAAAGGATCGTCTGTTGTTAGATTGCCTATTATTATACCTCTCCGAAAATGGAATCGCGCCACGAACACAACCATGGGCTCTAGAACCGCTTTGAGCTCATCTTGGGCCTCAAAAGAGTAGTTTTATTTTTTCCCGTAATTTCGGGCTTTTCAGTTTTTACAGCCGTTTTAGCTTTTCCTTTAATTTAGGGCTGTTCTGTTTTACCTAATTTTCGTACTAGGGTTTCTATTATCTATTTAAAGACTTTCTATGTTGTAACAAAAGGTATCTTTTTTGTAAAATAATTAATTTTGAGTGTTTTTCTCTTCTCTGGTGGATTCCAAAACTTGTTCTTTTTTTAGGATTAGCGCTCGCTAACCTTTTGCGATTTCTGTTTGCGTCAGACTGATGTAGGAAGGATGCGGCAAGAATCGAGGAAGAAACGGCTTTGCGGGCAAACGCAGCGGGAAATGCGGAAAAGGATCGTCTGGTATCAGATTGCCTATTATTATACCTTTCCGAAAAGGGAATCGCGCCACGAACACAACTCATCGCTTTGCCGTGATGTATGGAATCCAGAACCGTTTTGAGCTCGTCTTGGGCCTCAAAACAGTCGTTTTAATTTTTCCCGTAATTTCGGGCTTTTCTGTTTTTACAGCCGTTTTAGATTTTCCTTTAATTTAGGGCTTTTCTGTTTTACCTAATTTTCGTACTAGGGTTTCTATTATCTATTTAAAGACTTTCTATGTTGTAATAGAAGGTATCTTTTTTATAAAATAATTAATTTTGAGTGTTTTTCACTTCTCTAATGGATTCCAGAACTTGTTCTTTTTTTAGGATTAGCGCTTGCTAACCTTTTGCGATTTCCGACTGCGTCAAACTGATGTAGGAAGGTTTGCGGCAAGAATCGAGGAAGAAACGGCTTTGCGAGCAAACGCAGCAGGAAATGCGGAAAAGGATCGTCCGGTGTCAGATTGCCTATTATTATACCTTTCCGAACAGGCAATCGCGCCACGAACACAACTCATCGCTTAGCCATGATGTATGTGTTCCAGAACCGTTTTGAGCTCGTCTTGGTCCTCAAAACAGTCATTTTAGTTTTTCCCGTAATTTCGGGCTTTTCTATTTTGACAGCCGTTTTAGCTTTTCCTTTAATTTAGGGCTTTTCTATTTTACCTAATTTTCGTACAAATGTCTCTATTATCTATTTAAAGACTTTCTATTGTGTACAAAAGGTATCTTTTTTATAAAATAATTAATTTTGAGAGTTTTTCTCTTCTTTGGTGGATTCCAGAACTTGTTCCTTTTTTAGGATAAGCGCTTGCTAACCTTTTGCGATTTCCGACTGCGTCAGACTGATGTAGAAAGGTTCGCGGCAAGAATCGAGGAAGAAACGCCTTTGCGGGCAAATGCAGCGGGAAATGCGGAAAAGGATTGTCTAGTGTCAGATTGCCTATTATTATACCTTTTCGAAAAGGGAATCGCAACACGAACACAACTCAACGCTTCGCCATGATGTATGGGCTCCAGAACCGTTTTGAGCTCGTCTTGGGCCTCAAAACAGTAGTTTTATTTTTTCCCGTAATTTCGGGCTTTTCTGTTTTTACAGCCGTTTTAGCTTTTCTTTTAATTTAGGGCTTTTCTGTTTTACCTAATTTTCGTACTAATGTTTCTATTATCTATTTAAAGACTTTCTATGCTGTAACAAAAGGTATCTTTTTTATAAATTAATTAATTTTGAGAGGATTTCTCTTGTCTGGTGGATTTCAAAACTTGTTCTTTTTTTAGGCTTAGCGCTTGCTAACCTTTTGCGATTTCCGACTGCGTTAGACTGATGTAGGAAGGTTCGCGGCAAAAATCGGGGAAGAAACGGCTTCGCGAGCAAACGCAGCGGGAAATGCGGAAAAGGATCGTCTGGTGTTAGATTGCCTATTATTATACCTTTCCGAAAAGGGAATCGTGCCACGAACACAACCATGGGCTCTAGAACCGTTTTGAGCTCGTCTTGTGCCTCAAAACAGTAGTTTTATTTTTTCCCGTAATTTCGGGCTTTTCTGTTTTTACAGCCGTTTTAGCTTTTCCTTTAATTTAGGGCTGTTCTGTTTTACCTAATTTTCGTACTAGGGTTTCTATTATCTATTTAAAGACTTTCTATGGTGTAACAAAAGGTATCTTTTTTATAAAATAATTAATTTTGAGTGTTTTTCTCTTCTCTGGTGGATTCCAAAAATTGTTCTTTTTTTAGGATTAGCGCTCGCTAACCTTTTGCGATTTCCGACTGCGTCAGACTGATGTAGGAAGGTTTGCGGCAAGAATCGAGGAAGAAATGGCTTTGCGGGCAAACGCAGCGGGAAATGCGGAAAAGGATCGTCTGGTGTCACATTGCCTATTATTATACCTTTCCGAAAAGGGAATCGCGCCACGAAAACAAATCATCGCTTTGCCATGATGTATGGGCTCCAGAACCCTTTTGAGCTCGTCTTGGGCCTCAAAACAGTCGTTTTAGTTTTTCCCGTAATTTCGGGCTTTTCTGTTTTTACTGCCGTTTTAGCTTTTCCTTTAATTTAGGGCTTTTCTGTTTTACCTAATTTTCGTACAAATGTTTCTATTATCTATTTAAAGACTTTCTATGCTGTAACAAAAGGTATGTTTTTTATAAAATAATTAATTTTTGAGAGTTTTTCTCTTCTCTGGTGGATTCCAGAACTTGTTCTTTTTTTAGGATTAGCGCTTGCTAACCTTTTGCGATTTCCGACTGCGTCATACTGATCTACGATGGTTCGCGGCAAGAATCGGGGAAGAAACGGCTTTGCAGGCAAACGCAGCGGGAAATGCGGAAAAGAATCTTCCGGTGTCAGATTGCCTATTATTATACCTTTCCGAAAAGGGAATCGCGCCACGGGCACAACTCATCGCTTTGCCATGATAAATGGGCTCCAGAACCTTTTTGAGCTCGTCTTGGGCCTCAAAATAGTCGTTTT